>JAOPHQ010002866.1:60000-202500 GCA_030340625.1 Merluccius polli | reverse complement strand
TTGTGACAACACGTTACACCTGCTCTGGTGGGTACCATCGTGCCCATCTCCAGTACACAGATTAAAGCAACATCTACCTGTGTCCTGTGTCGGAGGGCCCCAGCAAAAGCCACCTAGGTGGCGTGTGGCAGGGGTAAAACTGCCACATTTATGTATTACAATTGAAAGTTTCCATGCTACAACATAGAACGAAACATCTAAGTAGTCTGCTTAAAGCTACGTAATCAGACTACTTAGAACATTTTTGTTCTGGATACTTGGCCATAATGACAGCATTTCCGTGTGGCCAGACTACAACTTTCACATTGTCCAAACAATAGAAATTAAATCTGTGAGTACGCCTGGTTTCTGAACCTTAGACTTCTGCGTGGGAAGAGCTCTAACACACACACACACACACAATTGTTTTTCAGCCTGATCTTCAGTCTGATCTTTAATCTTTAGCAAACATCCGCTGGTGTGACTCATGTGCCTGGCATGCAGCGCATATCAGGGGTCAGTTGTCAGTAACTAATTACACACACACACGCACACACACACACACACACACACACACATTTGACCAGATTTAAGAATAGCACATTTTATCAATTAATCAATCAGTCGAGTTATATCTGTATATCTATATTTAGAGCAGTATTACAGTGTTACAATGGCAGTTACATCCATGTTGATGTAAATGTGAGCAAGCTCAGCTAAAGACGGATCTTTCCCTGTAACATTTCATCTGTTATGAGTCCCATAAAATGGATAGAAACCACAGATCCACTTTACTTTAAAGCCCAGGAGCCCCCCCCTGAATAGCATAAAAAACTATCTCTTGAATTACTCGACACACTCAAATAATAGAAGGACCCAAGGGTAATGATTTGATCCCACCAAAAGCACAGAAAAAATCCCAACTCAACTGCTGTGAAGTGACCGTTTGTGTCTGGGAATTATCAGGGTGCCAACGACGTCAACAAAACTTGTTGACCTCGTAGATTAGAGAAGATGCCTCAAATCCCTAAATCGTCATTCAGTTGCAAGTCCTCTTTTAAGACACGTCTACAGTTAAAATGTGAGCACTGTCTATACTGTCATTATCAATGTGGGAGCATGCACGAGATCCCACATTACTCTATCACCAACCCGATTGGCTCTGAGAAAAGAACTAATCAGAGACAGAGGAAATAGAGGAAAAGACTGCTTTTGATTTGTGGAGAAAGTGAGACAAAACCTACCTGTGTGGAGATTGGAGGGTTCTTTTTAAGCCAAAAGGGGCAGAGAACAGACAGACAGACAGACAGAGAAAGGCACCCGAGGTGACAGACAGATGGACAGACAGGCAGAGTTTGAGACAGAGAGACACACAATAGGACGGCTATTGTGGAGGGAGACAATTGGGAGTTTTATATAGAGAGGTGGTGGGGCTCTGCGTGCGTGTCACATGCGTACAATACGTACACATGCATCGCTCACAAGGAGAGATTACCGAGGGTTTTTTGGGGTGTGCATCACTAGAATAGCCACAGCGAAATGCCTAAAGGATGTGAGCGCACGTATCCAGGCGGGGGCCGGGCGGATTAAGCTGGGGACAGAGGGGGGCGAAAGATGAGCACCTGTGGGATTAGAGGGGATGACCTCATCTGACAAACGGAGGAGTGCATGCAGGCAGTTAGGGAGGGAGGGTGGGACGGGATATAGAAATAGATATATTAGAAATATTATCGTCGAGTACTTCTTCCACTGTATGTACGCAATTCATTATTATTGTATATAATCATTTTGTATTTTATTCAAATGTTTGTGCTTCGGCAATGTCAATGTATACACCAATAAAGCATGTTATTTCATTTTTCTTACAATTAGAATAGCGAATAGAATAACCACAGGGTGAGGGAAGGTGGGGGGTGATGATTGAGGGAGGGTGGGGTGATGGGTGAGGGAGAGTTTAGGGGCTGATGAGTGAGGGAGGGTGGAGGGGTGATGAGTGTGGGAGGGTTGGGGGTGTGATGGGTGAGGGAGGGTTGGGGGCTGATGAGTGAGGGAGGGTGGAGGGGTGATGGATGTGGGAGGGTTGGGAGGTTGTGATGGGTGAGGGAGGGTTGGGGGGTGTGACGGGTGAGGGAGGGTTGGGGGGTGTGACGGGTGAGGGAGGGTTGGGGGGTGTGACGGGGGAGGGAGGGTTGGGGGGTGACAGTGGAGGCCCAGTGACCACACAGCAAGCCACCATCCACAAATAGAAAGGATATTGGCAATCCTCGTTTTTTCCATGAAGGGCTCCTGGATTCCACTGAAACATCCCAACACTGAAACCTTCACTGAAAACTTTTTTTGTTGCATCTGCTTTGTAGTACCAGATATTGTCCATATCATCCAGTTTATATTTTTCTTATTAATATTGCTTGCTGTTATAGCTCTGTCTGGCGCATGATTAAATATAGAACTGCCTACTATTTAGTAAAAAAATATAGCTAGCTATTATAGGTCGCTATAAAGATATCGCTGTTAAAGATATAGAAGAACACAACTCTAGTTTGATTCCATATTGATCTTCTGGGCTTACATTGGTCAGCTCATGATGAACACTATTCTATTTAGTGTCCAAAATGTTTGATTGTCTCGTGTTACAAAGCTCTAGCTGTCAAGCGGGTGTGAGCAATTGTTTTCAAAGGAAAAGTCAGGGCGGTGTCCAAAAGCAGCTGTCAGGTATGATAAGCATTGTGGGTATGGATCGTGGCGGTCGTGTGTGTGTGTATATATAATCACCAGTTGCCCACTTATCACAAGCTGCAGTATCACATAGCCACACAGCTGAGATCTGATGGTGCTCCCTAACGTAAGGTGACTAGACGTCCCCGGTTTCCGGGGACAGTCCCCGTTTTCAGTGACCTGTCCCCGGCTGCTGTACCCGGAAATGTCCCCGGTTTACACTGTGACTGGAAAAGTAGGTACTCACAAACACCATGACCACGACATGTGACAAAATCCATATCTAGGGTGACTTTGGACCCACCGTCTTGGTGAGCATTCCCCCCCCCCCCCCCCCCCCCCTGTCAACAATCGAAAATGTCCCCGGATTTTGTCTCAGAAATCTGGTCACCTTACCCTAACGTAACGCAAGTCCTTAAAACCGGATGGCAAAAAGGAAGAAAACCTTGAAGAGGAACAGGACGTAAAAGTAATACATCCTTTCTTGGACGGCAATAGCGTCCGGTTGGGTGGATATAGCCTACCATAATAGCAAAATCATAGTTCAAAATGTTGGAACAATCAAAACCAACTGCAAGTTATGCATCGTGCCGTTGCAGTCAATAAACTTAATTTGCAAAACGGGGGGGATTATCGAAGATGAAGAGGGAAGACATTGGACTTTAGTTAGTCTCACAAATCAGAATAGTTGGTCAAAATGCTAGCAAAAAGATTAGTCAAAATGCTAGCAAAAAGATTAGTCAAAATGCTAGCAAAAAGATTAGTCAAAATGCTAGCATATGCTAGCAATAAAACAGAGACCACAGCTTACGTACTTTTAAAAAATAACATTTATTTCTCCAACAACATTCTTTTTTGTAATTGACACATATAGTCAGACCTGCATCATGAAGACACTACAGGCATTGTAACCGTCAGAATCTGTTGAGAGAGAGAGAGAGAGAGAGAGAGAGAGAGAGAGAGAGAGAGAGAGAGAGAGAGAGAGAGAGAGAATCAATAAAATATGTAGACATTTTAAAATATTAATACATAGCTCTATATATTAAATATTAATACAAAGCTGTGTGTGTCTGTGTGTTACCTGCGTGTGTGTGTTGTACTGTGCCACGCTGCGCCCCTGGTCCACCACTAGGGGATGGAAGACGTCCAGGTGGAAGAGCTTGGGCCGGGCCGTCAGCACCAAGCGGTCCTCCCCTACGTCCACGACCAGTGCACGGGACGACTGCTGTGTGTGTGTGTGTGTGTGTGTGTGTGTGTGGAGCAGAGGGAGAAGGATGAGGCAGACAGAAGAGAGAGGTCACGGTTTCAACATCATTATCTTTTATTTGCAAAAAAAACAACCTGTGGGAATGGGGCAGGGGCAAAAACAGGAAACCCAAGAAATGGCGGGGAAGAGATGTAATCTTTACCCAATCCTGAAAGCATCAGGCACAGTACAGGGCCAGAAAGTGGAACTAGGGACAAATACAGACAAGTACATAAACAACAATCTCTATCTAGATGATTACTAAATTGGCTTACTGGAGGCCTCCCTGGCCCCCTCTCTCTGTCTAGCAAAGGACTTTTTCTCCATCTGTACTGGTGTGAGAATTGTGTGATGGGGTAGGTTATGGAGTGAATGGCTATATGTAGTTATATGGTTGCATTTTATATATATATATTGTTTGTTGTTTGTTTTTTCCTACAGTAATTGCTATCATGCACCTACTAAGTGACCGGGAGGGAGAGACATATAGGGGAAGGACAAAGGAGGACAGATAATTACAGGTCACACCTGATGAACAGCTATGGATAGTATTTTTGTTTTTATAATCATAGGCATGAAGTTTTCTGAAATCCATCACATATGTATGACAGCCAACACTGATACTGTATGATGGTGACTGGGGAAATTGGTATAGCAAGTTACAGCTGTAATGGTTTAGCTGAAAACAAGATCAATCTTTACATGGCTGAAAGAAAAATACCACAATATTTTCTGCTTACAAGAAACCCACTCCACCTCAATAGATGAAATAACATGGAGAAAAGAATGGGGTGCAGAGATATTCTATTGTCATGGTCAAAACCCTAAAGGGGTGATGATTATATATAAGAAAAAAATCAGATAATTTATTATGTGACTGCAAAATAGATCCACAAGGTAGATGTATTATGATGAAGCTGAAGCTGGACAACAGACGTGTCCTGTTAATCTATATGGTCCAAATAATGATGACCCTCTTTAAAAAAAAATCTAAGATAACCTAATGGCCGTGCAGGATATAAAGGATCCAATATATAATGGTTGGAGTTTACAAGTACTACAGACCACAAAAGACTGTAAGGGAAATCGCAATACAAATGATCACCGGTAAGTGCTCAAGGCAAAAACAGAAATTATGGATTCACTGGATTTGGTTGATATCTGGAGACTTAAAAATCCAGAACATGTCAAATTCACCCAGAGGAGGCTCAATCAAGCTAGCCGACTGGAGAACTTTCTTGTACCATTCTCCTTGGTGCTGAAAGTTAAAAAAAAAAGTGACAATAGATGGTAGGATGCTATCTGACCATCACCTAATGATTTTCCACGTGGGAGTGGCTCCTGGAAGCAACATATGCTAAATGACGAATCCTATATAAAAAAAGACAAGTGATTTTATAACTGATTTCTTTAGGCAAAATGAAGGAACAGCTGACCCACATATTGTATTAGATACATTTAAGTGTGCCTCCAGAGTTCAAACTAAACATGGTGAAGCAGCGTTTAGCTGTTATGCTGCACAAAACTGGAACAAACTACCAGCTGAACTGAAATCAGCCCCAACTGTGAGCATTTTTAAATCCAAGTTAAAAACACTTCTCTTCTCCTGTGCTTATGATTGAGCTTGTTCAAAGCACTTTAAATTGTAAATTTAATTGCACTATGTCCTTTTAAATCATGATTTTATGCTGCTCTTATAGTACCTTATTGCTATTCTTCTATTCTTGTATTTTTTATAATTTTTTATTACTATTATTATTATTATTATTTTTATTTCAATTCTTATTGTTCTATGTAAAGCGCATTGAGTTGCCATTGTGTATGAAATGCGCTATATAAATAAAGCTGCCTTGCCTTGCCTTGCCTTGCCTAGAGGACACTCAAAACAGCAATCCTCTATGAAACAAAAACAGTTCAGGGCAAAAGTGAAGCAACTTGTAGCTGAAATAGAGGAATTAACAACCAGGCTAGATCGAAGTGGAAACGGTGGTATAGAAACCCATATTTTTATAAAGAAAACAAAATGAATGGGAAGAATTGATGAAGGAACGCTCAAGCATCATGTAATATAAACGTAAAGCAAACTGGATGAAAAATTGTGAAATAGTTCTTCCTAATCGTGCAAAAAAAAAAAATGCTTCAAAAATGAATATACAGAAATTGATCACAGAGGAATGGACAGTTCATGTCTCACCAGAGGATATTCTGAAAAAGGAGTGTATATAAACATGTATTTAAAATACTTTAAATATGTATTATGTGAGGGGCTCATTACAGAGGACAAACTGCTGCACTTACATCCTTTCCAAAGGGACTGGGACTCCAGGCTTGGATGGGTTACCAGTGGAGGTTTATGAAATATTGTTCAGTGTACTAAAATGAATGAATTATCAGCCACACAACAAAAGGTCTAATCTCATTATTGAAACAACAGCCAGGTGGCACTTATACAGACCCTGTTATCTTGAAAAACTGGAGGCCCCTTGTGATGCAAAAATCCTAGCCAAATGTATAGCACTTAGGATAAAAAAAGTAAAAACCAGATATAATCCATCATGATCAGACCAGTTTCTTACCAGGCAGATACATTGGAGACAACATCCGCCAATTACTTGAAACAAGAGATTATGACACCTCACAGAAACCAGGGTTAGTCTTTATTTGGTCTGGCTTAATGGACGTAGGTTGTTGGCAAAACCCCGCCCTGTATATAAATAAAAAAAAATAAAAAAAAATAAAAAATAAAAAATAAAAAAAATAAAATATATATATATACACTCACCGGCCACTTTATTAGGTACACCTTGCTAGTACCGGGTTGGACCCCCTTTTGCCTTCAGAACTGCCTTAATCCTTCGTGGCACAGATTCAACAAGGTACTGGAAACATTCCTCAGAGAGTTTGGTCCATATTGACATGATAGCATCACGCAGTTGCTGCAGATTTGTCGGCTGCACATCCATGATGCGAATCTCCCGTTCCACCACATCCCAAAGGTGCTCTATTGGATTGAGATCTGGTGACTGTGGAGGCCATTTGAGTACAGTGAACTCATTGTCATGTTCAAGAAACCAGTCTGAGATGATTCGCGCTTTATGACATGGCGCGTTATCCTGCTGGAAGTAGCCATCAGAAGATGGGTACACTGTGGTCATAAAGGGATGGACGTCAGCAACAATACTCAGGTAGTCTGTGGCTTTGACACGATGCTCAATTGGTACTAATAAGCCCAAAGTGTGCCAGGAAAATATCCCCCACACCATTACACCACCACCACCAGCCTGAACCGTTGATACAAGGCAGGATGGATCCATGCTTTCATGTTGTTGACACCAAATTCTGACCCTACCATCCGAATGTCGCAGCAGAAATCGAGACTCATCAGACCAGGCAACGTTTTTCCAATCGTCGATTGTCCAATTTTGGTGAGCCTGTGCGAATTGTAGCCTCAGTTTCCTGTTCTTAGCTGACAGGAGTGGCACCCGGTGTGGTCTTCTGCTGCTGTAGCCCATCCGCCTCAAGGTTCGACGTGTTGTGCGTTCAGAGATGCTCTTCTGCACACCTCTGTTGTAACGAGTGGTTATTTGAGTTACAGTTGCCTTTCTATCAGCTCGAACCAGTCTGGCCATTCTCCTCTGACCTCTAGCATCAACAAGGCATTTGCGCCCACAGAACTGCCGCTCACTGGATATTTTCTCTTTTTCGGACCATTCTCTGTAAACCCTAGAGATGGTTGTGCGTGAAAATCCCAGTAGATCAGCAGTCTCTGAAATACTCAGACCAGCCCGTCTGGCACCAACAACCATGCCACGTTCAAAGTCACTTAAATCACCTTTCTTCCCCATTCTGATGCTCGGTTTGAACTGCAGCAGATCGTCCTGACCATGTCTACATGCCTAAATGCATTGAGTTGCTGCCATGTGATTGGCTGAATAGAAATTTGCGTTAATGAGCAGTTGGACAGGTGTACCTAATAAAGTGGCCGGTGAGTGTATATATATATATATATATAGGCCTATATAGTGTTTATTAGTAGGTTAGTAATAATGTATTGTCCATGTTTTACTAATAACAAATTCAGTATTAACTAATACATTGTAAATGCTCCAGAAGCATGTTACCAGAAGACTGTATGCAGACTGGTGTGTGTGTGTGTGTGTGTGTGTGTGTCTCACCACCCCAGGTAGTTGGATCTCTGCAATGAGGAACTCTGGATCCCCCACAGGTGGCTCCACCAGCAGACTGAACTGTGGTCTAACAGGGGGGAGGCGGAGGAGGAGGCGGAGGTAAAGATCAAGGGAGAGAATGTAGAGAAGGGACGTAGAGGAAGGGAAAGAGGGAGGAAGGGAGAGGGCAACCCATTCTTCATAAACTGCATAAGGCTTGTTGAAAAACATGGGACATTTGAACTCTTGACAGCTTGCCATCTAGTATATTCAATCAGAGCACAGAGAGTGACATAAGCTGGAAATCTGTTTGTGGAGTGTGTGGTTGACAGCTGGTTTACCCTGCCTGAGTCAGACTGAGCCCAGCAAGGCTCCTATACGTCACACAGGACACAGGTAGATGTTGTACAAACCAGCTTATTGGAGAGTTGGCAGAATGTTACAGCCAGAGCAGCTGTATAACGCTGACATGTCCAAGCTCTCCTTTGAGTGTTACTCCTATAGACATATATACGTAGACGCCTCATGACGTGCTGGAACGTAACCCAGCGTCGCCGCCATATTGGTTGGGTCTCCTCACTCTAGTCTAGCATAGGAGTTAACGGGAGAGCAAGCTATGCCAGTATTGTGTGCAGCTTACGGCGCAGTATTGACACCAGATCGCGTGGGATTACCTTTCACAAGTAAGATTGAACAATTATTCTTATTATTTAAAATATATATATATATATATTAATTCATCCTGTATCATAAATAAATCTCTGCCATTTGTAACAAACCAAACCGTGTGAAAATCCGGTAAGAATTCGGGGAGTTATGCTTATTATTGTAGTTGGGGATACACCTTCCTCCATAGAAATGAATGCACTGGGGGCGCACTGGGGGCCATACAAGATGGCGGCCGCGCTGCTACGTCAGTCTATGAGGCGTCTACGTATATATGTCTATGGTTACACCAGTGCACCACAGCCCCAGAGTCTAATCAGTCTGACTAGAGCCAGGTGAGGCTGCTTAAACCAGCTATCAGCCACAAACACGCGCTCGTGCTTTACCAAATGCAGTTGGAAGTAACGCAAAAACTTTTTTTTTTAACTCTGGAGACTGCAGCGCAGAAACTGAAACTCCCTCCCCCAAAACCCTGTTTCCTAGCATTTCAATATTTTCAGCAGGACCAAAGCCAGAATGGTCTGCAGAGAGAAACAGAATGTGTACTCGTTTGTTTTTGTTTTGGGGTAATGAAAATGGACTGGTCCTGCCTCACACGTAATGGAAACATAAATGCAAAATCCCTTACTCACCATTGCATTCTTTATGATTTGGTGGGCTGTACATCATTGACCACTCACAGACAACAGCACTGGTATATTTGTATCTATAAAGCGATACTGGGTAAACTTCAAGCTTACCTCTGTACCCTTCTCTGTTATACTTCACTGGTAGTTACCAGCTACGCTCCTCCAAGTGGCTGCTTTTTAATGTACCTCGGGTTTTAACAGATCTGGTGAAAACTGCATTTTCCTACTATGCACCTTGGGCATGCAGTAATTCGCAAAAATATCTAAAATTAGAAAGATTTATATCCAATTTAAACGCATCATTAAGAATGTGGTGACGGAGACATGTGGTTGTTTTTCTGGGGAGGCCACTGTGTTTGAACAGTTCTTCTGTTTTATTGTGAATTGTTGTATATCATGTTGTATATGTTGTATTTTAATTAGTGCTGGCCAAATTATCACGTTTTTAACACGTTAACGCATTAAGTAATTAACGGCGCTATTATATTTAACGCAATTAACGAAAAAAGGAAGGAAAAAAAAGTGTTTCGCCTAGTATTGTTTAACCTTTGAGGCCTCCGTACTTGTCAACAACATTGCATTGCTTCCTGCTCTGAAACCAATCACAGCGATTGGAAGGCGGGTGTTGAGGATAACTGCTTTGTGATTCGTTTACACTTGTGTCTTTCAACCACCGGGCAACCAATAACAGATTAGAGACAACGCTCCACCGGTTTAGAGACTAGGAAGAAGCATGGAGCGAAAATCGGTACTAAATGAACATTTCATTTTTAAAAAGCTTTCGGATGGCACATTAGACCAAACCAAAGTTATTTGTATCCACTGTCAGGCAGAATGGGGTGCTGTTGCGCGATTGTCAACGGGGGGGGGGGGGGGGGGGGGTGTTGCGCGATTGTCTTCGCGGGGAGGAGGGGCGCGCAATCACAACACACCCCGGACCGACGATCGACGGTGGCGGGGGGGGGGATTTCCGGGAGATTGTACATGATTCGCTTACATCAGGGAGACGCTATTGATTTGCGGGAGACTCCCGGAACTTCCGGGAGACTTGGGATGTCTGACAATGCACTTGCCAAATGTAGAAAAGTCATGATTAACATGTTGAGTCCTCTCAACATGTTAATCCGCTTGTATGTCTTAGTGACTGGCTTGGTGCAAAGGAAGAAGAATAGGTTTGCCAAAGAAAAATGCAGTACATAAAACATGCACAGTCTAAAATAACCTACTGCAAAGTAAATGCTGTTATTGTTGTTTTGTTGTTCTTGGTTCAAGGATCACCCACTGGGACACTGATGCCACATTCGGATAAATAAAAGCCTTTGGATGCTTATAATATTTCTCTTCAATTCCCTATAACACAATACATCTATACAATACAATATTTCTATACTTAATCATAGACATTTAAGCAACAACAAAAAAATTGCGATTAATCGTGCGATTAACTACGTAAATCATGTGATTAATCACGATTAAAAAATTTAATCGATGGCCACCACTAATTTTAATATGTTGTGATTTTGTATGGCTGCTACCTTGGCCAGGTCTCTCTTGTAAAAGAGAATTTTGATCTCAATGGGACCTCCTGGTAAAATAAATAAATAAAAAACACCAGAAACACAGACAGGCAGGCAGGCAGACAGACAGACCAGGCCCTACGTTGGCTGCAGTTCCTGGATAACAGGTTGGCTCTTGGTACGAATGTTCTGCTCGCTCACAGAACCAAAGAACTTTCGGTTCTTCAGAATCTTCCAGTCTGCAAAACACAAGACAAATAGACGCGTGTGTGTAACCAATTAACTTGAATACACACACACACACTATGGGGGGTGAGAAGGGTCACGGTGTACTAGCCACACGTACGTACGTTCGTGTGGTTTTTTACTTAAAGTCCCACATGAATGTACGTACGTACGTCTGCGTGTGATGAGTTTAACTCAGCCATGCAGACCGCACGTTCGTGCGAACGTGTGACTCCAAAACACGCGCGTGCGTGTGTACATACATCTGCATGCGCATTCCTTATGGGGGGTGAGAAGGGTCACGGGGGACTAGACACACGTACGTACGTTCATGTGACTATTTAGTACAAATCAGCGAACTATTTAGTACAAATCAGCAAACTATTTAGTACAAATCAGCGAACCATTTAGTACAAATCATCCATGCAGACCGCACGTTCGTGCGGTATAATCTGTTTTTCGTAATTTTGTTTTCTGTTTTCGTCATTTATGTAGCTTTAAATGGACTAGATAGACCTTTCAAGGTAATCAATCAATGAAACTAGGATAATAAAAGGCCTATTCATAATTATAGGCTAATAATATTAGTTCATTATTGATTGTTTTTTGTTTTAGCTGTATTGTCATTCATGTTGTTTTATTTTCGTTTTTATTTTTTTTAAATCCATTCAGGCTCCTCTGTGTTATAGGAACATGAATGACAATACAGCTAAAACAAAAAGACTTACGTACATTCATGTGGGATTTTAAGTAAAAAAACACACAAACGTACGTACGTGTGTCTAGTCCCCCGTGACCCTTCTCACCCCCCCCCCCCCCCCCCCACACACACAGACACACACACACACCTCGGCTCAGTTCCAGGTTATATTTGTTCTCTAAACCCTCTAAGGATACCAAGATCAGGAATTGCTGGAACAGAGGATCCTTCTGTAAAAAAAAAAAAACACACACCCAAAATGATGTTTTAACGGAAACCTAAAAAAGGAAATGACGACGACAAACACACACACACACCTGGCTTTTATGGAAGAAGGCTTCACTGATGACTACATCGTAGGCTGTACAACTCTGGGAGCCTGAGATAAGCAGAGGAGGAAGGAGAGTTTAACAAAACAAACAAAGGCTCATGAGGTCAAAAAATTAAGCTCAGCAATTTCAAAGCTTTGAATCTCATCAGCTGTCAATCTTTTTTTCTTTTGTACTACAGTTTCGCAATCATTTATTTGGGGCTTTTTCAATAATAAAAATTTAAAAAAACAAGCCACACATTCCGTACTATACTATTAAAAATAAAACAAAACACAAGACAGTCAACAAAAATGTGTCCACCCCTAAAAAGTACAGAAGAGGAGATTTCCTTACTAATGTATAGATGTATAGATTCGACAAAGAATAGGAATTGATTACCTTTGAGCAGAACCAGAACATGAGGGTATGTCCCCAGGACGGAAAGAAAGTACTGCAGTTTCAAACTGAACTAGAAAATGCATTTCCTGCAGAAAACGCGTGTGAATGCTGGAAGCTGAATGATAAGCGCAAAGCAGAAATATAAAATGAATTGATCTGAAGAATCTGAAAGTAGTAGTAGAAGCTGAAATAGTAGAAGAATCTGAAAGTAGTAGTAGAAGCTGAAATAGTAGAAGAAGCTGAAAGTAGTAGTAGAAGCTGAAATAGTACAATAATCTGAAAATAGTAGAAGAAGCTGAAATAGTAGAAGAATCTGAAAGTAGTAGTAGAAGCTGAAATAGTAGAAGTAGCTGAAAGTAGTAGTAGCTGAATTAGTAATACTAATAGCTGAAGTAGAAGTAACTGAAGTAGTAACAACACTGCTGAACGTCCTCAAAAAGCAGCCCAATCTGGCAACACTGTCTGATCCTCAAAAAGCAGCCCAATCTGGCAACACTGCTGAACATCCCCTCGCTCGAGCGTCAACGTGAAGTCAACTGAAAAGGAATCAGTTAAACTGTGAAACTCTTATAATATATGCTATCGACATTTCGTTTGGATATTATGGGATATACAAGTCTGTAGATTTGTGACATTTTTTGAATGAAGGTAAACGATTGAGAATTGATTTAGTTAGGCCTACGATGTGTAACTGTCAGAGATCAATGTGTAATCGATGTGCAACTGCGAGATCAACTGAAGAGAACCCGAATCTTAAACTGTGATTCTGAATAAATATAAATGCTATCGAAATTTTGTTTGGATATCGTTATTGGATATCGCTAACCCTTTTTTTAAACAATTTTAGTTGACAGTGACTACGTGTATATTACCATATATCATTAAATGGACGTTGGAATCAAAGTTGGATAGCTTAAATTTACTAATTCACGGTGACGGTCTGAATCACGTATCTTTGAAAACATGGAACATGATTTGCCCTGTAAGATAATTAATTTCTAATTTTTTGATTTAGCAATAAAAACAACTATAGGCAAAATCATATATATATATTGATATGAATGGTAGCCTAATGATAATAATAATTAATAACAATAATAACATGGTTATTATTAAGTGCTGCTACTGGTTCATCAGTGACACAGACACTTGAGCAAGCATTCCAAAAACAGTCTGCTTATGCACCTGCATCCAAAAATGCTCAAGACCTGACTGCGGCAATCACCTATTGCATAGCAAAAGACATGATGCCTTTCCGGATGGTTGAGAGGCCTGGCTTTCTAAGGGTGATGAAGGTTGCCGTGCCTCTTTACAAAGTGCCTTCACGCAATTATTTTTCGAAGAATGAAATACCAAAGATGTACAACACAGTCAAAGCTGATGTTAAGAAAAGTTTGGCTCAGGGTGAATTCTTTGCTGCAACTACTGACCTCTGGACCAGTGAAAGAGGGGGTGGTCTACCATACATCAGCTTTACCATTCATTATCTCACCCCAGACTGGCAACTGGAATCACACTGCTTAGAAACCCAGTTTTTTCCAGAAGATCACTCCGCTCAAAATATTAGTTTTTTGAAAATATGTTGGAGGAGTGGGAAATAAACAAGACAAATCTGGTCTCCATAACCACAGATAATGCAACCAATATGATCAAGGCCTTTGAACAGTTTCCAGATCTGTGGCTTGGATGCTTCGGTCACAATTTGAACCTGGCCATCTCAAAGGCTCTGAAAATTCAGAGAGTTGAAACAGCAGTCAGGGCCTGTCGTCACCTGGTCCAGGGCTTCTCACGGAGCTGGAAGAGAAAGAGAGGACTGACAGAAAAGCAAGCTGCCCTCAACTTGCCACAGAAGGCTCTCATCCATGATGTTGTGAGCTGATGGGGATCTACATACAAGATGCTTGAGCGTTTCCTCAGCCAGCAGCAGGCAGTCTGTGCAACACTGGCTGCAGAAAGGGGAGTTTGGCATCTGATGCCCAAGGATGCTGACATAGCCGTTATGGAGCAACTCTGCCAGCTCCTTGAACCTCTGAGCAAATTTACAGATGTACTTGGCTCAGAGACACAACTCACTTTATCAGCCATTAAGCCAGTTCTTGACCACATCACTGGTGATGTCCTGAGGCTGGAGGAAAATGATGAGGATGCAGCCCTGACCAAGCAGATGAAACAGCTAATGAGAGAAGACCTAAAGAAGCGATACACAGAGAAAGCAAAGGATGTCATGCAGATGGCTTGTTTCATTGACCCCAGGTTCAAAACTAACTTTTTAGATGACCCTGTGGATGATGTAGCTCACAGCTGTGTCCAGGAGGCCTTGAAGCTGACACCTGTACAAGTCAGGCAGGAACAACAAAGTACCAGCAGTACCACTACCTCCACAGCAGCATCAGGAGGGAAAGGCCTGGCTGGGCTGCTCAAAAAAATTACCTCAACAAGGCAGCAGAGATCTGAAGAGGGTTCAGTTCCAGCCACCCCAGAAGATAGAGTGAAGGAGGAAGTCAAGGTATACATGTCTCTGCCATCCATTCCAGCCGAGGATGATCCACTGGTGTGGTGGAGGGGCCATGCATCAGAGCTGCCTCATCTTGCCAGGATTGCAAAAAAGCATTTGTGTATCCCAGCAACCAGTATTCCATCAGAGAGAATATTCAGTGCCAGCGGGTACATTGTTTCCCCTCTTAGATCACAGCTTAAACCAGACAAGGTAAATATGTTGACATTTTTACATTTCAATCTCAAGTGAATAGAGACAGACATGATGCTGGATCAGCAGCATCTTATTTGTTGATGATGGAGAGAATAAGTATACAATCAGTTCTGGGCCCAGTTTCCCGATAACGATGTACGATCCATCTTACGAGCCATCTTACGAATCATCTTTCGAACGATCGTTATTTTTTTCCGTGCGTTTCCCGAAACTCCTCTTAACATGAACGCGCGTGCACAGATCTAACGATCGATCGTAGCCTTGTACCTGTCCACTGACACGGTGCTGAAATACATATTATACCGTGGTCTGGGTGAATACTCGATTCTGATTGGCTGGAGGGTGTAGGTTGAAAAGTAAACCTAGGAAAGACGTTGACGCTATGAAGACGCTATGGCCACGTTGCAGGCAACGCCTGCATACGGGAGATATTAAATAGTCTGCTCGACTTGTAAAAAAAAAAAAAAAAAAACTCACGATTTTAACTCTAAAACACATTAAAGTATTATTAATTGATTAAAGATTTATTTATTTCGTATTGTGACCATGGTATAAGCGGGATAATGCCCTTCGAGGTGTCCATTAACAGAACCGTCCTCCGCGGATCACGCCTCCGCGTCGTCCATTCATTTCTGTTAATATTTAATCAATTAATAATACTTTAATGTGTTTTAGAGTTACAATCGTGAGGGTTTTTTTATTGTTATAAGTCGCGCGGACTATTTCATATCTCCCGTATGCAGGCGTTGCCAAGCAACGTGGCCATAGCGTCTTCATAGCGTCAACGTCTTTCCTAGGTGTACATCAAAGATAAGATTATAGAGCTCCGCTCTATAATCTTCAGCCAATCAGAATCGAGTATTCACCCAGACCATGGTATAACATAGACTAAGCTGTATAGCCTATCGTAACTTCAGCGTCACCAGCTGGACACTCAGTGGTATTGGACGTGTTAACGACGCTCGTAGCGCTACGAGTACCCCTGGAGCTCTCGTTCGCTACGAGCGTCTTAACGACAGTCGTTACGCAATGATGCTTTCGGGAAACGGTAGGGTTGGGCGGTATGACGGTATTATACCGTGTGACGGTATAAAAGTGTCTACCGGTAGAGATTTTGCAATACCGTTTATACCGGAGAAAGAGCAGATGTCTGCGGCATCTCTCTGAGTCACTGTAGTTACACCGCCTCGACACACGGGGCACTGCAGCAGACTGCTTGGCGTGGTTGAATGAGCACGAAGAAGAAGAAACCAGTGTTGCCAACTTAGCGACTTTGTCGCTATATTTAGCGAGATTTCAGACCCCCCCAGCGACTTTAAAAAAAAATAGCGACTAGCGACAAATCTAGCTACTTTTCTGGCGCTCTTGGAGAGTTTTGGAGACTGATGGATGCACTATTCTACTATTTTACTATTCTCAGAATGAGCTTGGCTGTGTATGTAATCGCCCCTCCTCCCTCGCACTGTCTCTCCCGACTGCAAGCTCTGCTCAGTGTAGTGGAAGTGATTGCGAGACAGCGGTCTGGATTCTGGCTGCTCGAACACTACACGCAGTAGCCTAGTTGAGCTCGGACAAAATAATAGCTAGCTTCAAAAAACTACAAGCGAGCATTACAGATCTGTCAGATAATCCTGTCTATCCCCTGCCATTTTCCGTTCTGTATTAAATTATTGACGCCTTCACTGACCTGATATATGACGCAAAATACCTCCTTATACTGCACTATACAGTTTTATGCTCATACATTCATACTGTTTATACTGTTTATAATTTTTATACTGCTCACCTGTATATTGCACATAGTACTGTTAATACTGTTCATATTCTATATCTCTCCTATATATTGCACATACTGTATATACGTATTTTGCACATACTGTACGTATTTATTTATTGCACTTGCTGCTCTTTGCACTTCTGATTAGACACTAAACTGCATTTCGTTATCCTGTATTTATACTTGTGTAATGACAATAAAGTTGAATCTAATCTAATCTAATCTAAAAAAAATGAAAGTAAATAAATCAGACAGCGATCGCGCAGCTCCTGTTTCAGTGATAGGCTTAAATGTGTGCGCCACACAGAGAGGGGAACTATATTAACGGCTGTCCAACCGTTTCATTGTTGATAAAACATCAATAATCATCCGCCTTCTCATACGACTCTGCCTGCCTCATTGACCTGCTGTGCTGCCTGCAGCGGACAGGCTTTACCACGATTATAAAAGTAAAGACTGGCCTATGTAGAAACAGCGCCTATCGTTACATGGAAGTGAATGTTTTATAGATCTACACAACGTGATGACGTCACTAATATGCAAATTAGCGTATGACGTCACTAATATGCAAATTAGCGTATGGCGTCATCTAGCGATATTTAGCGACTTTTGGAGCAGGCTTTAGCTACTTTCCATTGGAAATAGTTGGCAACACTGGAAGAAACAGCTTTACCGTAGTGATATAACAATCATGGCGGAGGCGGAGAGTGAACGTCACGAGGAAACGGAGGCAGCCCGACCCACCCATGACGAAGAGGAGGAGGAACTACTTCCGAAAAAGGGCGCTACCTCTGTAGTCTGGAACTTTTTCGGTTTTAGAAAAGCTGACAAGGACCAAAAAGTTATTCTCTGCAAAGTGTGTCGCGGGACTGTTGCTGCTGGAGGGGGAAGTGTTAGTGCTAGTGCTAGTGACGGAACATTTAGGAGATGCTGTGAATTTATATTGTTATATTGTTACATTGTATACAGTTGTTATGCACCGTTTACCTTGAAAACTTGAAAATACTTTTTCTCATTTGTTATTTTTATTTCTTATTAAGCTGGAGCTCAGTGTTAACATTTGCACACACACTAGTTCAATGTTTACCATACATTTGCACATTCTTTGTTATTATTTATTATATTATTATATTTTCTTTAAAATAATGTTATGCTGCTGTGAGCAAAAAATAAAGGAGGAAAATGATCAAATGCGACAGTGTGGTTATTTTAAGCCATTAATTGAATTTACAGGGGAAAAAAAACCATACCGCGATATATACCGTTACCGTGATATGAAATTACTCATACCGTGATATAAGGTTTTGCTCATACCGCCCAACCCTAGGAAACGGTGTGAAAACTGTCTGATGGTCGTACGACGAACTTAACGAACCACTTAGGCTAACGATGCTTTCGGGAAACTGGGCCCTGTTCCATTGATTTGTTTACATATTGTTTTTGTTTTTATTTTAATGCCCTCAATACTTGAACATTTGGATTTGATTACAAACGATTGTAGTAGTTATTTTTGTAATTTGTTTATAGTGGCTATTTATTTTAAATGCATAATGCACTATAGAATAAGTATACAATCAGTTCTGTTCCATTGATTTGTTTACATATTGTTTTTGTTTTTATTTTAATGCCATCAATACTTGAACATTTGGATTTGATTACAAACGATTGTAGTAGTTATTTTTGTAATTTGTTTATAGTGGCTATTTATTTTAAATGCATAATGCACTATAGAATACAGTTCTGTTCCATTGATTTGTTTACATATTGTTTTTGTTTTTATTTTAATGCCATCAATACTTGAACATTTGGATTTGATTACAAACGATTGTAGTAGTTATTTTTGTAATTTGTTTATAGTGGCTATTTATTTTAAATGCACAATGCACTATTTTTTTAAGCTTTACTTGTGTTCTTTTGTACAGTGTTCATGTGTACAGTTTTCCATTTTAATAGAAAATAAGTATATTATAATAAGAGTCTCAATATATGCTTCTTAGGCAGAAGCCTAATCCCCACAGCCATCCAACTACTTAACAAGACAAATCCCCACAGATAAATGTATGCAATAATGAATGTTTCCTCAGCCACCCACAATAATATATGTAAATGTCTGTGCCATTGTCTTGTGTATGTATAGAGTATGGAAATGTATGTCTGTATGTGCAATCTACATGTCTTTGACCATACATGTGCCATCCTTATGCCTGGTGACCTCATATGATACAATGATGGAAATGATGTGAAAAAAGAATTTCCCTAAGGGGACAAATAAACTAACTAACTAACTAACTTCTTCAAATCAAAGAAACACAACTTGTCTTATTATAAGCAGGGCTGCACATAACTTTTTTAGTGAGTTACTCATTTGAGTACCAGGAGATGGTGTTCGGTACGCACTCCACACGTAGCGTCGTTTCGATAATGATAAAGGCGATTCCACCGCGGGTGGAGTTGTTGACGGGGGGGGTGGCGGCGGGGGGGGGGGGGGGGGGGGGGGGGGTGGCGGCGGGGGTCCAGTCCGTCACTGCCACGGAGCGAATGAGCACGGATGTCTCACAGTAACGGACGTTGCGATCAGCTGATTTTGCGCAGTTCTCCAGTGTGAGCGCGGTGCACAGAGCACACAGCGCTCCGGCTCCGTTTGCCTTTTTTTTTTGCAGGTGAGGAAACGCAGAAGTAGTGTGCAGAAGTTATGTGCACCCCTGATTATAAGAGGCCTATCAGTGCTTTCTGAACATATCGAACACACTTTTAAAAATACCGCGATAATACCGAAAACCGGGATCATTTTGGTCACAATAACCGTGAGGTTAAATGTTCATACCGTTACACCCCTACATAAATGACATTAACTGTAAGTCTGGCACTTCATGATGATAAAGCTCAAACCCAGCCAGCAAGTTATGGTAAAGTTTAGGGCTGCCCCCGACTAAAGATTTTCTTAGTCGCCATTTCAAGCCGATGTTCGACTAATTGTCGCACTTTTAATGCAATCATTTCAATTTATTTTTTGGGGCATCAGAGATTGGTTTGAGTTCCAGGGCAAGGGTGTTATAAAAGAAACACTGTTAACCTTGTGCTACTTTACAGATAATACAATACCGTAATAATCAGCTTTTAAAATACCATTTTTACAAGCACAAGCACGAAGCGGGCTGCCTATTAACGACATGGACCAAGCGGTTCTGAATGTTGTCGGAACAACCAGGAAGGAGACATTGAACACTTTTGATATTCATATTTATACACCACATAACTGCACACAACTTTATTTAAAGCAAGCAAATGGAAAAAATGTTTGTTGGTACATTTGTGTCCGGTGCGTGTGGATGTGTGGCGCTCCTTCGGGGGAGCGGTTAATGTTAATAGCGTTGTCCAGGAGGGTTCACCTACGTAACTACGCGGGCGTAGTTACGAGGGATGTGCGACTATCGTCTTGTCTTAAAAAATACAAAAGTGTTTTTTAAAGTTAGAAAGATAGTTGACATTCAACAGATATTCACACTCCGAATTACAGCGATCAGACACAGGGCCTTTACCTGCCAAGGTGTATACCCATCGAGGAGACGGTCAGGCAGCAGCACTCCTCTCTATAGAGCCATCATTTGGTCAATATTTCTGCAGCGATGCAAGATGCAGTGATGTGTTAAATAAGGGCTTGTTGCGACCACGGATGTATTCGGTTGCGATGCTTGTGGCGTGTTATTTTTATGTTTTACTATTTGCGCGACAAATGAAAACTTATTCGACTAAGCCTCTGTCGATCGACTAAGGGTTGGTGGACTATTAGGGGCAGCCCTAGTAAAATTTATGTTACCAGTGTGAACGTTGCGTCTCGTTCTGTCACCATGAAAGAGCACTAGTACTAGCAGCCATGTCTCTCGTTCTATCACCATGAAAGAGCACTAGGACTAGCAGCCATGTCTCTCATTGTCACCAAGAAAGCTGCAGCGTGTATATGAGAGAAAAAAAACAAACAGTTGGCACACCCACTATGCCTGCATGAGTGGAAGCAGAGTGCTGCGCTGCACACACACACACTTCCCCGCAGTTGCAAAAACAGTCAAAAGTATCCGTACTAATAAAATGGGGTTTAGTAACGTTTTTAACGGCAGGGTATCGCGATACCGTTCTAGTATCGGTATACCGTGCAAAACTACCACTGACCTATATTAACATCTCCAATCCGGCTTCTGCTCCAAACACAGCACAGAAACACCCCTATTGAAAATTACCGACATACTCTCTGCTGACTCTGGCTTCCTGATCCTCATCCTCATTGACCTCAGCGCCGCCTTCGATACTAACTCTAACACCTTCAAAACTCCCTCGGCATAACCGGCCCTATCCTGTCTGAACTCTTATCTCTCTGACAGACAGGGTTAGGGTTAGGGTTACTGTAGGACCACACTGCGAGCGACATGATCAGCAAAAGCAGCCGGCAGTCATTCATTTTCAATGAGAGCTGGCGACGAGGAGCTGCCGGCACCGTGGCAGCAGCGAGCAGTGTGATGCCAGCATCCAGAGCATTTTACTTTATGCAAATGAGCGGCGTCGGCGCTGAAGCAGCAACCAATTGGAGAAATTGAGAATGGAGAAGAAGCTCACTGTTGCCGTCTCTGGTTTACCAGAGCTTTATGACCAGTCTCTCTTTCTTTACCGGGACACAAACAAGAAAAATTATGTGAAAAGAAGTAGTTGAATGTAAACTAAATAATAAACAGGGGAAACATGGAAATTGTTATTTGAACATGCTTGTCACACCATTCCCGCCTGCAAAAATAGCTCTACTACAAATTTGATATTGCAATTGGCACAACCGAACTTGATGTCTGCAGTGCTGCTTGAACGACCCGCCCCCCTGGCAACGGCAGGCAGGGAGTAGCCAGCGGTCAGAGGTCACTGTTGCTCTTGTCGCTTGTGGTCGGACCACATGGTTAGGGTTCGAGGAAAAATAACCCAGCCACTTCCTGGACTTATTATGGTTGCACAATCACAGCAAGGCAAAAAACTCAAAGACAAGGGGAGATAGCCCTGCTGCAGTTAAAGTTTCTGACAAGTCAAATCTGTGTTGTAGTTTGTAGTATTAAGTCATTTAGGGTTGTTCCTTCATTCCTTCATTCGCATGCCTCAAATCAACCCGTCACGGGCCAGATGTGGCCTGGTGGTTACAGGACCACTGACCTCAACGCCCATCCAGGTGTTGAGGAAGAGTTTCTGTTTGCACTGCACATTTTGAGATACTTTTTTTTAAAACTTATTACTAATATTGCTGTTCATAGAGGTTGCTTAATGTTGCTTTGACACAGAGGACACAAATTACCAAAAATATTGTCAAATACCGACATCGTCAAAATTACAGAAAATATCGGAATATTATTTGTTGCCAATATCACCCACCCTTAACCCCACATCAACCAGGTCACAAAAACGGCCTCCTTCCACCTCAAGAACATTGCCAGCCTCAGGCCTACCTGTCCGCTGCCGCTGCTGAAACACTCATTCACACCCTTGTTACTTCCAGACTCGACTACTGCAACAGCATCCCAATAAACTACAATACGTCCAGAACTCTGCAGTCAGCATGCTCACTTCCACTCGCCGCTGACAACACATCACACCTGTCCTTCACAACCTCCACTGGCTCCCGGTTAAATACAGGATTCACTTCAAAATCCTACTCACCACCTACAATGCCATTGTGGAGTGTGGGTGTGGAGTGTGTTGTTGATAGCTGGTTTACAGCCTCACCTGGCCCGAGTCAGACTGATTGGACTCTGGGATGGGTGGGGCTGCACACCTGTGGTGCATGAGCAATCATGGCACCCAGGATAAACCAGCTATCAACACACAGGCCGTTTCTCAATACCAAGTACGCCAAGTTCGGACTTGCGTACTTGGTAGTTCGGACTTGGCAAGTTCGACTCGGGAGTACAAACTCCTGAGGACGGGAGGACACAGTACGGTCATTCTGCAGTTGGAACAGCAGCGGACTTGATGACGTCACCATCTCAGCTCGTCTTGACTGTACATCTACTCCGGTTATTTTCACTTCAATGTATATTCAGGGGTGCACATAACTTTTTTAGTGAGTTACTCATTTGAGTACCAGGAGATGGTGTTCGGTACGCACTCCACACGTAGCGTCGTTTCGATAATGATAAAGGCGATTCCACCGCGGGTGGAGTTGTTGACGGGGAGGGGGGGGGGGGGGGGCGGTATAGTAATATAGGGCGAGTAACGGATGTCTCACAGTACGGATGAGCACGGATGTCTCACAGTAACGGACGTTGCGATCAGCTGATTTTGCGCAGTTCTCCAGTGTGCGCGCGGTGCACAGAGCACACAGCGCTCCGTTTGCCTTTTTTTGCAGGTGGGGAAACGCAGAAGTAGTACAAGATACACGTGTAGTTTTATTTTGATGACCTGATGGTGAGTTACGCAAAAGCGCTGTAGTGGCACAAGTGACGTTACGCATCGCTGATTATGGGCGCGCATGCGTACTTGCGTACCAGTTATGTGCACCCCTGTGTATATTTACAATAAAACGAAATATGATATAAAATACAACCCTGCCTCTTTTCATTTTAAAAATATTAATATGTATAAATATTTGTATTGTTCTGTAGCCTACATATCTGTAGCCTGCCCTACATATAAAAAGCTAGTGGCGGGAAAAATGATGTTTATGTTGATGTGGACGTCGGTGAATTAATGAATGAAAGGAGCAGCTGGTTGGTGCGCGAAATGCATTCTGGGATACTTGGCTGCCCAAGTCCACACAAGTCACCACCTGATGCATCCTCGACAAAATGGGCGGAGCAAGAACACATCCGGGCATTTGGACTGTACTTGGCTAGATGCGGACTTTGAATTGGAACAGTACTTGGGCTGCGACTGATGACGTTTCACAAGTCCACAAGAACACAAGTACAGACAAGTACGCAGATTGAGAAACACCCACACGAGAGGAGAGCCACTGTCATGGCAGCTTGTAACATCGGCTCAGCCGTTATCATCTGGCCATCTCCAATAAAAGCATATATAACCAACATTTACCCGTGTCCTGTGTCAGAGGGCCCCAGGAAAAGCCACTTAGGTGGCATGTGGTAGGAGCAACTGCCACAACTATGAATAACCTGGCCCCTCCCTACCTCTCTGACCTCCTCCTCCTACCCGATCCCTCAGGTCTGCAACACAACCACTCTCAAAAATAAAATGACTCACCATTGTCCATTTCTGTGTGGGGCTCGCCGAGGCTCATGGGAACTCTGTAGCCGGTGGGGTCCTCTGATTGAAGCAGATTCACAAGCTCGTCCCTGGAGAGCTCAGGAGGGGGCGGGACTGAGGGGGATTGACAGATGTTGACGAAGACCTTCTGATTGTCTGGCTGCGACAGAGTCTTCACACACATGCCTTGTGGGAAGAATGAAGAGAGACATAATTTAAACCTGTACGTTTTCTAGGGCTGCCCCCTAATGGTCGACTAACCATTAGTTGATCGGAAGAGGTTAAGTCAACTTAGTTTTCATTAGTCGCTTAGTCGCGCAAAAAGTAGGACATAAAAATAAACGCAACAAGCGTCACAAACCAATAGAAACCTCAAATATCCTGGTCGATTTGCTTTGATTATCTCTTCTTTGTTGAATGAGTGCATTGCTGCCTCCCGCCACGCATTTTGTTGCCACAAAATGGCGTATATTATTATATTATTATATTATTCAAGCGGGAAAAAAAGTCCATAGAGATATACTAGAGTGCGTCAAACATCTTGGTCGATTTAGTTTGCCTGCAACACGGCAAGGAATAGACTCGGTCTGTATGGTTTTGATTTATTCTTCTTCTACAACAATGTGTTTGGTCTTCAAACGGATATGATGTACATGTTTATTTGCATGTAGAGAGGGGAGGTGAGATCCGATCACAAGTGGTCACTGGAGACTAGGGGTGACCCCGAATAGTCGACTATTCGATGATTCGATCGAAGGAGCCTGATTCGACTGCCAATCTCATAGTCGAATCGTCGGCAAAACACAGAATCATTCCATTCGGGCTATAGGCGGTGCTGAATGTCTGATTTTACATATAGTTTCTTTCTCCCAATAAATCATGATATATAGCCTATTTTTGTATAAATATCAAGTGCAAAACACACTGCCGCCGCAGCGCCGCAGCGCCGCAGCGCCGCAGCGCGTCTATGACACAAGTGCCGCCCCTAGCACACATAGGAAGCGTCGCACTGCGGTGCGTCAACAGGAATATAGTCGTCTCCGGAATAGAAGAAAAAAAAAAGAGAAGAAAAAAGCGCCTTTTCTGTGGCACTTGACGCGCGGCGATGCTGTGAAATAGGACAGTGGTGTGAAGTGTAGCGGGGCAGCGCGTCGGCACCGGTGTGGGGGTGTTCGGCGGCAGTGTGTGTCCACCGCCGAACAGCCTCAAAATTGTAATCAAAATTGTTTAATTGAGTGTTTCAGCTCTTTAGTCTGGTGTGGAAAAAATGGAAGCCAATGTCGCAAATAAGAATATGGATCAATGAGCAAAAAAGAAAAAAAAAAACATGATTCGACGATCAGTCGACTATAGGCAAGACTTGACGAATCAGATTCGACTATGTAAATTCTTAGTCGGGGACACCCCTACTGGAGATGCATGTTCACACCAGGTGTGAACTGACGTACTAGAGCTGTCCACTTGTGATCGGATCAACCAAGACGCATGTTAATGCCAGGTGTGAACAGGGCCTAACCTTCCCTGCAGGAGCGTCATTCATCCACACGCACCGGACACGAAAATATGAACAATATTTTTTCCATTTCTCTGTTTTGACAAACGTCAAGCTCTATTGCAATTCCTTGCTTTTAAATACAAATGTGTGCAGTTATAAGGTGTATAAATACAATTAACAAAATGTTCAATGTCTCCTTCCTGGTTGTTCCAACATTTAGAACCGCTTGGTCCATGCCATTAATAGGCCCGCTTTGTGCGTGTGCTTGTAAAAATTATATTTTTAAGGCTCATTATTACGGTTTTGTATTATCTGTAAAGTAGCACAATGTTAACAGTGTTTCTTTTATAACACTCTTGCCCTGGAACTCAAACCATTTTCTGATGCCCCAAAACATAAAAAATTAAAAGTGTGACGATTAGTCGACTATCGGCTTGAAATGGCGGCTAAGAAAATCTTTAGTTGGGGGCAACCCTAACATTTTCCCATTAGCAACCTCTAGTCGCTTGAGTTGTAGCTACAGTTGTAGCTACAGTTATAGCGGTATCATTTTTCCTACAGTGGGAGGAGGCAAAAGTGGACCAGAATAACGATTATAGAGAAAAATTCGAATGCGTTTTCTTCTAAGGAAACTTTCTAGCTCAGATATGTTTTAATTTGGAGAAAATAGCTGAAGTAAAAAAATGACATAGTGCAGATTTAAATCTTCTCCGATTTTAACCACTGAGATAACTTGGAAAAACTCTCTAGAATGTGATTGTGTTTAAATGATTAGAGAACATATTGTATTATTTCATAGTGTCACCACAGCTGATTAAATTCTAATTTTATTATTTATGAATAGTATGTGTATGTCTTTGTTTAAAGGTGTGTGAATGTGGGAGCATACATACTAGTACGCCGTTTGCGTGTTTGCATGTGTGAGTGTGTGTGTGTGCATCTTAAACCTGGCTGTGGACGGATCAGTTTGGAGTCCAGTGGGTCGCTAGGCATCTTTCCCACGGTCTAACCAGAAACACATGCAAGGTATTAAGGTAAGCCTTGATATCACACTGAAACCAACAGCTTTTTAAATACTAATATTTAAAATCTAAAATAAAAATAGACAAAAAAATAAACTTGTGTGTATCCCAATATACAGCATCATCTATGTGTCAGTCTAGGGCCCTTCCTCTAAGTAAGGGGAAGTGGCATTACTGTACCTCATGACCACTGGCAAATTACTTGAGAGTCTGTCTGTTTTGATTTCTGAGACACGTCTCCAACATGGGATGTGAATACTATTAGGTGAAGCTTACGTCATGTTGTGGCAAGTTATGTGCGCATTTATTCTAATTAATTTAGAATGCAAACATGCTTTTTCTATTATTATTATTATTATTATTAAATAAAAAAGTGGCTGGTAAGGTAGTCCATCTTATAAGTCACAAATCACAACACACAACGTCGTCTGGCGTTAACGAGGAATACAAGCAAATCATGCTATGGTTTATTTGATCTAACCTGACTAGCCTGTAAGAGAAGCTGCTGATACAGCTCCTCCTGCTGCTGCAGCTCCACTTCCGAGTTCAGTAGGGATGAGTCTGTCGCCATGGCTACAGACAGAACTGGGTCAGTGAATTAACAACACGAGATGTCAGCAATACAGACCAGGGGATATGCAGAACAATGTAGTCGTATTCAACTCGTATATCCAAATGGACTTACAAGGCTGTGTCTCAATTGAGATGTTTAAACATTGCTATAGACATTTTTGCTAGCAGACTAGAAGGTTTAAGTGTACAATTCAATTACGACTTGCAGTCTAAAACTCTTGCGTTGAGCGTTTGCTCCAAAAACATTTACAACTGTTTTTTTGTTCATCAAAATAAATAAGGTACAGGTTCACCTCGACAATACAGTAGTTAGGAGTATTGTTGGGAGCAGATGCGTTTGTGCTCATGGGTGTTGGACTTCAGCAACTTCCTGTTTACTACATCCTGGCACCGGAACGATTTCAAAGTAAAAGTCGTAGCGGAGTCGACGGGTACGGAAGCCGAGAATGGCCGTGGTTGCTCATGAATTTTTCAGGTCCGTTATCTCGAAATCACGTGGTTGGAGACCAGATCCGACATCACAGTGTCCCAGGACCCAATGCCATGTGGCATATGGACTCCTATGATAAACTCACCGCCTTTGGCATCGGAATAAACGGTTGCATAGATGGACACATAATCTGGATGCAAGCACATTTTACAAATAGTAACCCCCAAGTCGTCTTCTCTTTAAACGTATTTTCCATTGTCAGAGTTATATTTTGAAGGTGTTCTGTTATGATTAGACAGAAAAACCTTAAGTGTGATTTGAAATTATATTTTGACACAACATTGTTTATTAGAGACAAAATAGTTGTGTTTCAATGGTGAATTTTGTCTTTTTATTGGATAAAAACAATTGAATATTATGAAAGTTAACAGTTAACAGAAAGTTAACAGTCTCACATGTGTTGCCTTTGTATATAGTCCTATAGGAACTACCTGCCAAAAAACTGTACTGTTCCTTCAGCACATAAGACAGAAAATAAATTTCTCAATTAGAGCCACACTTGGATAAGTCTTCAACTTTGGCATGAAACTAGAACTGTCATACCCACCAATATCACAGAGAAACTTCAGAAGAGTTTTGAAATAATGGGATATAAAGTAATGAGAAGCTAATTATTGAATTATTGTTTCGGACAATTCAATGCATTGAATGACTTCCCGCTTGTGTGCTCTGTTAAATAAAAAGTTAATTACTCAGACACTTTTGGGAGTGGACCTCCATCATTTCATCATCCACAGACCAGCATTCTGGCAGCCGAGAAGAATATACCACAGGACACACCTATTTTTATTGTATTTTATTGCTTATTCTAATTTATTTAACATTGTAGGCTAATGGGAAATTCAGCATTTACCGGTATTTTTCAATAGCTTCCATGTCATTTGACCCAGTGACTCCAAATCAATACTGAATTGTACACTGGACAAATAAGACACACCTCTTTATGGATTTTAGTGCTTATTTAATTTTATGTGCATATTTTTATTTCAGAGTAACACTATCTACACAAGAGACATTCCCAGTTTGCTTTCTTGACATTCTTGTATTTTGTGTTGTCAATGGCCAGACACTGGGCATGGAACCATCTTCCACAATCGTCACACTGGATCTGTTGAAGTGAAAAACGAATTATTGATTCATTTATATAATTAACTTTTGCTATTAGACACCAAGGTGTTTACATGCTTGTGTCAGTTGGCTTTCCCTCAGCTGTACACAAGTCTACTTGTTATGTTTTCATCACAATTCCACATTGTAACTGCTGATTCACAACAACTCACCCAGTCTGTAATGGGAGGTCCAGATCCCAGAGGCTTTACGGCTGCATACATTGCACAAAAGTGTGCTCATCAAAAACTGAAACAAATTAATTGCACGATATTATTAATTTATTTACAAAGCTATTGTAGGTATACTGCATGCGTGATTTACAGCATACCTGATGCCTCTAGAATTTGGAGAGCTAGATCTCTCCATTTTTCATGTCCTTTTTTTTGAAGTGTCAAATTTAACATCCGGGATCAGAGGGAAGGCCTTCATCAGGGCTTTTGCTATCTAAACACCTTCTTCATTGTTCATCCATAAAAATGTTCATATCAAATAGCATAAGCACTATAATCCAATAAAAAGAGATGTCCTTGTGGTGTGTGTGTGGTTGCTGGTCTACAGCCTCACCAGGCCATGAGTCAGACAGATCAGACTCTGGGTCTGGGTGGGGCTGCATACCTGAGGCATGTGTCATGGCACCCAGGATAAACCAGCTATCAACACACACACTTAGGAGAGAGCCACTGTCATGGCAGCATGTTCCATCTGCTCGGCTTTTAACTTCTTGCCATCTCAAATAAACGCATCTTCAAACCAACCCCAGCAAAAGCCACTAAGGTGGCCTGTGGCAGGAGCAACAGCATGCTTATTAAGGGCCTTATTACCATTAACTAATGCTTACTAAGGACGTTATTACCAACTTAATAAGCATATTATAAGGACTCATAAGTTATAAAGTGTTACCACATATTAATATAAAATAGAATAAGCACTAAAATCCAATACAAATAGGTGTGTCCTGTTTGTTCAATGTAGTAATAATATCTGTAATTGATATGGAGTCACTTGGTCACATGACATGGAAGCTATTGAAAAAAAGGACACATTTTGCCATTCAAATATTCATATAAAATAGAAGACGTAAAAGTGAAACCCTTGTGTTATTCATTGCACATTGTTAAGTAATCGACTACGTGGTGCTACATCATAACATTGTCAAATTATAGGAGGAGAAAGATATGATTGCCTTGGTTTTTCAGTAGACATTCTCAATCCAGTGCAATGACGAAGTTCGATAACACGCAGTAAGTATACAAGCATTTATTTTGATAGATGAGGCATGTGTTACTTTGATGAATTAAACAATCTACATGTTGCTATTTTTCATGTAGGCCGCCTACTTAGGTACTTGTTCATGCTCCCGTGGCAGGGACACACTATCAGGGTAGTTACACTTCGGCAAAAAATAACATATAATATAATCACTTTATATAAAAATAATATTTACAGTAAAATACGATAGTCAGTCGCCAAAGTGCAATCACCATAAAACACGTGAGTTATAAATCTGCTTTCAATAAAGGATACACAACCCTCTCTGTTGTATTAAAACAATACATTATTTCCCAGTGGTGCTGTACTGCACTGCAGTCAGCGGCGGGTAAAGGGGTGAGAGGAGATGATATATTTTAAAGTGATATATTTTAAAGTGGGCACCGTCAGGCCGTGCTTCGCCAAAAACGTGAGGCGCCCACGGCAGAAAAAAAGCAAGAATCTAAAACGTACTGTAATGCATTTTCTCAGTGCATCAGTGCGTTGTTTGTTACTCTGCTCCTCACTGACAACGTGTCAATATTAATCTCTTTTCTCTCTCCTCTCCCTTCCTCTGCTCTCCTCTCCTCACCAGGTCTCTTCTCCTCTCCTCTGGTCCTATATTCTCCTCTAGTCATCTCTTCTCCTCTAGTCATCTCTTCTCTCCTCTGGTCCTATATTCACCTCTAGTCACCTCTTCTCCTCTCCTCTGGTCCTATATTCTCCTCTAGTCACCTCTTCTCCTCTCCCCTGCCAGCTAGTCATTGGCTGTTCTCAAAGTCAAGCATTTTAATGTGCCGTTGTGGTGACTATCAAGACGAAAACATTAGTTTGGGTGAGGAAGTTTAGTTTTTTGATGGGCAATTATTTCTTTATCTTATGGGGTGATATTATGGGTGGATAGTTACCTTCAGGTTTGTCCCATTTGGAAACAGCGATGCTTGATATAGGTTATTGTGGAGTAGCCTACCTGAAATTGTCATTGTGTTTGTTCCCCTTGTATTAGCGGAAGATATATCTGACCTTGCATCTCCCAAACATCATCTGAGTAGATATATGCCCTCTACTTTATAGACATATTCCATTGTAGTGCCACCCACCCTAATTGCAATAACACACCCCCCTATAAATAACACACACACCTATGCACCACTGAATGGCTTCTACACCCAAATGTGAACAATTAAATAAAAAAACTTTGGAATTACAACTGTAGCTACAAATCAATGATATATTTTTTCCCACAGTGGGAGGAGAAAAAAAGGGGACCAGAATAAAATGGTTAATAGAGAAAAATCCCCCTGGATGAATTTACCTGTGGACGTGCGTGTTTAATTCTTGAGAAAGTTTATGGTAGACGGTATATTGTTGCTTGTCCACTTTGAAAGCTGAAATCCACCCTTCAAACAGAGATTAGCGAAAGGCCTCACACTCCCCATAATAGGCCTAATTTCTTTTAAACTTTCTGCTGTGGAAAAGCTGCTCTGCTACGCATCACTTATTTGGCATGGTGATGCCATCATCTTTAAAGGGTAAGTTCATACAATAATGTCCTGTAGACAAGTAGACTCTAGCATGAATTTCAGGTCTTCCCTTGACATCTCTTGCTTCTCTTCCAGTCACTTCTCATTAAAATCCTGGTTGTACTGAGCAACAAAAGCATATCCATTTTCACAATCTTAAATAAATCTTAAATTATAAACGTTTGTTGTTTGTTGCCCCTCAACAGACCATTGACGGCCCACCCCAATAGGGTCCTCACAGCATAGGGTCCTTCACTTGTTGATTACTTCCCATGGTTCCAAGAGCTTTGCTGCATTAGTCCAGATCTGAAGTGCCACATCTGCATCCAATTCAGAGATGTTGATGTCCTTCAAATATGTTAGCAGCTTTTTTTCCCTGTTCTTTTCTTGCTTAAATACTGGAAGAGTGCACATATGTCCCGCTCTGTGGCAGTTCTTCTGAAGGGGGTTGGGGGTGTCGGCTACCCATCTACCCATTATTATTGTCTCTGTATTCAGCCTGGGGGACGAAAGAGAGAGTGAGAGAGATAGAGAGAGAAAAAATAAAGAATTGTATTTTAAGCAACTAATAGAATAGAAGATTGGTGTATACATCAATAATGAAATAATAAATAATAATACAAATATATAATAATAATAGTTATTGTTATTTTTATTATATATACTGGGGCAATTGCTCTGTCAGTTAGCATTGCGTTAGCTGTGCTGCGGTTTAAAACCGCACTCCTTAAAACGGAGGTTTTGGAGTTTAACACGCAGCTGCGCACAAAGTTAAACCTGATTGCTGTGTACTGACCGACACAGGATCAGCTGATTCCTAGTTAAACTCGGGTTAAACCGGAAGTACTCTGATTTCTCGTTATACTCCAGCAGACGCAGTCTTATCTTAATGTTGGATGCATTTTGTGCTATAATTACCAACAAAAACTTAATGGGAATGTAAAGTGAACTTTAATATAATAAAACGCAAATAATGTTGAAATATATTATGAAATAGTCTAGCCTACTTTTTGTGGAAATCTGAGTCTGGAATCTGAATCTGCCCTCACCTACGTCAATCAATCAATTACTTGTCCCCCCCCCCGTCAACAATCGCGCAGCACCCCCCCCCCCCCCCCCCCCCCCCCCCGTCAACAACCGCGCACCACGTAATGTTTATGGGGGCCGCCAAAATTGTTGCTGCATATCCCCCTGACACGATGAACATGTCTCGGATAGAGAACTATAACGAGCAGAAGTTATATTTATTGTACTGCATTCGAGGTGTTGTGGACACGGTGGAAGACGCGAGGAAAGACACCACCACCACGCTCCGAAAAAAGTCTGTTTGGGATGATCTCTCCAACACATGTAACAGCAGATCTTCCAGCAGGAGACCGAGCAGCCCGGCACATTTAAAGAATTTATGGAAGCGCTTGAAAGTTGAAGCGCGTAATGCTATTGCTGAGCGGTGTAAATGTATCATACATTATTATTAATACTACTAATAATAATTAATAAAACTAATTCTGTGTGTGTCGGTTATAATGGAGCCTTGTTTCATCCTGCAAACTGGTTTAGTCTCCTCTAAAACCATGTCCGTTTCGAGACTAGACTAACACGCACAAAATACGCCTCTAGTGTCTGATGTGAATTTCTCTGAAGACACAGCAATTGAGATCAAGGTAAAACGCAGCTGCAGGTTAAACCACAGGTACATACGATACAGCAATGGAGCTTAAGACGTCACGTGACTTCTTGCGTCACCGACGAGTTTAAAACCGTGTTAAACTCTAAAAAGTGGCTAAGCTAGCGACAGAGGATAGGATAGGATATATACTTTTTTGATCCCGTGAGGGAAAATAGTTTCTCTGCATTTAACCCAATTTAACCGAATTAGTGAACACACACAGCACACAGTGAACACACAGTGAGGTGAATCACACACTAACCCAGAGCAGTGAGCTGCCTGCCCAACCAGCGGCGCTCGGGGAGCAGCAAGTTAGGTGCCTTGCTCAAGTGCACTTCAGCCGTGGACTGCTCGGGGATCGAACCGGCAACCGGCAACCCGGTTACAAGCCCGAAACCTTAACCAGTAGGCCACGGCTGCGAGCAATTGCCCCACTGTGTTTGTCCTATGATGACACCTCTGGGAAAAGGGTTTATTAGTCTCATTGGACCCAGTGTGTCTTCAGTGGAGCTTGTCAGTGAGACTTTGCGATAGAACAATAGAGTCAGTATGGATCCGAGGGATTTCACTAATATTACCTGCAGCTGCAGTAGAACTTGGCCTAATGGGATTTCCTCTGTGTTAAGACATTTTGCCAATTTCTGTGAAATCAAACAACAATAGATGCAAGACTTAATTTCGACAAGATTACTTAGTATTTCAGACCATCAGTCAGACCACTTCATTCAAAGTAAAATATTCATTAGCCAGGAAAACAAATTTGTATTGCTCGTACCTACGACTGAATCACAGCCGTGCTGATATTCAGTATAACAGCACTCCCTCTCGTGTGATATTGCTTAATTATTTTATGTATTTCTTTGGCTTCTTTGGCATATATGATGATTAGATCAGTCTACCAGCCCACCCAGAGGACTGTAACAACTGTAAGGCTTATCTATCCATCATCTGGGTGGACACTCCCACTTGTGATGTAATTAGAGGGTAGTCACATGACAATTTTGAAATGGCTTGTAATGGCTCACATCTGGTGGTCAAACAGGGGCCCTTTAAAACTTAAATCAATTGTGGTTTAAATATACCCCTGATTATTTGTAAACTAGGATTAAAGTTTTAACAGGATTAATAGTTAAACCTAGATTTTATCCAGGTGAAAATGTAATCTAGGTTGGTGCAACCCACCCTTTGCGTAGTTAAAAAAAGTGAGCTCAAGCATAAACTGGATGTTTTCTTTTCATTTACACTATGTGTGTGAGTGTCCACTGGACCAGATCAGATGAAAAGTTAAAAAATAACAATAATGGAAACACTCACCCTATTCTGGCGCTCCTTTTTTCCTTGGTAGAGGAAGGCAGCCCAGGCAGCATTTGTGAGGACTAGTAGGAACACCAGCACATATACAGTCACTAGAACAGATCAGATAGGAATGTCATTACCAAAAAAGGACAGAGCAGGGCAAATTGTAGATCACAGGACCCGGACGTCAAACTCCATCTCACCTGTGCACCTTGAGGTATCATCTTTGTAGTAGGCTGGAGGACATGACCACAAGAATAATCAGAAGAGACACTTGTGAGAGTGACATCTGCAACACGTAGAAGCATGCATGCAGGAAACAGTGGCAGACAAAGCCTAGACATTCCTACCGCTGTAATATGGTGCATTGCCAATGACATGAGGCCGGTGCAAAGGGTAGGAGGTATGTGATTTGAACGGAAGCAGTAGGATTGCTCACAGGGATTGGGGTTCTCTTGAGTTGTGTTTGTGGCTTGTAATGCCGCTGCTTTCTCTGTTGTTGTCGTTGTCGTTGTTGTTGTTGTTGTTGTTGTTGTTGTTTCTGCTGCTGCTTCTATTGTGGTTACTCGAGGAAATGGTGAAGGTGAAACTAAATGGATAAAGCCAAAGAAATACATAAAATAATTAAGCAATATCACACAAGAGAGAGCGCTGTTATACTGAATATCAGCATGGCTGTGATTTGGTCGTAGGTACGAGGCCACAGGCCGAGTGCCGAAGATGCTGTTTGATGCAGTTTGATGCTGATTGACATCTCATTTCACCTCTTATTGAAAGAAGTGTTTATTTTGACATTCGGCTGTTCCTTTTTCGAGAAGAGAGAATATTTCCCACAGCTCATGAGTCATGCGACCGACTGATTACGGCGATTGGTGAAAGCACCATATTGAATTTTTGTTTCTCTAAGTATGGATACTATGCACAGTAGAATGCGTACCTGTTTCTGTAGGTTTCAGCATGCACTTATAGACAATTTCTAAAAAGAACCAGAGATAAAACAGTGAGACAGTGAGGCAATTTGTCAGCAAAAAGAGTCAGAGAAAATGTACAGAAAAACTTGCCGGCAAACACACACAAGGATATACATATACACCCCTTCAAGCAAACGCACACACACACGCAGAAACACACACACATACACACGTGTAACAGAGTTAAAAATGTGATGAATTAATAATTATTTCCGAATTGGTACATTTTATTTATCGTTTAATAATATTTGTGAATTTTATCTAATTGAGATTTTATTCACCGTTATTTCTAATAATTTCTGTGGAAATTACTTTTCCCTTTTTACTTCGCCTTTTTTGTACCTCCTGGGTTTCCATAGCTCCTTTCGTCTTCCCCTCACTGTGCCGTGAGGCTTTGTTGAGGGTAAGTTGTATGTAGAAATGTTGCTGCGTTAAATTACTTTTTTTTAAATAAATTGATGTATTTAAGTTATAGTCTTTGTTACATATTTTTTTACTCTCATTTTTATTACATTACCCAACTGTTTTCTGTTGTTTTTGATTACTTTTATAAGTTTTCTAGACATTTTCTTTTCACCTTTTTTTGGCGCCATTTAAGGCGTGTCGCCTGGTGCCATGTAATTAATGGCGCGCATTGTACATTTTGCATTGTTTAGGAGTTGAGGTACAGAAAGACAGATGAAGACGAATTATGTGTTTTTGTTGTCTTCTACAGGTATGTGTTTTTCTTTGTTAAATGTTATCATTTTCGCTGTCTCTGTTAATCCATTCCACCCTAGACAACATTTTACTTTCCCCACCAGATGTTACTGTGTCTCACTTTTTGTATAGTTTTGGTTAGCCCATGGTTTAAGGGACATTTGTTGCATGTCAAGTGTTTTCCTGTTTACTCTTGTGGATGTGGACTGTGCCGTTTGTCTTTGTTGAGGGAATCGAGGTACCGAAAGACAGATGAAGATGAGTTATGTGTTTTTGTTGTCTTCTACAGGAATAAATGATGATAGATAATTTTGCAGGTTGGCTTCATTCATGCCCCTAGCCACACTCGTTACACACGCGCGCACACACACACACACACACACACACACACACACACACACACACACACACACACGCGCAGGTGTTGTGAGATCATACACACTGAAAAGCCGAAGAGAAAAATACATCACTCACCTCTGCTTTTGCACTCTGTTTAAAAGGAAAAAAAGAGAAAAAGAAAACCAATAAATAACCCCACCGCATACTCCACACCGGTCTTTCTGCGACAGGTTCTTTCTGCAGTGGACCGATTGTCTCCACTTTTACAATATCTAATAGGTTTATACCTGTTATGTAATTGTGTTATCAGGGATTTATTAGGCTATATATAACAAGACCAACACTGCATAACACTTCATTAAATAACCTGTAGCAGTCGTGATTATTTTTCTTGAACATTACTACATACATTTGATTTTACCCATCAGTTATACGCATCTAGTCTACTCTTTGTAATAGCCAAAATTATTGGTATTTTGTATTTCATCAAAATACAGTCGACCTACCTAGTTTTCCTACTGTGAACAGGGTCTATTGTAGAGGTTATAGCGGTTGGTAACTGCTAACAGTTGTTTCAAGTATGATTGCTTACTGCTTACTACTTACTTGCAATAGGTGTGGAATTTGTCACATTTGAGATCATACAGTAGAAACGCTGCAGAGAAACCATTTCAATCTGCTCAGAAGGTTCAGAATTGTTGGTGCAATTTTCTACCTTTGGTAGGAGAAAAAACAAGTGAAGTACAAAGTTACAGAGTTAATATAAAGTTTAAGTGACTTTAACAAATATGTTTGTAGGCCTATAAATATTTGTAAATATTATTAATCAGCTACATAATACATGCAGTCATAACTAAAATAATTTGGAAGTGATTTATACAAATTAAAAACTCTCTTGCTCACTTGGAAAAAACAGCTTTGCAACATGTAGCATGAGTCATTTTGAGTTTCTTGTGATTTGCAGCACAACTTATTTAGGGTGTTCTTCAACACTTCAGATACGTTCTGCGTTGAAAAGAGAGAAGACACTTTAGTTCAGATGACAGCCTACTACTGTAAAACACAATATCACACATCTATAGCACACAGAGTTTGCTATAGACAGGGATTTCAATGGTGTGTTTTAAAGGCAAAAGGGTTCTTCACTTTTGATCAAAATTAATTTTTTACATTTTTGGAACAATTAAGACTTGCTTTATGATGTGGACAGCGTCTATAGTACAGGTTATAGCGGTTGGTAACTGCTAACAGTTGTTTCAAGTGTGATTGCTTACTGCTTACTACGTTAAATAAATATGATTTATAAGCAAGATAATACATGCAGTCATAAATAAAACAATTTGGAAGTGATTTATACATCTTAAAAACAAATATCCTGGGTTATGGGCTGTGTGTTTTTTCCATAACTTGAAAAAGTTAATGGGAAGCCATGGAAAAAGCTGTGTTCTCTGGTTTTGTTTAGCTGCCTTTGGAGACGCTAAGCGGAGTTACAGTGCTTTGTTTAAGTTGTTATTACATAGAAATGTTGCTTGTATGTTTTTAAATTAACATTACATAATATATATGTCACTTAGTATATAATAGGGGGAAACAAATATTTTCCAATCCAAAGTTTCTACATATGTTGGGATGCAGGTAATTATTAAATTGCAGCTGGGAAATATTTGATTCAATGTGCACCTCTCTGTAAAACATTTATTTTATTTCCTTATCTCATAGTCACACCTTTTTTATAATGTAGTACATATTTAACTTACAAATACTGATACTGATACTGCCAATGCAAAATAATAATTTTAGTTTAGCGTTGAGAAAGACTAGGGCATCACCGTGGGATCATCTAACAGTTAGATGATCCCACGTTGATGCCCTAGTCTTAGTGAGATTCTAACTAAAAAGCAAGGAATCTATGTCTCTACGTATGTATAAATATCCTTCGCATATCTCGAGAACCAATCATCCGACCTACTTCACACTTGGCGGGTGTATTGTTGGGGACCAAAGGCCGTGCAGTGTCGAATTTGGTGCATTTTGGTCAGGCGTTCAATATTAATAAACTTTAAATAAACAAGCGGGCCTTTACAGACATGTAACAACCGAACTTACTAGCGTTTACAACTCTTCTTCACTTCCCTGGAGTCTGAGCATGAGGGGATAAAGGAACAGCTGTAGATTTTGTCTCTGATCACAAAACTGTCTTGTTTGATATTGACTCTCAAGTAGCTGCTCAGTCCCCCTCTTGCATCCTTAATGGGAGATCTGCTGATTATTTCTCCTCTGTTTCTTCTACTCAGTGTAGCTTAACTCAATTCATGATGTAAATTATTTGATTCATCAATTCAATTTTTCATGTTTATCAGATTTATATTACATTGCTCCTGTTAGTAGTGATGGCTCGTTCACGAACGAATCAGTTCGAACGAACGACTCTTTAAAGTGAACGAACTGACCTCATTCGCCGCTCTCGTTCAACTCGTTCGTCGTCGTTCGTCTCGTTCGCTGAGTCGCTGACGCGCTGCTGATTCGCGACGCTGATTCGCGAGTCGCGAGTCGTTCGCTGACTGTGATTGACTCGAGGACTGAGACGTCACGACTCACGAGAGCCAGCCAATCGTGCCTTTTACATTTAAATATCAGTGAAATGGTAAATGCATGCTGTCTTTGTATTTTCTGTGTCATGCCAGATTAATACAATATTTGAATGTCTCGTCAATCTGTCTCGTTGCACGCGACCCGGCCGGGACCCCCACCTTGGTGGATCTTGATCTTGAGTGGGGGTGGCCAATGGCCATCTTCACAATAGTAAATAAAATATGCCCAGAATAAACACAACTGTACATCATTAACTTTTAAACTCATCATTGCTAAATCAAGTCTATTATCTTGCTGATATATTAAACAGCCAATAATCTACTACGCCCCCCCCCCCCCCCCCCCCCCGCATCCCACTGCGTTTGGTTTGTCTAACTTTACCTTGAATTGGGGGAATGGGGCATTTTGATCCTGACATGTCATTATGCATACATTAAATAAATCTGTTACATAAAAATTAAATACATATGTTAACATATTCAACCAGACAGACACAATGTTGTATTTGCTATTATTCACACATTTATTAACACCATCAACCTCGAGCTGACGTGCGGGGCCCGGGCAACAATATCCCGATTCCGAACACGAAGCGCTCCTCAGCTGAAAGGAACTTATTTAATGTTGTGTTGATTGATAACCATTTGCACCATTGCACGATTGTGAATCGTGATTTCGTGATCAGTTAGTAAATGAGAACGAGGGAGTCTGACCAAGACCGACTCAGCTGAGAACTGCATTCGTGATTCGTTTGAATGTTGTGAACGAGGGAGTCTGACCGACTCGGCTGGCATTCGCGATTCACGAATGAGAATGAGGGACGGAGGGAGGAGCTGAGTCTGAACGACTCAGTGAATGATTCACCGCTACCGGAAACACGACTGAACGAACGAACGAACGAACGAACAAACGACTCTTTTTGGCGAACTGAACGACGCGAACTGATTCGCGCAAACAAATCATGAAATCCATCACTACCTGTTAGGGCATGGTCAAGGTGCTAGTGAAACCCATCCCCTTGGGTAAGTGAGGATACACGCCAACTAAGAAGAGAATTCATTAGTCAAAAATTTTTTAAATTAAAGACTTAAGTGTTCTCCAAACCTTATAGCTGCAAAAAATAATAATTCTAGAGTTCTGTTTAGCACCATTGATCGACTCGTAAACCCTACTCCTTCAATTGTTTCAGCCTCCTCTGTAGAAGAGCGTAATAATTAACTTATTTTGTTGAGACGGTTAAGGGTAGTAAAGCCTCTATAATGCCCCATACCACATACCTTAAAACGCGGAGGTGTGTGGGCTAGGCTCAAAGGTAACCCATTCAAACCTCCACTTCCTACCATCTTCCTCTCGAATGCCCGTTCGATCCGTAACAAGATGGACGAGATGGACTGGAACTAGCTACACAAAAACACATCGAGAACTGCTGCAGCTTAATTTTTACGGAAACCTGGCTGGATAGCAAGACCCCGGCCTTGGCTATTGAGCTAGCTGGCCGCACTGCCTACCGAGCGGACAGAACAGCTGGGTAAGAAGCAAGGAGGAGGTCTGTGTATCTATACCAATGACTCGTGGTGTAGCCTACCAATGTCACAGTTGTTGGCAAACATTGTTGCCCTGACGTGGAATTTTTGCTGCTCCAATGCAGACCGTTTTACTTACCAAGAGAATTCTCTTCTGTTTACATCATCTGTGCTGTTTACATTCCACCCGACGCCAATGCTAAGCTAGCACTAGCTAGGCTACAGGACATTGTAAACAAAAGCCTGGTGGCACATCCCGACAGTATCTTTATTGCGGCGGGGGATTTTAATCATGCCGACTTAAAGTCTGTACTTCACTCTTTCCATCGTAATGTGAAATGTGCTACCTGAGTGCTATCATTTTTTATGTGAATATTGTTACATCCTGGAAGCAGATCCGTGTCTTCCCAAACGTTAAACCCTGGATGACACCAAAAGTCCAATCATTATTACAAGCCAGGAATGCAGCGTACAGAAACGGTGACACCAATGCATACAGCGCGGCGAGATTGGACCTGAAAATCAGATCTGCCAAGCTAGCATACAAGACCCGCATTGAAGCACGCCCCCCTCAATAACGGTTAATCACGCCGGCTATCAGTGTATAATTTATTACACACCTCGGTAGACATCGCGCCACACGAAAAAGTCCGGCAACAAATGCACATGAGCAGCGGTAGAAAGGGGGAGGAGGGTGCTGCAAGTGAGTTTTTTTACGACAGTGTTGTGTAATATACGTCCCAGACCTGTAGGGGGAGCTCGTTGAGAAAACATGCGACCACAAAAGTGAAAACCAGTGAAGAAATGGCTAGAGTTGCCAAGTTCCCCTTTAAGGCAGCAACAATAGTCCCGGTTCCCAAGAAACCAAATGTTGCAGGTCTGAACGATTACAGGCCTGTGGCACTCACCCCTATTGTTGCAAAATGCTTTGAGAAACTGGTCATGATGAAACACATTAAAGCCTCCATACCGCCATCATTAGATCATAATCAGTTTGCTTACCGGAAGAACAGGTCAACAGAGGATGCCATTGCCATTGTGTTACACGCTCTACTAGAACATCTTGAGCACATATGGGAGACTCCTTTGTGTTGACTTTAGTTCAGCTTTCAACACTATCCTGCCAAACAAGCTACACAGCAAACTACACAAACTTGGCCTGAACACCATATTATGCAACTGGATTTTGGACTTTCTAACACACCAAGCACGTTTCCCCCACCCTGCCCATGAACACCGGGGCCCCTCAGACAGTACTTGGCCTCATCACAGGAAATGATGAGACCTCATACAGGAGGGAGGCCGAGAGACTGGTAGAGTGGTGCGGTGATCACAACCTGGCTCTCAACACCACCAAGACCAAGGAAGTGATCATCGATTTCCACATGGCCAGACACCTCAGCCACTCTCCACTCCTAATCGGAGGGGAGGAGGTGTCCAACTTCAAGTTTCTGGGTGTGACTGTGGCCGACGACCTGTCCTGGAGGACTAACATCACCTCTGACGTGGGTAAGGCACAACAACGCCTCTTCTACCTACGGAAACTTAAACGGGCAAAACTACCACAGGGACTGATGGTTAACTTCCACCACTGCGCAGTAGAGAGTGTACTGACTTACGGACTACTGGTGTGGTTCTCCAGCTGCACCAGGGCAGAAAAAGAGACCCTCCACAGAGTGGTCAAGGCTGCGGGGAGGATCATTGGGAAGAGCCTCCCAGAGATCTCCACAGTCTTCACCTCCCGCTGCCTACGCCGGGTGAACAACATCCTACAGGACCAGTTCCACCCAGCGCACCATCTCTTCCAGCGACTGCCCTCTGGATGAAGATACCGTTCCATCTGCTCCAGGACCAGCAGACTGACCAACAGCTTCTATCCACAGGCTGTCAGACTGCTGAATGAACAACCTGCCCCCCACCCCAACCCAACCCCTCGGGGACATAACTCCCACTATAACTCCCACTCAATAACTGTGAACTGGACTGCATTGCTGCACTGTACACTATTTACCATCTATTTCAGGACTACAGCCCCCCCCCCCCCATCCTTACCACTCATCCGATATACTCACACATCACAATACCTATGGACTGGACTTGCATTGCTGCACCTCATTCTCTTTCCTCTCACCCATTGTAATCATAACTGGACAGTTGACATTTAAACTGCACTAGCACTATTGCACTTTTGGATTATTGTTATTATTAATATATGTACTTGTATGCCAGCGGTGGTGATGATGCTCTAAACCTAATTTTGTTGTTAACTTTGTTGAACAAGGACAATAAAAAAATCTAACACTGCATTACTGCGTTACCAGAACGTGATTCGTTTTTTTGTCCTAGGTAGGCACTCTTATGACAAGGTTTACACGCGGCAGGTCAGGGCATGTTGGCTACGAGGTTTAGCCAAAAAGCTAAACGAAGGATGGAGGATGAGGGAGATAGGCATACTTTCAACAGCTGAAAGTATTGTAATTTTTTGGAGTTTGTCTCAGTCAAAGATAAAAAAAAACATTGTCGTCCGTTGTAAACTTTGTGCGGGCAGCAAAAATCTTTCAACCGTGAATAATATATCTAACTTATCAAACCATCTGATACAAGAGCACTGCGATGTGAAACTTGTCAAAAAAATGCTGGTGCTGACAGGGTGTCCTCTACTGCCAGTGATGCTTGCACTCCGGCTAAACAACAGAAACTGGATTTCAGAGCAGGACACGGTGGAGAGACGTTCAGTGGACAAGATCTGAAGAAGCTTGTCGCTGGGTATATCGTAGAGGAGATGTTACCTATTTCCACAGTTGACTCACCCTCATTTTGTTTCTCCAGATGTAAGAAAACAACAAAACAAAACAACATGATGTAACAACAAATGTCACATCATGATTTTAATAGTTTTTTCAGTAAAAATGAAAATTGTGATACAAAATTGATCATTCCTACTAATGAATATCTGCTAATAGTGAATATCGCAATATCTGTCAAAATAATTGCAATATGATTAGTTTACCATTATGGTTCAGCCCTGACACTCACAGACCCCCTGTCCTAACAGCAAGCGAGCGTCCGACGAGATAACTCCTAATTTCAACTAAATGAATCAGCACTTCCTCGTCCATGACACATGTCCTACAACGCTTTCAACGCGAGAGTATTTCAACATGCTCAGAGTATCATAGTTCTCATTTTCATCCTGCAGCATGTGACCAACTGTATAGCAGAAGGATATTTGGCCGCCTATTACAGGCAGAATGTCCAGAAGGCGTGTGTGTTTGAGCACTATTCAGCTTACCTGATTGGGGGACTGTCTCTCAAGTTGGATGTAATGATGTGGTAATTCAGGCTGAAATAAAAAATAGAAATAAACCATTGAAGACACAGTGTCAAGAAACACATATAATCAGTATATTCTATCTGTCTGCCTGCCTGCCTGCCTGCCTGCCTGCCTGCCTGTCTGTCTGTCTATATCTACTGTATCTATCTTCTGTCTATCGCTATATTGATCGATCTGTCGAACGGTCTGTCTCTCTGTCTGTCTGATCTGACTCTAATTAGCATAATGGACATGTTGACATCATCCCAAACTGAAAGAAAAAATTGTCCAAAAACTACTTGGCAACACTAAGTCACATTCTAGCCAGTAGTGCAACGTGTTCGCTCATGTCACAGGGCATTGGCTCACACTCCACCTCCCAGTGCTTTGTCAAGTTTCACTTGTTTCCCTCAAACTAAACGTAGTAGGATACACCATGCCCCACACTGCCTTGAAGACTTGGAGTGTGTGTGGTTGATAGCTGGTCTACAGCCTCACCTGGCATCAGAATGATTGGACTCTGGGGCAGGTATGGCTAATACACCTGTGGTATATGTCTGAGGAGCCCAGCAAAGCCACTTAGGTGGTGTGTGTTAGGGTCAACTGCCACACTGGACTCAGGTAGATGTTGGTATCAAGCCAGTTTATTGTAGCTGGCAAGATGGTACAGCCAGAGCAGGTGGTACATGTTGTCATGACAGAGCTCTCTCTCCTGTTGTGGAGTGTGTGTGTGGTGATAGCTGGTTTATCCTGTGGGTGTCATGCCCTCCACTTTTCCCTCCGTTCCACCCATTCACCTGTCACAGATCAGCCTTGTTAACCCCGTCCTGCCCCTTGTGTGTTCCCCAGCCTCTCTCGTTTGTATTTTAGTCCTGGTTTTCTGTTCAGTCTTTGTCTCATTGTCATTGTTCCTGTATGTTCCTGTTAGCATTAGTTTTGAGTATTTGTAAGTTTGTTTTTTGAATTAAATTAAGTGCGCCGTTCCTGTGCCTGCTGTCTCTGCATTTGGGTCCACCTGCTCTGCTGAACATAACAGTGGGCCTTGGTTACACATGCTCCACGGGTGTGCAGCCTCACTCAGCCCCAGAGTCCAATCCGTCAGACTCGGGCCTAGCCTAGAACTCTAGACACCCCCTAGCGGCAGCAAATTTATTTGGCAGCTAGGTAGGTCTAGCACAGCTCCGTCCGCTTTTTGGTGCTGGAAACACCAAGTGTGTCTTGTATGTCTGACCAATCACAGCGTGAGGGGCGGAGTCGGAAGCCGGGCTACCTAATGACGACAGAAATGCGACGGTTCCGTGTTAGGTAAACAATGGCTGCTGCTGCTGGCGAACGGCTGTCTTTCCACTCGGCTTTGGCCGCGACTCTTCAAGACTTTAAGTTAACATTTTATTTGAGAAAAGAACAAAGAACGGCACTGAAGTCTTTCCTCGAAAATAAATATGTATTCTGAGTTTTGATTAATTACGTAGTCAGAGCCGTCGCTCTGACTACGTCACCTTCTTCGTTGCTCTGATTGGTTGTAGCGCTATCCTATTGCGTGCAGAGGGAACTTGAAAGACAACCGTTTATCCCGCCCACACTGCCAATGGAGCTGCGCCAGACCTTACATCTTTCTGATGTAGGTCTGGCTTGCCAGGCTAACTCGGGCCAGGTGAGGCTGCTTAAACCAGCTATCAACCACACACACTCCACCGAGACAAACAATGCGTTTGAAACGATTTAAAAGCGTTAGGTAGTAACAGGGTCATTACGTTCTGGAGATAGTCATCACAGCCTTGGAAGGACAGCTCCACTGTGAACAGGAACACCTGATTAGATAGAAAATAACACAAGGGGTTCCACTGTAATGGACACATGTAATGGTTTTGCTGTCAAATTGTACACACAGTGAACTAGGCTATTGACAAAGTATGTTCATAGTGTATTTAACATGCACACTACTTGAAATGCTCATTTGCTCATTTGTATGTGTTTCTTGCCCCTTCGGGTAGCCGTGCACCAAGACTAAATGTTTTATATGCTACCATTATTGGTGTGCTAATTTGATATGGCTTGGCATGGATAACTTGATTGTCTTCCTCAATTGTAAGTCGCTTTGGATAAAAGCGTCTGCCAAATGTAATGTAATGTAATAAGTGTTTAATGCATAATGGCATACCAAGAGACTAATGGCATAGTCGGACTGAACCATGCTGTCGGGAAACCATTAGGACTCTAGGAAGAGAAAGGGAGAGAAATATATTTATATATATTTAATTAACCATTTGATTTAATAAAGGACAATAATACAGTGTTTCCCAAACTTTTTTTCTGGGGACCCACTATTTTAAAATGACAAACCATCGCAACCCAATTAACAATAGGTATCACAAGAAGAGCATAACTGCATGTAGTATATCAACGTTCCTTACCCTTATCACTGCCATTTCCCCATAACTTTATACTAGGCCTATTGTATTATAGACCTATTGAATTGATGAACCACACATTTCAAACAGACTTTTCTTTGATAACTTCATGTTTTGGACTCATTGATAAATGCATTTAGGCTCTCATTTTTTTTCTCATTAGGTGGAAGAAATGTAACAGCACTTTCAGTAACATGGCGAGCTCCAACACATTTATGTGAGCAGTAGGGGACATAAGCCAGTCGCCTCCGATCGAGTGGGAGAGGCACGTCCCCCCCCCCCCCAACCCGTCAAAGAGGCGTCTGTGAAGACATGGCTCGTATGTCGTATGTCGGCGCACAGATGAAGAGCAGATGAAGAGCAGACCTAGAGGTATCACCAGGTGGGCGGCTGCCGTCAGCCCTAGTAGGTGCATGACCCACAGTGCCGTCACCCTCTTCCCAACGTGGGTGAGGTTGAGAGCCAACAGCATGGCGTCTCGCCGCGGAGGCGAGAGTGTCGCCGTCATTACCGCTGAGTCTAAGACGAGACCCAATAGAACAGCTGTCGGCAGGGAAACAGAGAGCTTTTTTCCCTATTGATGGCAAAGCCCAGGAGGGAAAGGTGCTCTATCAACGCCATTGGTGTCTCTTCTCGCCGTTTCCTCTGAGTGACTCAGAGGGGGGTGCTCAGCTTGCTCAGCCTTCTCCTCATAGCTAACAGACTGGAGGGAAGGGGCAATGAAGGAAATTACGTCATCCGGGGACAGGGGTCCCTGGATGAGCCCCGCCCTGTCGCGGTCGGGGACCGAGGTGTGGGAATACAATACAACTAAATTGAATTATGTTAAAGAACCCTGCCACATTGGCGCCCAACGTGGGACACGGAAAGGATGGACCCACAACAGCCACTTAATACGCTGGCCCAGATACTGGCGGAGGTGGCGGCGATGAGCCGGGACCAGGCGGTCCTCGGCCGACAGCAGCTGGCGGCGCTCCAGGGGCAGGCGGAGAGACAGACCCAGCTGCTGGAGGAGATGGTGAGTCGGGCAGGGGCGGCGTCGCCGGCCCGCCCGTTCACCGGCCTGACTCTCCATAAAATGTCAGGCCAGGATGACCCACAGACGTTCCTGGAGATGTTCGAGGCCACGGCGGCGGCATGCGGGTGGCCGGTGACGGAGTGGGCCGTGCGACTGCTGCCTCTGCTGTCGGGGGACGCGCAGACGGCGGCGCTCGGCCTGCCCGCTTCCTCCAGAGGGCAGTATGGGGACATTAAGCGGGCGGCCCTCGACCGGCTGGGGCTGTCGGAAGAGGACCACCGCCGCCGGTTCCGGGGGAGCAAGTTGGGGCCCGCGGATCGGCCGTTCGTATTCGCCCAGCAGATCAAGGATGCGGCGACCCGGTGGCTGCAACCCGGGGGGTCCGCCGGCGAGGGACGAATGCTGGAGAAGATCGTCTTGGAGCAGTTTGTGGAGGGGCTCCCAGCTGCCACATCCGACTGGGTGATCTGTCACCGGCCGACGGACCTAGCGGGGGCCATCACCCTGGCTGAGGACCACCTGGCCGTCCTCTCCCGGGGCCGGGCACAGGAGGGCCGGCCGGCGTCTCCAGGGGGTCCCATGCCGGCACCCCGCCGAGGACCCGCGTCGGGTCCCCCGCCAAACGCACCCGCTCGACCATTTCCCAGACCCCGTACTACATTTGTTAGCAATAGGCCCTTTCCTCCCCCCCGCACTAATCCTCCTTCTCGTTCTTTCCCTCCCCAGGGTCCAGCCGCTACGGGCGCGGCTCTCGACCCACAGAGGGCTCCTCAGGCGGCAGGGCAGGAGTGCTGGAGGTGTGGACAGCTCGGTCACTTCCGAGAGGAGTGCCCCCTCATGGAGGTGGGCCAAGTGATCCGGGTTGTCGGCCCTCCCGCACCCTCCCCCGGTCCAGGGGGGACGTACAGCGTTCCGGTAAGGATTCAGGGGGGTACACATCAGGCGATGGTGGACTCAGGCTGCATGCAGTCTATCATTCATCAGAACCTGATTCGGCCCGGGGCTTTGATAGAGGCGGGAGGTGTGGATATTAGGTGTGTGCGTGTGTGGGGATATTCACACATACCCCGTAGTACTGGTGGAAATTCAGTTTAAGGGGGAAAAGCATAATGTAAAGGCAGCGGTTAGCTCCCGCCTGACGCACCCCCTGATTCTGTGTACGGATTGGCCAGGGTTTGATAGGTTAGTGGGACAGTGTGCGGGGGTGCGTTCACGGCCGACAGGGACAGGGGATACGTGCGCTGTGCTCAGCGGTGATGCGAGGTCGTCCGACGCTGCAGACGGGGAGGGGGAGCCGGCGGGGCCTTCACAGGAGGCTCCGCAGGTTCCCATGTTCGACTCCATGAAGGATTTTCCACTTGAGCAGTCTCGTGACGATACTCTACGCTTTGCCTTTGACCAAGTGATACGAATTGATGGTCACATCGTGCGCCCTGACGCAGCGTTAACGTATCCACATTTTTCATTGCGTAGGGACAGACTATACAGAGTGAGTCGTGACACTCAGACAGAGGAAATAACGACACAGTTGGTGGTACCGAAGAGCCGCCGGGAAACAGTTTTCCAGGCGGCTCATTATAACCCAATGGCTGGACATATGGGGTGTGAGAAGACACTGAACCGGGTAATGGCCCGATTCTATTGGCCAGGCATTTGGGCAGACGTGCGCCGCTGGTGTGCGTCTTGTCCCGAATGCCAATTGGTTAACCAGCCGGCCATCCCGAGAGCGCCGCTGCGGCCATTACCTCTGATGGAGGTGCCGTTCGAGTGCATCGGGATGGACCTCATCGGGCCATTTTACCAGAGCGCACGTGGATATCGCTTTGTGTTAGTTCTCGTGGATTACGCAACACGATATCCGGAGGCAGTGCCGCTGCGCACCATCTCTGCAAAGAGTGTGGCGCAGGCACTGTTTCAAGTTATCTCCCGAGTCGGGATCCCGAAAGAGATCCTGACTGACCAAGGCACACAATTTATGTCACGGACACTGGGAGAACTATACGGATTATTGGGCATCAAGTCGATTCGAACCAGTGTATACCACCCCCAAACGGACGGCCTCGTGGAGCGCCTGAATAAGACTTTGAAGTCCATGATCCGTAAGTTTGTGCACGAGGATAGTCGTAATCGGGATAGGTGGCTAGGCCCTCTGTTGTTTGCAGTGCGCGAGGTACCCCAGGCCTCCACGGGATTTTCTCCCTTTGAACTACTGTTTGGCAGGACACCACGTGGGGTTTTGGACCTGGTTAAGGAAAGCTGGGAGGAGGGTCCGAGCCCGAGTAAAAACGAGGTGCAATACGTCCTGGACCTGAGAGCAAAACTCCACACACTAGGGCAGTTATCACGGGAGAACTTGCTACAGGCCCAGGAACGGCAGCAGCGGCTGTACAATAGAGGAGCTAGGCTAAGACAATTTTCACCGGGAGATAAAGTGCTTGTATTACTCCCTTCGTCTACCTCCAAATTACTCGCCAAGTGGCAAGGACCCTTTGTGGTCACACGGCGAGTGGGGGACGTTGACTATGAGATTGTGCGTTCGGACAGGGGAGGGTCGGCACAAATTTATCACCTCAACCTCCTTAAAGCGTGGAGAGAGGCGGAGCCTGTTGCTCTGGTGACGGCAATTACAGAAAGAGATGAGTTGGGGCCGGAGGTGCCAAAATCGACCAATCCTGCCTCGCTCCGTTGTGGGGACCAGCTCTCACCGTCCCAGAGGGCAGACATAGACAGGTTGCAGCAACGTTATGCAGATGTCTTCTCCCCCCGGCCGGGACACACAAACCTTATTCAACACCGGGTTGAGACTCGCCCGGGCGTGACGGTGCGTTCACGGCCCTATCGGTTACCTGAGCACAAGAGAAAAGTGGTTCAGGCAGAATTAGAAGCCATGGTGGAGATGGGGGTAATGGAAGAGTCCAACAGTGCCTGGTGTAGCCCTATCGTTCTTGTGGGCAAGAAGGATGGGTTGGTTCGGTTCTGTGTGGACTATCGCAAGGTGAATGAGGTGTCACGGTTTGATGCCTATCCTATGCCCCGGGTGGACGAACTCCTGGATCGCCTGGGCACGGCTCGTTTTTTTACGACACTGGATTTAACCAAAGGCTACTGGCAGATTCCCTTATCTCCAGAGTCTAAGGAGAAAACGGCCTTCTCCACTCCGTACGGGTTGTACCAATTTGTCACACTTCCGTTCGGATTGTTCGGGGCCCCAGCCACATTTCAACGCCTCATGGACAGAGTGCTGCGGCCACATGCTGCATATGCTGCCGCCTATCTGGATGACGTAATCATCCATAGCGGCACCTGGGCGGAGCATGTGCGGCAGGTGGCTGCGGTGCTCGAGTCTCTGAGGCAGGCGGGGCTCACGGCCAATCCGAAGAAGTGTGCAGTTGGACGGAGGGAGGTACGGTATCTGGGGTACCACTTGGGCGGCGGGCAGGTGCGTCCGCAGGTAGATAAGACGGCAGCAATTGCAGCCTGCCCAAGGCCCAAGACGAAAAAAGAGGTGCGGCGGTTTTTGGGGCTGGCCGGCTATTACCGGCGATTTATTCCAGGCTTCGCGGAGCTGACCAGCCCCTTGACCGACCTCACCCGAAAGGGTGCCTCAGATCCGGTCCAGTGGACGGAGCAGTGCCAGGAGTCGCTTGAGAGGGTAAAGCAGGCCCTCTGTGGGGAGCCCCTCCTCCACACACCTAACTTCTCGCTCCCTTTTGTTGTACAGGCTGATGCGTCGGGCAGGGGGCTGGGGGCCGTCCTGTCCCAGCAGGTGCGGGGGGTCGACCACCCGGTGGTGTACATCAGCCGAAAGCTGTCTGAACGGGAGACCAGGTACAGCACCGTGGAGAGGGAGTGCCTTGCCATCCGGTGGGCGGTCGATGCCCTGCGGTATTACCTGCTGGGGCGCCCCTTCACCCTCTGCTCAGACCACACTCCCCTACAGTGGCTCCACCGCATGAAAAATGTTAACAACCGGATCACCCGGTGGTATCTGGCACTGCAGCCGTTTAACTTCCGGGTGATCCATAGGCCGGGGGCGCAGATGGCTGTGGCCGACTTCCTTTCCCGTTCCCATGGGGATGGGGGGGGGGGGGAGTGGGTTAGGCCGGATGGCTCCCCGGCCTAAATCAGGCGGTGGAGGTATGTGGGGGGGTGTGGTGCATCAGCCGCAAGGGGGAGCTGGACGGGGCTCGGGAGAGCCGCGCCAGGTGAGAGTGATTGGCGCACCTGTGGGGCATTAGCTAATCACTCTCTCCCTTTTTAACACAGTAGCGTGCTGGACCCGGGAGGACCAGGACCGGTACACACGGGTTCCCGCGGAGCCGGAGCTGGGCCCGCGGCGTGATTGTACTGTGCGTGTGTGTGTATATATATTGTGTGTGTTACTCACTGGCAATAAAGACGTGAGTAAACCCGCCCTAAGAGTCATCCTTCCGTCCGAACCCCGGTGGCATACGAACCCTGCCACAACTTTTTTTTACCAGAGTAAAATACAAATATGTTTTATTTACCACAAGGACCGTGCAACGAACCACTGAGCAACTGGACCAGACCACAAAGACCATACAGTTAAAACACTACCTATCTAGGTATAACCACACAAACTGCAGTGACCATGGTCACTTTCAGTTTAAGTCAATGCCCTGTTTCAGCTGGGATTCCAACACAGAGGTTTTGGGCTCAGAGTTCAAGGAGGTGGGGCGTGACATGTTATTCCCATGGTTAACTACTGGTTAACTTTTTAAGCCACGTTCAGGGCATGGGAAGGTGGTTCCCAACCTGGGGGTCCCGACCTCCACATGGCATGTCCTTTTGACCAGCGCTCGAAGTGGAATAAAATAGGGGGGGGGGGGGGGGGGGGAGAGAATTAAATATTCGTCGGGAGAGGATTATCAGACCATAGATGTAGCCTTTCCAGACAATTATCATTTCCAGACAATTATCTTTTTCAGCGGTACCGTTTCACGTCACAGTCCATCATTTACATACACAACCTAATCCGTCCTTACATTTGCAACATTACCAACCGTAGTCATGCTCTCACATCCCAGCAGATATTGTGTGTTGCACTGCGTTTCTTTGCAAATGGAAGTTTTTTGTACAATGTCGGAGATGCAGAGCACTTGAGCAAGGCAACTGTATACAGTCAAATAGCCACTTAATATTTACTTTACAGTGTAAAACATGATCAAAATGATCATGCCGAGGTCTTATCTGTTTGAACAATGTTTTTATATGTCATCTTAAGCTGCTGCCAAGTGCGCTTCTCCCCCGCGGGATTGCACCTAAATGAAATAAATGAATAGTTACCATTCAAGCAGTTTCCCCTGTAATATTATTGTGATTGCAAAGGACTAGGATTATTATTTTTTTTTTTTTTCGGTGTATGTGTCATATCATTTAATTCACTGGTTTCAATCTGTGTGTGAAGGAGACTTTAAGCAATATGGTAAAAAAAAAAAATGCTGCAGGAAAACATCATCCACCCTACCTTTCACTCACATCCGCTGTTCTGGAACCGAAAACTCAGAGTTTTCTATTTCAGAGTAGATCAACTCAGCATTTAGGATTAGACTCAGAGGTTGTTGAACCTGCTTTGTGAAACGGACCCCAGGCAGGCCACCGTAGCGGCTTGGATTCGTTAGCAAACATTGCCCCCTTGTGGTACTTGCATGTTACTATCACAAGCATAATGTTGAGGCCTGCCCAGAAGATCGCAAGTTTGCGGGAGCTTTTGACTTCAATCAATCTAACCGCCTAATATATTTCTCATCATTTTGTTATTTTGTATTTCTAAAATAACACAATTATTTATAATATTGTGCATTCCATATTTTTTCTTGATATTACCCTAGCTCATTGGAACATTATTGGGTGTGTGATTCGTTGCATTGGGACACATTTTGTTGTAACGCATCCTGTTTTGCTGTTTACATCGACACTGCCCTGATAATGTTGTAGTCTACTATAGTAAATTCTGAACGGATTGAAGGACATGTTTGTTTGCAAGGCAGAGGATACAATAAGCTTGTTGACGCTGATAACGATAAGGACTTAGTTGTCAGTTGAAGGCACGGTACATGTGCCTTCAACGTGTGGATTATAATTGTTTTGGATGAGGAGCATTCCAGCTGTCATTTAACTATTTCACCAAAACTGTTGCATGCTTTTAGCAGAGATTATTTAATTTTATAGCAAATAAATCTAATGGTCTTTGTTTTTAGATTTTTGATTAGGCTACCATTGATGTAACGTTAAAAGCGGTATTGGGGTGTGCAGGATAATGTATGGCTACAAGAATGACTGGAGGAGTGCAGGGCCGTGTTCCGATAGCCGTACTACCCGTACTTAGGCCGTGTTCCGATAGCCGTACTACCCGTACTTAGTGTACTTAGTTTGAGTACGTAGGGTGTTCCGATTATGATCGCGGCAAAAGAAGTGTACTTGAAAGGACCCGTATGTGTACTCAAAACGGCCAAAATGCTGAGTGTGCTACGGGGTACACTTTGCGTACTCAACGGCAGCCATCTTAGCTACGTAGCGGAAGAGGCGGAGCCGCGCTCAGAGAACGTCTAATGAATTCACGTGTTTGGCGGGTGACGCGGCCGCGCAGCTGATGTCATTTCCGTTAAGTGCGCCACAGAGTAACAGCACTAATGCTGCGTTCGACGGCAATGGGATGTGGGACTTATCCTACCTGAAGTCTACTAGCTCCTACTTCAAAGCGTTCCAGGTAATTGAAGTGGAATGTAAACAGAAAACATGGACGACCGCAGTCTCTTTAGAGGAATTATTACAATTGTATCAATAACACATTGATTAACATATTGTCCAGCACTGGGTAACGATATATGGCGGTGTTAGAGATGTTCTGGCGCCGTATGAAAGCTTGCCATATCGCTAAGGTATATTTACATATCTTCATGCTAACAGAATAACGACATAATTTCACGCCATAATATGAAAAACAAGTTGTGTTAAAATTGCAGTGTCTAAAACAACCCTACACTCACAAAAGTAAAGTTTATAGCCTATTCGTTCTCACAACGTGTGATTCCATGGGCGCCGCCATTTTGCTCCGACGTAATTGTGGTGAAGTCGGGGAGGTCGAGCTCCCCCGACTTCACCAGTTGGAGGTTCCACTTCGACAGGCATTCCAGTGCACTTTTCTTAGTTGGAGGTAGGATAAGTCCCACATCCCATATGCCGTCGAACGCAGCATAACATCTGAAGCTCTGCGTACCTATTGAGTACGGATAGTGTACTATGTTTAAGTGTACTCACGGAAGTTAGTGTACTCACAGATATCGGAACACGGCCCTGGTATACCGTTTGAGAACGTAAGGTGTTCCGATTATGATCGCGGCGAAAAGAAGTGTACTTGAAAGGACCCGTATGTGTACTCAAAACGCTGAGTGTGCAACGGTGTACACTTTGCGTACTCTACGGCAGCCATCTTAGCTACATAGCGGAAGAGGCGGAGCCAGGCTGAGCCGCACTCAGAGAATGTCTAATGGATTCACGTGTTTGGCGGGTGACGCGGCCGCGCAGCTGATGTCATTTCCGTTAAGTGCGCCACAGAGTACTGCATTTGGAACAGCACTAACATCTGAAGATCTGCGCACCTATTGAGTACGGATAGTGTACTATGTTAAAGTGTACTCACGGAAGTTAGTGTACTCACAGATATCGGAACACGGCCCAGGTCTCTTGCATTTTGATTTGTAACGTTATAGCTATATTTTAAGTGCTCTGGTGGCTTTCTAATGAGCTAAACAGTCTCATCTGTATATTTTTGCGTTCAATTAGACATTTAAAAACGTTGGTTCTAATAATAGCCCCCGGCCTCTATTAGAGACCGGCCTTTATTTACCCCCGCCGACAGCGAGCCCGGCCAATGTTAGAGACCCGGTCACAGCTTTTGAACCAGAGAGCACTGAGTATCACTTTATGTTCAATAAACAGACCAAAAGTCAACTTGAATGAGTCTCATTGAGTGACACACGTGCTATGCTTGGGTTGTAATTCAGCGGGATCCCCCCCCACCATCACGTGTTTTAGGTCTTAAATTTCATTCAAGGTGGTATTAAAAAGGTCTTAATAAGTCTTAAATTTGACTTGCTGAAACCTGCAGATACCCTGAATATGTACAACACATACAATATGACAAACAGGGCAGGACGACAGCATTTTGCGGGTAGAAAACAGCAAAACATGAGGAGAGGGGAGGAGAGAAAAAAACCGCCCCCCAGACTATGCCCCTATAGGGAGTACAGTGTGGGAACAGGAATAAAAAAAACAGCTGTTCTATTGGGAAAAAACACCTCAGCAACACCTTGTACGTTGGTGGTTGAGCCTATATATAAACTTTTTTTAAATTCTCGCGTGGCCAAGCGTCAGGGAGAAGAGGATGCTAAACTTCCTCAGAAAGTAAATGGACTTACCGAGAAAGGTAGATTAGAGCAAAATTAGAGCTGACTGTGTCATTTGCAGTGAGACATTGGGAAATGAAACCATTTTTTCCCCCAGAAAAAGGACCTTGTGGTGCCAAACAGGCCCCACCACAACATTAGAGAGGTTCCTCCAGGGCCGGAAGAGACCAAAAGCAGACAACTGCATCGTATGAGTGCTCTCTCCTTGTTGGGCAAAAAGCCACACGACATCGGTGAGACGCTGATAAAACCGGCTTGCATTAAGATGGTAGAAATGAATAAAACTATTACGGACTATTAAAATGTATGCATGATAGTGAAATTAAAAGGTAATCATAACGTTCCTAAAAATATCAGGAAAAATACATTGAAATATCCACAGGAAATAATCTGTTCAGAATTGTATACACATTTCCTGCATTAAGGTAGGCCTATTAAGTATTAAGTTCACTATTTAGGTTCATTGTATCTGTGCTGTTATTGGGGGGGTATTGACAACTGAATATTAAACTGATATATAATAAACTACAAAAATGCATATATTGCAAATAATGCGCCGTCATTATTATTCACATTTCGTTTACGCTTTAGGGACTCGGTCCTGACCGCGTCACTGTCGTAAAGCACACCCTCTCGTGTAATATTGCTTCATTAAATTGAAATTAAAATACATTTATCAGTGAATCAGTATTGCAATAGAACGATGCAAAAATGTTTTTAATACATTAAAGAAATGTTTTTAAAAACCATTCGTCATGGTCCACTTTATTACCAGCTTCATCATCCGTCACACTTCGCGTCGCACTTCGCGGGACTCGTTTCGCCGGACTTTCCCTGTGTGTGTGTGTGTGTGTGTGTGGGGGGGGGGGGGGGGGGGGGGGGGGGCAGGGCGTGCGTTACACTACCCTGGCGCCGCTCAAACGATTGTGTTCGGTTAAATAAATATGCCAGACCACCATGGCGATATCACGTCCTGTCCCCCGCACCTCCTTCCTACGGCTGTTGGCACGGTTAGTGTTAGTGTTGGAACTTGGGAGTCTTGGCTGACTTCACAGGACGTCCATGAACCCCAAGCACAAGTTTGAGTGGACGGTTTCGCTTTTGCATCAAACTAAGAGAAAGTGATGTACACACGAGAGAGGGGGGCCACGCCTGGCGGACACGTAGGCTATAACGCCACGGTGCGCACTCACAAACTCACAAAACGGGGTGCCCCCCCCCCCCCCCCCCCCCCCATTGCCAGACTTTCCCCCAGTATCGCCTCCCCACCATGGAGGTAACACACACTCCCCTTCCGCCCCACAAAACGCGTTTTTTGTTTGTTTTTTGTTTTAAATCTTAACATTACACTTGAAGTACAATATATGCATTCAACCTCGCGTTCAGTTGAGTGAGCCTCATCCTACTGATCACAAAGAATGAAATTAAAGAAAATCTCCACACACACACGCGCGCGCGCACACACGCACGCGCGCGCGCGTGTAGGCCTATAATAACAACATACGAGTCTACCATTAGGCCTACCTTGCGGAGTTAGAAATGCCGTATCAGCAGCCGAAGGCGGAGTGACTGAACAGACTTTCACTTTCAAGCATTTTTATCCCCGCACGGACACGCCTATAGGAGGAGCACCTCCAAGTTATGTAAAACATTTAATTATTATGTATAATATATGTATAATATATTGTAATTGTTAGTTTTATCATTATTGTTATTAATAATAATAATTATTATTATTATTCCACCAAAAACACCTGCTCAGCCAAAACCGCCCAGTCGCTTTTTATGAAACTTTCCACAATGGTAGAAGGTGACTAAAGAAGGCAAGATAACAAAACTTAGGTCTCAAACAGAGGAATTTAGAAGAATGGATTTATTGGTATCTAATTTAAAATATATGCCTCAGAACTATACCCCACTCAAAGTAGGCTATATACTTCTGTGATGTGTCCTCTTAGGAGCAATTAGAGAGGACACATCACCCTAACCCTAACCCTACCCCCCCCCCCCCCCCCCCCCCCCCCCCCCCCCCCCCACACACACACACACACACACACACACACACACACACACACACACACACACACACACACACACACACACACACACACACACACACACAGTTCCTGAGGAGTTGATCAGGAACCAGTAGAGGTGTTGGACTTTGCATTAAATCCCTCCTCCCTATCTATTACATCCCCAGTTATCCACCTTGACTAAATGGATCCGACGGAGCGAACACAGGCTATGTATGTCACTCAGGAGGAGCAAGTAGTGATTATACGAGGAGTTTAAAAACCAAATAACGGCAAGGAGCAATACAGTTGCCCATAATAAGGCTAGGCGTGCTGGCAAAAAATAGCAGATTCTGTGAATGCGTGAAAAGATTCTGCATAGCCTAATTGTCTAAAAATAACTATGCCAAATGCAGAATTGTTCGCCATTAATCCCAATAGAGTGCATATGACTGCAAAATGCAAAAGCAAACTCCAACTTGCTTTATTGTGTAATTTAGGGAATTCATTTCAAATACATCCTATATGTAAGAAACGTATTGCATGTGCTGGAAGGTAGCGACGGCGGTGTGGTGGATTAGTATGTGAGCTGAACGCCAGCGACCGGGGTTCATATGTTGCCCCCATCTAGATTGGGTGCTAGCACGACCGTCCGAACATGGATGCAAATAAGAAATAAGCACAAAAACATAATTCAATGTGGTAAGTTTAAAGCATAAATTTCGATAATTTCAGGTGAATGAAGCCGATTTGCAATAGGCTAGGCTCTAACCTTTCATCTGATGTTGATTACCTGTAGCAAATAAGAAAAAAAATCAGAGCAACACCACTGGGAGGGGGTCAGCTCCACCGCCCTTCACTGTGTCGGAGGAGCTGGCCCTCGCAAATAATGAAGGGCGGCCAATGATGGCCGGAGTGGCAGGGGGCTTGTCGTCTGACCCCACTGCCTCAGTATCAGATGTGTATGTAGTCGGTATGTATTCATGTAGGCCTATTGGCAAGGAACATACATAATTGTCTTATCAAATGTGAGATGATTGAGTGTAAATTAATTTGTGTAATTTTAGTTGAAGGGACCAACATGGGCCGACATGGCCTTCAATCTTCAAGAAGAGGTAGCCTATAACTGTCAAAGCAAAGTGTCATGTATTCTTCTAAATGTGAGCATGATTTTGGAAAGAATGGCCTATAATAGTTTCCCTGATTCTTTCAGGACATAGACGATGACGAGACTCTGAAAATGCCTATTGTGTCACTGACATAGGCTAGCTGTTGGTAGCCTAAGGGATAATGGACGACACGGCACTTCCAAGATAATATAAGGTTAATGTAGCCTACGTCGAACGTGGTGGCACCTTTGGACGTTCTAAAGAGCCATCACAATGGGAAACTCAACCGAGCAGTGCTGTAACCGCATGTAACTGTGTCACATCACTCTTCCTTTTGATAATTTATTCTAAAGAGAGATGAGATGTTAGATGAGCCAACTACCTCCTCCATGTCCACATCATCATCATCATCATCATCATCATCATCATCATCATCATCATCATCAAGGCCTTCTCGCGGGACAGACAAGGTTTTTTTTTAATTTAGTTTCTTCTTTGGTTAAGCTACACCCTCAGAAATAATGTTTTTGTTCTACTTTCACAGCAAATTTGATTGACACGGCGATTGAAGAAATAAACATGCCCAAATGTATTTCCGTCCATTGTACTTCTTCTTGTTATGACCCAGGGTCATAATTTAGTATTTTTCAGTGTTGATGTGTGGATTTTTCTGTGCTGTTGTTCCCAGTGGCGGATTAAGGTGGTCATGGGCCCCTAGGCTACTGTTTGTTTGGGCCCTCCACATTATTAATTTTTGAAAAAAACCCCGCTTGGAACTTTGGCCGCGCTTACACACGCGCGCACACGTTGACACACAGCCACCGGGGACGTGAGCGTCGCGTTACGGCTGCGTCGCGGTCACCGCTGCTGATCGCTGCCACTCTAATCAGAGAGCATTTCCACCGGCCGCCGCGGAACGTCTCAGCTGCGTCCCAGGAGCGGCGCGCTGCAGCCGCAACGCTATCTTTACGTTTCAAAATAAAAACACCCTCCCGGCCACACATCGTTGTCGTTTAACTGACTTTGTCTATAGGCTACAGTGTAGCCTATAGACAAGTGTAGCCTATAGACAAAGTCAGTTAAACGACAACGAGTACAGCACAACACATTAGGACATAACAATTAAACCAGACAAAAAAGTAAACATTTACTATATAGCCTACCAACTCATGCAGGTCCCTAAATGGATTTAGGACCTAACTGAAAGCTTGGGAAGGCTAACGTGAGGTAATTAACGTGATAATTTCACTAAAGTCCTTTAACCTTTTGTTGTCAGGTGACATTATGTAAAGTTGTTTTGATTGTTAGGTTTTAAAACATTTCCAAAATACTATCACTAATGCTAATACTAAAATGCTACTGCTATTACTGCTACTATTACTTAAATGCTAGCTGTTTTACTTCTGCTGCTACTATTAGGTCTAGCCTACTATAATAATAATTAATAATAATAATAATAATAATAATGCATTTTATTCTGAACCGAGAGAGGGCAGTCACAACGTGGCGGGACGACATAAGGTCAGACCAGTGGTCCATCTTCTCCAGGAACCATGATGTGGTGAGGTCTGATTCAGGACGCTGCTCCTCCTCTACCAGGTACTTTAAGGCAGCACTTGTCCACTCACTGAAGATGTGCATGGCTGAGCTAACTTTCATCTTTTCGAAGTGTTTAGGCTCCAAGATGGCCCTGGAGAGGTTGGGAGCCAGCTTTAGTGCCATGCCCTCTTGGTAGGACACCAGATCCTGTAAGGGACCAACAGACACCACACTGGACAGTAGGTGCTCTTTGTTCCCCACATCTTGTGGAACGGTGATGGTCTGACCACGGACAAGGGTGCTCTTCAAGTTACATTACCAGATGTGGGACATCTGCCATGAAATAGAGCCGCCGGTGTGGCTCTATGGGAAGTGGAGTCCAGGGTTTATCACACGTCACCCCAAAAGCTCACCACATTGCTCTATTGGGGCTCCCCATGTCACTTGTGACGTTAATGACATGAAGCCCTACAGATGCTGCTGCCTCCACTAAAGCAATGATGATGGGCTGATAGACGGCACCATTGGTGGAATTACTGCTGTAGTGGTTTGCCACAACTTGCTTCCACCTTGTTGTTAATAATGTATAATGTATAGTGTCAATAGTGTACGGTCGATAATGTCTACTTCAACTGTCTGTAATGTTTACCTTTATTTTTGGGATTTACATTAACATTGCTACTATTCATAATACTGTACATAGATATGTTTTCTGTATTTATTGTATGCAGTTTTTAATTATTTTCTCGCAGAGGCGGCGCCAGGGGGGGGCTAGGGGGTGCTACAGCCCCCCCCTGGATTAGCCATAGCACCCCCATAGCACCCCCAAGAAAATCATATATTTATTGTTTATTATGGTTATTTATTTTAATTTTGCGTCCCCCCCCCCCCCCCCCCCCCCGTCAACAATCGCGCAGGCCCCCCCCCCCCCCCCCCGTCAATAATCGCGACCACCCCCAGGAAGGCCTCATTTCATAGCACCTGCAGAAAAAAATGTCTGGCGCCGCCACTGTTTTCTCGTATTTTAATGTGTCATCTATTTTTTGTTTTGTTTCTACTACTCTACTTCTCCTGTACTTTCTGCTGTGGCAGCCACATTTCCTGTCTGGGATTGATAAAGTCTCATGCCAATTCCTCAGCCATTGTCCCTGTCAGACACCGATGTCCTGCTTCACTGACCTAACTATGATAAACATATAGCAACTAACTAACTAATGTTTCACACCACGTGACTGTCCTTGCAGGCGGGTAAATTCAGCCTCATTCCAACCATCAACAACTCAGTGACTGCGATGGGGTGCATAGGGATCGTGAGTATTTGGAATTTATGATTTAATAATAATAATAATAATACTGATAATAATAATAATAATAATAATAACTACTATAATTACTCCAGCCAGCATGAAGACACAAGTGTGAGTTGCTCTGCCATTGTGGCCAGGCAGTGTTACATTGCCAAACAGCTTTCCTGTCCCCATATGCAGCTCTACGCTTAGGGTGATGGCCATCATCCAAGGTTAGCACACCTCTCCATTTGGCTCATGCTACCAGCCTTTAGCTTCAGCATGTCAAAAACCTCTCCCAACACTCCTGGCTTCAGTTTTACATGCTGCATTTTTCTTTGGACAGTGCGGATGTCTGGCAGAGGGATCTTCATGTTTTGCAGGGTTTTGTATCCTGTTGTGCCTGCTGTAAATCGAATTTGAATTGCCTTTTTGATGGTCTCATTGCCCCACCGAATCACCCCTTTTTTCTGGTCCCGATTGAACATTGAAATAAACTTTTGTTGTATGTTGTGTATATTTATTATTATTCCTATTTTTTCTTACACACACACGCGCACATACACACACACACGTTCTTGTTTCAATAATTCTTTAATAAAAATCTTGTTTATTTAACAACTTTTGTACCAGTCATACATATTCCAGTCCATCAGCTCTAACATAAATTGCAAGTGTGAATAGTTGCTTGTAGAGTTAGATTTTGACTGATCATATCCAAGCATAATTAGTGGTTGTTTGATAGATCTGATACATGGCTCCATCTTAAAATCTCCATGGTTCTGATCCATGTCCTACAAAAATAACTAAATGTCCTTTAGTCTCCTACATGTCCTTTTTAAAATAACTAAACTTGGTAATAAAGATAAAACGTACTTTGGAAAAGCTGACATTTCACAAAACAGGTAAGTGCTAAGAGTGCAATAACAATAGTCCACTAATAGTAAAAATTAAATGGTAATGGTAATTTGTTTATCTAAGTGCAAATACAGAACAACCAACCTTGTAAAGTTAGCATCACTCACGTAAGTAACCTAGCCAAGCTAACACGAACGTTTCCCTCCAAAGGTTTATTACTATTATCATTATTCAAGCACAAAAGCTATTATTCTAGCGCAAAAAACCGGCTAAAAAACGTGTTTCATTTTGATATTTACCATGACAAGACAATGACCGCTATGGCAGCTTGCGGTTTGTTTGGAACTATTGAGGCTTACCTGAACCACGTGACAGCCCTGGCGGCGACATCAAAGCGTGTCGTAACTCCGCTAGGGGCGTCTAGATGTCTAGGGGCTACCCCATCAGCCCTCGCTCGTTGCAATATCGAGAATTCTAGACGGGGACGTTTCCCATGCCACATACATTTGGAAACTGCAGAGTTCAGTTTAGTCCAATATTGGGGCGGTGGGGGCAGTGGGAGCATGGAACTAATAAAATGTACACGTGGGAGAATATTCATCTTTATTATTGATACCCTAGCTTGAAGAGAGTTGGGCAACGAAGACCATCTGTCCAGGTCAAAACAGATTTTGTTCAGCGTGTCACCAAAATTAGTTTTTACAATAGCCTGGATTGAAGAAAAAAGATCGATACCAAGGTATTTGAGTTGTTTAACAATAGGAATTATAGGTGGCAGAGTGGTAGGTGGCTTATATATAATTATAGGTGGCTCGTTTGATCTTCATGTGGACAAACTATATTGCGTATTGCCATGGGCGTCACCATAATATAATTGGGGGGGGACACGTCCCCCCCACCCTTGCAAAAAAGTCGTTTGGACCCCCCCACATTTGCCATCAAAAATATTAGTGCATGACTGGTCTACTAGTCCAGCGCTCTCTCCATTGCTTCACAATCAAATCCGTTCCACTTTATCAGTAGGGGGAATACCCATATAAATAGAAATCCACTCGCGTTTTCCTGTTTTTTTTAACACACAAAGCAGCATCACGCACGCATTCAAAACACGCACCGAAGCAAGCCTATGTTGAGAGTCGGATCAACGACAGCGGTAGACTTCAGAAACACAGACTGAACGCTGAACAGTCACTTCAGTCCTCTGTGTATTAGTGTTGTCACGATACCAAAATTATCGCTTCGATACTGATACCAAGTTGAGAATTGCGATTTCGATACTTTTCCTGGACAAGGAGAAACACTCTCGAATAACATTGTTGTGCTTTACCGCGGCGCCGCGGCGGCAGTGTGAAGTGCAAAACACACTGGCGCCGCAGCCAGGGCTGGACTGGCCATCGGCCCACCGGGTGATGCACATCTTTGGGCCGCCCAGGACTGGCATAATATATATATATATATATATATTTTTAAAGTCATTTGTCCTAACCAGAGGCGGTGTGTTATGATCGCCCCCCCCCCCCCCCCCCCCCCCCCGTCGCTCGTAGGTCCAGGTTGTGTTACCATCACGCGCAACCCCCCCCGCCCCCCCCACCGGTCGTAGGTCCGGGTGGGTTACTATCGCAACACTACTGTGTTTTACACCAGAACATAATAGTAGTCAGTAATTGCAGACCATGCCAGCTCCAAGGAAAATCAATGAAAGAGGAAGATCATTTTAAATCTGAAAACATGGTAAAATGCACCAGAATGCGGGAAATTGCATCTACTTCTTTCAAATTTTTCTGGGGGAGGACCCCCAAACCCCCCGTCAAAATATGTCCCCCCCACTTTCAAAAAGCTGGTGACGCCCTTGCGTATTGCCAGCTCCATTACAATCTGATCGAGCATCCCTCTCCCATTGGTCATGGCTGGGAACTCGTGAATGGAAGTGCCGACAAGTGCGTCACACCATTCCCCCTTTGCCCCAGCAGCTCACCCTTGATGACTGTTCAGATGAGAGTAGTAGCGATGACGAGTGTGGAGAATCAACAAATTCAGATGAAGAGTAGCGGTCCATGTCCTAATCATTGTAACATTGCAAATTCTGTTTAAATTCCTTGTTAAATTCCTAGTGAAATACCTGGTTAAATACCTTGTAGCCTACTGCCGTAAAGTGGATATTAATGTACAAATGTATGCCAATGTATTCCAATAAACACCTTTATCATTCAATTCAACTGAATTCTAAGATGACCTCTGTGTACTTACATGTTGTTTTACTGTTTATAACTCAACTCAGCATGAGCAGAGCTTTCATTAAAGCCTAATACGAAGGCTCTACGACGACTTTGAAAAATTGACCTTTCGGAGCTGAAAATCGGCATCCATCATGGATTTGAAGGTCAAAAATAGGTCAAATCATCAAAACAACATCAATTATGAATTCCTCGACCCAAGAAGTCCCAGAAACCATGTACTTTGCAACATTGTAGGCCAAACCATTGAAAAGATAATTTCCAACATGGCCAATGGTAGCCATTTTGGATTTGGGGCTCTCAAAAAGCTAGCCCGCATTTTCGCGAGGGGCATGGGGGCTACATTTGTTTTTTAACCTTCATAGATGACAAATCCACTGAGAAACAAACCTCCGCTTTCCAAAGTCACGGAATTGCTGGAGATGACCCAACTAACAGTTGTCTGCTGGGGATTCTCTCTCAATTTTGGCTGGGGATTCTCCCCAGCCAAAATTTAGTGTTGGGGATATGTGCAGTGTGTGTTGTTGATGGCTGGTTTACAGCCTCCCCACACACTCAGGAGAGAGCCTGGGCGGCAGTAGCTCAGTAGGTAGAGTGGGTGGACAGAGCGGGGTCGTCCACTAACCGTAGGGCCGGCGGTTCGATCCCCTTGATCCCCACTTCCAAACTGTCTGCGTGTCGAAGTGTCCTTGAGCAAGACACTGAACCCTGAACCCCAACTTGCTCCCCGGGCGCTGATCATAGCAGCCCACTGCTCCTACGTACAGTAGGATGGGTTAATGCAGAGAACAAATTTCGTTCCCGAACATGGGAATGACAAATAAAGACCGAAAGGTCCCATTAAACATTGTCATTAAACATTGCCTCTGTCATGGCAGCACGTAACATCTGCTCGGCATAAATGCATTCAATTTCTCACAAAGAACCTGTGTCGGAGGGCCCCAGCAAAAGCCACTAAGGTGGCGTGTGGCAGGGGTAAACTGCCACAAACCAGATTATTTAGTAAAGTATTTAGTATTTAGTTAGTAAAACTATCACATGCAACCTCAACAACTAACAGAACTTCTCTACTCACAACCTAGTCATTTTCTAACACTCAACCACCTCTGCCTTTCTGCTGCTCTTGTTGGTGCCATCATGGACTCATCGTTGTCTGCTTATGACTGCAATTGTAAAGGGAAATTTACATTCAACATATGCATGTGGTATAAGAATCAAATATAATTCACTTAAATAATTGGATAACTTCACAACCAAAGTGTTAAAAACTCAATCTCACACGTTATGAACAAAGAAGTAACAGGGTTGAAAGTGACTGGGTTGTGAAGTTTTGCTCAAGATGGTGCTCTACATGTGGTGAATAACAGGAGAGTGCATGGCATGCATGAGATTATGAAATCATATATATTGTTGAAATAAGTTACTTTAAGTAATAGCTTTCTATCTTTATTTTGTGTAACAGAGTTGATTTGTTGAGCTTGACGACCACAATATCACAGCATAAATGACTGAAATATAGTTAAAAAGGAAGGTGGTAACTTAGCTGTTTCTGCACCATGATGTTAAAGACACTTATTTGATGTCACTTTTAGTTGATCACATAAGGATCAGTTCATTATTTTTATGGGGGGCGAATGATTTGTGTAACGGGGTTGAGGGGTTACTGAGGAACTAAATAATGTGATTTTAATGAATAATCATGATTTATTCATGATTTCATCATTTATTATTAAGAAAAAAAGCATTACCAGCAAAAAAGCACAGATAGATGTGTATGTGAATGGCAAAACGTATGGACTTTTTTCTAATTTTATTTGTCATATCCCAAGTACACTTTTCTTGAAGGCCACTAGAGCTATGACAAAATAGGTGGTATCAACTGAAAAAACAAGATCATTTCTGATATAAAGATACAATGCATGTAATGTTTTTACACTTTATTAAAGGGGACATTTCAATTGATATAAAAAGCTTTTAAAATTGTTTTTAGTGACCCATTTGATAAAATTGTACCATTTCGTGGAATAACTCACGCTCTGAATGAGCGATGTGACATGGATGGTGAACTAAAGACATGATCACTGGTATGAGTCCCGCGTGTCTAGCGGTGTCTACCTGCCCAGGAGACGGTCGGCCAGCAGCACTCCTCTCTATAGCCGTCGTTTGGTCAATATTTCGACACAATATGCAAAGTACCCTGCCCTAAACAACAGCCTAACTAAAGTGCAATTAAACCGGATACGTTCACATTACAAAATGTTCAGAATGGCTATAACATTAAAATGACTGTTTAGAAGTGTAACCTGCTAGCTCTACAACAGTACATTGTAGTGTATCCACCTTCTTAACTGAATGTGACATTTATAGCAGCATAGCACTACTGTGGTGGTGGATTAAAATAATCACACATCAATATAGCAGTTTATGGCGTCTGAAAGTGTTTTTTTTGTTAGAAAGATATTGGATATTCAACAGATATTCATGCTCTGAATAAGCGATTTGACATGGTGAACTAAAGACGTGATCATAGCTATGAGTGATTGCGTGATTGAACCGATTCGTCTCACGATACAAAATATAGTGAATGTTTATAATATTAAAATGTCTGTGTAGAAGTGTAACCTGCTAGCTCTACAACAGGAAAAGCAGGTAACATTTTTTTGCAAGGCAATTGTGTTAATTAAAACAGCCTTGCTGTGAACACTGGGAAAAGTAGCATTTTTTTAGGATAAAAAAAAAATTACAAACTGAAAAATCAAAAAATACACATAGGTGAACATTTGTATATTGATGATTGTGAGCAATAACCCACCTTTTATTAGGCCTTTACCACAAATATACAACTGATCAAGGTGATGCACATTATTTGACTAATTGGCCATCCGCAGTAGGCCTATACTCCGAAAAACATCAGAGAAAATCAAGTACAAAAAAAAGAAGAAGTCCGTTGAGGAATTGCATTGATTAATAATTGCATTGAAGGAGTCACACTATGGCAATGCCAGTGCACATTAGTTTCTATGCTCCCTGGCACACGTGGTCACTGCAGTTAATCACTACCTGTCAAGCCCGACAGTTCAACAAGTCACTAACACAAAAGAAACACATCATCAAAGGAAAAAGGTTTCATGTATAATACATGTCATGCTAGTTGTCCTCAAATTAGTCTCGCATTGCCAGCCCTATCTCCACACTTGGTTTTAAGCACCGTACCAGCGCTGGATAAAGGTTTGGCTCTACCCACCATCATTCATAGGGCATGGGGAAAACCGCTGCATCTTGTTTGTTTATATTTTTTTAATTGAATCAATTACAATCATCTAGACACTAGAATTTCCCTTGAAAACATTCTATCCTTCCATTGGAGAACAGTGGGCGCTGCCAACCACATCACTCAGCCAGCCAGCCCCCACAAAAAAAATGGACTCATAACGCATATGAACTTCGGCACAATGGAAATGGAAGTTTGCCCATCTATTGCCATTTATGTAAATAGATGGGTCTTGGTTTGTACTTTGAATACACCATGTGAGAAATGGTTGTAAGGCCCCGATCACTTACAGAATATAAAACACTGATTTAGGATGACATTGTGTGACAAAGCCATATTGACACCTTGTTTTTGTTCCTTTTTAAAGACCCTTTTTAACCCACTGCCAGGCATTTGAAAATAAACACAAACTAAAAAAATTAAAAGGAATTGCATACACTTAAACACTGTATATATATATATATAAAACGATACATTGAATTATTTGGATGGGTCACTGGGGAGCAGCACTCGGTGCATCAGGTCATTTTCCTCATTCATAATTTAACTAATGACAACTTCCCCGACTCGGACAGTACTGAGGTCTTCATGAACAAATCATCCTACCAAATTGGCATCGGCTACGAACAAAGGGGGTGGGGCGGCTCAATCGCAGGGGCCAACGCAGCTGTGGAGAGTAATGCGTGACAGACTATATGTCATGTTTGTTCTGCTCTTCCCCTACAGTGAGGCCGGGTCCAGCGCTCGAGGATCGCCAGTATTATTGTGCAGATTACTGTCTGTGTGCGTCAGAGTACACAGTGTGGTTGCGACATGAGGCCCGAATAATAATAATTAAGATACGCCTGGTTTAAATTCCCCGAACCCTGAGTAGCATAAACCATTGCTACAGTGATGCTACTCAGGGTTCGGGGGAATAAACCAGGTTTATCAACAGCAAGTCACTCATTACTCAAATCCCCCATAGCTGCGTCAGTCCCCGCGATTGAGCCGCACCGCCCCCTTTGTTCGCAGCCGACGCCAAGCCATGTCCCCTCCACACCACAATCTCGTAAAATAATTTGCAGATATGTGAAGGCAAAGATAAAACAAAGTAAAAGCAAAATCCAATAAAAAGTTCAAAAGTTTGTGAATTCGACCCATCCCTTTTGTAACAATATACCTTTTCATATTCAGAAACAAATGCTTGTTCTTTGATTCACTGTTTTTGTACACTAATTTAAAGGTACTTTGCCTTACCAGAGACTTGTTGCTCATGCTTGTTTTAGGCCCAATTCAATTGACAGGCAAAACGATAAATTGCACCTATATTCGCTTTTAAAAAAGGTATTAAAAAACCCCCCCAAAAAAACCTTGATTTGAAGAGATGCGGGTCATTCAATTTTAAGTTTACTGGGTGAACGTCCAGTTCAAGTGTAAGATGGAGCTGGGGTGCGTTTAGCATCCAGAGGGTGGAGGTTTTTTTGTGTAATTTTGTATCCTTTTGTCCAGGAAAGTAAAATGGGAGCCCTTTCGGTCGGCGATCAGAGTGTCTTCTTGGTCTGGGGCGGGCATTTGGACACTGCTCCATTGTTCTCGGCAGATGAGAGGAGAGCTACGATGTCCTGGAGAGCCCGAATAATCTGCTGCCCAAACCGATGGGAGTCCTAGGAGGAGGATAGATAGATAGAGAGATAGAGAGATAGAGTTGTTTTTTTACACCACATGTAATAAATGTACACACACAGACATCAAAACACATTTAAAAACGAGAGCGAGAGAATGAGAGAAAGAAAAATGTGGCGGTACTTTCCCAGCGCAACATTGTTTGCGTGTCTGAGACACAGTGCATTGTAAAGAGGATGTGGTTGCAAACCAGACAAACAACAGCACATTTCAATGGACACTACCAGCTATAGCGATGCACATCATATGTACGCCACATTGTACATGGCTTCAACATATGGACCAGCAGTGGACGACAGGATAGTGTGCTTGGGGTGCAGCGGGGCAGAGAAGTAGCTACCGTCTGCATGTGGATGATGCAGTGTGTGTGTGTGTGTGAAAGAGAGGAAGTAAGCAAATTAAACTTCATTTATATAGCACTGTTTTTAAAAAGAGGTCACAAAGTGCTTTACATTAGCAAAAATACAGCAAATAAATACAAAAACAGACACAAAAGCACAAAGAAAATACATTCAAATGTCCATACAAACAATGCACATACGAACACTGAAAACATTCAGCAACCGGTCGCCGCCCACCCATGGAACTAAAGAAAGGCTGTCCTAAAAAAGTGCCGTTTTAACTGAGCTAATTTTTAAAGCAATCGACAGACTCAGCTGATCTCATGGGAAGGGGGAGATGAGGATGGATGTTCCTGAGTCTGGGTGCCCCAACAGCAAAAGCCACCTTTGGTGAGAGAGAAAACCTTGCGCTACTCACAGTTTCACTGAAGGAGTGTTTCGAGGACACATGGAAGTTGATCATGTCCTCCCCCACGATGATGTAGGACACTCCGTAGCCATCGTCCGCAACCTGCGGACACACACATGCACACACACACAAGCACACGCACACACACACACACAATGCAATGCCTTAGATCAGGGGTTTCCAAACTGTTTCATGCCGTGACCCGTCTGGAGGACCCACCAAATATTTTAATAATAAAGATGCTAATCAACATTACCATTTCAAAAAAAGTGTATGTGTTTGTATATTGTTTATCAAAAGTGTATGTGTTTGTATATTGTTTATCAAAAGTGTATGTGTTTGTATATTGTTCATTAAAAGTGTATGTGTTTGTATATTGTTCATCAATCATTGTCTCCCCCCCCCCCCCCCCCCCCCCCCTTTTTCAAAACATACTAATGATCAAATAAAACAGACAGTGTTAGATATATTTGATTATAGAAAACATATAAAACATATGTGCGTGTGTGTGTCTGTGTGTGCATCATTGTGCGTGTGTGTTTGTGCGTCATTGTGCCTGCGTGTGTGTGTGTATGCATCATTGTGTGTGTGGGTGTGACTGAGTGAGTTTGTGTGTGTGCGTGCAGGTGTGTGTGAGAAAGAGAGACTCACAGGTCCGAACCCCCCGCCCAGAGATATGAACTCTGGGTTGTTCTTGAGGTCAAAGAGTTCAATCTGCTGGAGGGGGGTCTGGCTGGTGGAGAGACGCCAGGGCTCGGACAGCACCTGGCCGATGGACAGACAGACAGACAGAGAGACAGAGAGAGAGAGAGAGAGATGAAGGAGTAGGAGAAGGGGACAAATGAAGGGGAAATAAGAGAATGAAGGAGAAAAGTATGAAAGAGTCAGTCGTGTGTCAAGGCAACGTGCCATTGCAAGTTATTTCATGAACTCAAGTAGGGATGGGACAGTTACCGTTTTATTTCGATACAGCGTGATACAATTACTGACGGTTATCATACCGTATCATTCACATAGCCACTACGAGCCACACAGGCGCAGCGTGCCATGTTGCTAGCTGAACGTGCTATGCTATTTTTTTTCCAAAACAATGGCTGAATAATTGAGTGATAGTGCTGCTGCTCCGAGTGTTCACCCGTCTAAAAGGACAACTGGCATTAACATGCGTCTTGGGTGATTGGATCACAAGTGGACAGCACTAACTACTAACTAAGTGTTAACGACCACCAAAATGCATTGTGATCCAATGATTAAAACCACTTGCCAAGGTGGTCGGGGACGCATTCAACCACATATCTTTTGCAGTGTAAACGCTAAAGCGTCCTGCTTTGTCACCGACAAGGACGTAACAGGAAAATACATCATCAATGCAGGACGTGGTTGCGCGCCATCGACAAATGACTTTATCCTGTCAATCTCAACAGTTGCAATAGGCCGTACATGTTCTTGAAACATTTTTATTTTCTTATTACACTTACCTAGCCTGTGCGAAAACAAATGTGTGTGTGTATATACATGTATTATGACTTGGGCCACTGGACCAGGGCAGCTTACCTCTTTAAGGAAGGGGGAGTCCACCCCGAGGTATTTGGATACTACGTACAGACAGAAGAGGTGTCTGTCGATACCGTCCCCGGTCATAGCCAATCGGTAGAGGTTCTGGTGCTTCTCGGCAGCCTGTCGAAACAGCTGCCTGCATTGCTCCAACCCCTGTCCAATCAGACCACAGTTGGTTAGCATAAATGTGTCATGTACTTAGATTAATAGCTTCAGTGTTTCTAACGCATCAACATGTTGTATACGATATGACTTCACAAGTCTGAATTAGTAACAAAAAGTAAGTAACAAAACCCGCTGGCCAGCTGTGTGTTATCCTGGCTATATATGAGTGTGTGTGTGTGTGTGTGGGGGGGTCAAATGTTAAGCCTACCACCGTGGTGGACATTTATCTAAATTCAAAGGGATGGATTCATCAAATTGAATCTTATTCTAATATCTGATCCCAAAAGAAGTCTCCTACAGAAAATCAACATAATCCATTGAGTTCTATTCCATTGTAACACAGTACCTCTCCCCCAGCCAGGGCCTTGACGAAGTCACAGCTCTCATTAGAGCAGGAGCGAACTGTCTCAGTGCGACCCTCCCGGAACAGGCGGGTCATGGACGCCTCGTAGGTCAGACAGAAGCCCCCGCGGTCCTGCAACCCAGACCACAGAGAGAGAGAGAGAGAGAGAGAGAGAGAGAGAGAGAGAGAGAGAGAGAGAGAGAGAGAGAGAGAGAGAGAGATAGAGAGCAGAGGTTGCACTAGACATTTTCGTTGTCATTCTGACTGACAGGGTCATAAAAATCCCGTCATAATCTATTTTTACCGGTCACTTTAATTTTTTAAATGATAATGACATGTTCAATAGCATTTAATTTTAATTCATTTTTAATTAATATTCAGTCCAAACAAGCTGAACAAATAATCCACACCGTGGAAACACACGTCAAGCAGAAAAAAATGCAACTTCATGCAAATGCACGCAGCGCGAATACACGCGGTCACCAGTCAGCAAACAGGACGTGGGCGTGGGCCGCGACGTTGATCCTTCTGATTCATTACCACAATGCGGGCGGGAGCTAGTTGATCCACTAGTCAACGCGTGGGAGCTAGTTGATCCACTAGTCAACGCGTGGGAGCTAGTTGATCCACTATGGTCCGCATGGACTTGAATCGCGTGCTCGCTTGCGTGTAATCAAATGTTTCAAGTGGGACTGCTTCTTCTACAAGAGCCAATTAATATGCTCATCGCCACCAAGTGGTCAGGGTTGTGAATTGCAATTTGTCAAAATGACAGATGGCCCTCAGATTTTTCCATCACCGTTTAAAAAAAACGGTCAATGACGGAAAATATTTGGGTAACGCGACCCCTGAGAGAGAGCAAAAATTAGTGTGTCCCCTGACTACTGTGGAGTCAGTTTTTTCCAGGATAGAATGATGCAGACTGTAACCGTTCTCCCACTAAAGACAAAAGCCAGATGTGAGTGGATGTCTTGAGAAGATGCATGATTTTTGCGTCATGATGTAATGACTAATGACAAATGGAGACCAGCTGAGAACCACTGCTTGGTAAATTTGGTGTCGCGGCACGTTGTGTAGGTTGCGTAGAAGTATGTCCGGCATGTGCTTCGGATTCTGACAAACCACGCAGAAGCATGTCGGGCCCTTCAATCTGAGCAGCCTCACCCTGTAGTAGGCCAGTTGGAGACTCAGCTGGATGAATGCGTCTGGGCTGATGCGCAGCTGCTTGATGCGGCCCTTCCCAAAGTCCCTGAACGGGAAGATGTGGCAGTGCACGTCATCCGCCAGCACCTGTGCCACCGCCAGAGAGCGGGACACCTGCTCCTGGACCTGACACAGACACACAGAGAGGGAGAGAGAGACAGAGAGCAAACACACACACACACACACACACAGACACAGACAGACAGACACACACACACACACACACACACACACACACACACACACACACACACACAGACAGAGACAAAGAAAGAGAGACAGATATAAGAGGATGTCGTAGAAACTTTCACACGCATACACGCACTCACACACACAATGTGTACCTCTGAGGGTATGTCCCAGAGGAGTCTCTGGGGGTGTGGGAGTGTGCGGTCCACCTCTCCCTTACAGTGTCCGCCCTCTGTGTAGCCCAGCTGGAATGCATCAGTGGCCAACGTGTACTGGGGGAGAGAGAGAGCGATAGGTAAGGCTTGAACTAGGCACATGCACACACACCAAGTGTCTAAAAAATGACAGCATACGTGTATGGGGGGTGGATCGCATCGAAGCACGTACCTGCCCTGCCTAGTTACCCTTAAAGTAGTTATGTGGCACAACTGGTGTGGTTTAGAGTGAAGCTACGGTGGTTAGGTGGGCTGCACTATCGAGCAACGCCTGCGTCACTTACAACATTTCTAGTTACATGCAGGTGTGGCGTTGAGTGAGTGACTATGTGACTGACACTACACACGCCACACCTAACACTTGAATGCAGTAACCCTCGATAACACGCACGGGCATGACGCAAGCAGCGAATCAACGAAACAAACTGTCAACTTGGACCGGACTTGGGGGGGACTACGTTTAGAAAGCTTCCCCGTTGCCATGTCGTTACTAAGATCGTCTCTATTTACTGGAGTAATAAGTTAACGTCCGCATTCCATATCTCATGTTAACTGATATTAGGCATTCGTCAGACCCAGGCATTAGTCAGACCCATATATTTCTCTGGTAATTTGCCGTTTGTTTACAGCCACACACAAAGTAGTATAGTAGTATGTGCATGTATCGAAAAATAATGCACTTTGCGGAGGCAAACCCCCACGTCGTGCATTATTTTTCAATACATGCACACCTTGTCGTGGATTATTCCTTAGTTATAACCATTTCTGTAAGCCTAGGGGTTGCCTACCAATATTTAACATGCTAAGGATCCTCTTATTTCTTCGTCCTTTTCTTCCTTTTGGAATTGCAGTTTTATGACTTAAATTATTTATAATTGTAATAATCATAAAACTGCAATACAAACATTTGATTTTTATAAACTACACAAAAAAGAAAGAAAAGAAATAAGGACAAAGAAATAACAGGATCCTTAAATGTTAAATAGTTGTAGGCAACCCCTAGGCTTATAGAAATGGTTTAACTCTGCTGCACAGCAGCCAATGGGAAGTTATCACACTCACCTGTTGAAACTGGACAAGTGGACAAATGGCTCAGAATTATGTGAAATTGACGCGTAGTCAACGTGTTGTTAACGTGTTCTTAACAAGTTGCATTGGTAATGCATTGTTAAGGGGTTGTTAATGTGTTTACGTGTCGGAAGTCGCATGTATTTGAACTGTTTGGCTTTCCGTAGTCAGGTGTACTGTTGGTGTGGCGTATGTGTGCATACGCCTCAATGTGTAGCATAGGTGTGGCACAGGCGACATGTTAACGTGTTAATGTTACACCACACATTGCCTGCGCCAGTGTAACCGTTGTAAGTCTATGGAAATTGTAGGTGTAACGTCAGACATTGGTCAGATTGCAGAGGACTTGTCAGGCGCTAGTGAGGTGTTTGAGGTACTGGTGCGCATGAATTTTGATGCGACACACACACACACACACACACACCTCCCAGAGATGAGCGACTGTTGGTGCGTCTGCCCAGGAGTGCTCTGCATTGAGTCCGTTCTTGCCGTTTTTGTAGATGATGATGGAGAACGACTTATCAAACCACCTGATGGACACAAGTAAACAGGGGGGGGGGGGGGGGGGGGGGGTTTGAACTTTGTGCATGTATACGTGCAGATTGTGAGTACAGCTGCAACAACATTTGCCACAGTCTTTTATATAAACAGGATACTGTTAATTTCTCTCTCCCTCTCCCTCTCAATGTTTTTCCAGATGCTAACCTGGCAGTGTGTCTGTGAGAGACTGAATAAGTAACCAATATAACTATAACTACACAGGACATGCCAGAAGTACGGTTTATCTCTCTCACTCTCACTCACACTCACACACTCTCAGCACTTCCCTCCTCCCTTCCTCTCTCTTAGCTCTCTCAGCACTTCCCTCCTCCCTTCCTCTCTCTCACCTGTCATAGCACTTCCCGTGCAGCAGGGACTTGGCGTAGCGGTCCAGGTTGCCAGCGGGGTCATCTCCCCTCATACCCTGCTCCTCCTCGTCCAGGGTGACGAAGAAGGCCGCCCTCTCGATGACATCCAGCGAGCGCCTGTTCACCCCGGCACTGAAATGCCGCTTTCGCATCTCCGACCAGGGGATTCTGGAAAGAGGGGCGAGGGACCATCAGAGGCGGGGAGATATATAGAGGCAGGGAGATATAGATATAGATATACCCCTATCTCTATCTATGTCATGAATAAAAATAAGGTTCGATCCCTTGACCTGTCTCCCTTTAAAAGGTCCAGTGTTTAGAATTTCGTGGCATCTAGAGGAACGAACTTGGCAGATATTTATGATAATATTTGAAATTGAATATAATATTCATAATTATGTTTTCATTAGTGTATAATGATCTGAAAATAATAGTCGTGTTTTCGTTCGCTTAGAATGAGCCGTTTATATCTACATGGGGAGCGGGTCCTCTTCCACAGCGGGTCCTCTTCCATGTTGCACCGCCATGTTTCTACAGTAGCCCAGAACGGACAGACGGCTCTAGAGAAATATAGCCTTCGCCGTTGCATATTGTTGTTGAGACTAAAATAGGTTTGTTCGCCAACATTTAGTAGCTGGCCTGGGTGGGTGGAGTTACCCCGCGTTAGATACGTTTTACAATAATGCCAGGGACATCCCAAACAATCTGTTTATGTAGTTTGAAAGTGTTTCTTTGAGTTAAAGATATTGGATATTCAACAGATATTCACGCTCTGAATTAGCGATATGACATGGTGAACTTAAGCTCACTGGTATGAGTCCCATGTGTCTAGCGGTGTCTACTTGCCCAGGAGACGGGGCTTCTAAGCGTCACTGGGCAGCAGCACTCCTCTATAGACCCGTCGTTTGGTCAATATTTCTACACAAGGCAAAATACAGTACATTGTAGTGGATCCCGCCAGGAACGTCCCACCATCAAAACTGAATGTGACATTTATAGCAGCATAGCACTACTGTGGTGGTGGAGTTAAAGAATCACACATCTGTAGAGCAGTGTATCACATTTGAAAGCGTTTTTTTGCTTTTGTTTTGTTTTAAGTTAGAAAGATATTGGATATTCAATAGATATTCACGCTCCGAATAACAGTGATCTGACACAGGGAACTAAAGACTCGATCACAGCTATGAATGATTCCATAATTAAACCGATACGTCTCATGTTACAAAACGTACTGAATGGATATAACATTAAAATAGCTGTTTAGAAGTGTAACCTGCTAGCTCTACAACAGGAAAAAGCAGGTAAAAAACTGTGTGGCCAGTGGAGCTCCAGTGTGAATGTGAGGCACATAGACTGTATAACATACAGGTGACTTTCGATATGTGTACATTGGTGGAAACTACTGCAGACTTAAACAAAAAACCAACACGAGTACACAAGTACTTGTTGAGATTTGGGCCGTATATTCAAATACAGTTTTCTGGTATGTATTGCACCCCTAGTACCACTGGCACCTTACAGGCCAGTACAGGCCACCGTAGCTTCTCCTAGTACGTTGTTGAAAAGGGAGAGGTTGGGGGGGGGGGGGGGGGGGGGGCGGTATTCAGTTGGTGGTAATCTGCAACCTCACCGCTAGATGCCACTACATTTTACACACTGCACCTTTAAGTCACTCTGAATAAAGCAACTTCTTAAATGGCTATTACAGAAAAAAGAAAATTGGTTAATGTTAATCTCTGACATTTGAAAAGTTTCAGACTATACTTTCCTTCCCCCCTAGAGGTCTACCATGAACTCTACCATGTCCATCATCTAGACACACACAATCCCTCATTGTTATACTGCGCTAAACATGTTCGCACAATACAAGGAATCAAATAGACTCAAATAGAAGCCACTAGCCTCCCTGCAAAGTCAGAGAAATACACTTTCCAGCATCACCATATCCTTACATTAGTTAATTTGATAATGTTCAAGTTGTCTATTGCTGTTGATTTACATTTATTTGTGTATCTACATGTCTACAACTACTCAGTGTTTAATTATATAGACATATTTTCAGTGTGTAATTATATAGACATATTTTCTAGAGTTTTAATTGTTTTAAATTGTTTTATCTCTTTAATTCTACAACTGTCCTGAACTGCTTGCTTGTGTCTGTGATAAAGCACAGATGCACCATCTTATCTTAAAAAATATAGTCTGGTTGGCTGGAGGCGAGCATGTGACTGTGACATCACACCACAGAGCCCTATATGGTAGTCAAGCTACGCGAGAGGAACCGACCTATCTCCTGCAGTGAGGGCCCCCAGTTTCTCCTCCCCTGGCTGGGGTGGGGAGGGGTCTTCCAGGATCCTCTGGACCTGGAACTGGATCTCTCTGGGGCTCAGCAGCCTGCCCGCGTGGTACACCCACAGCCGGAAGTAGCGCCCCCTGTGGTACACCGCCACAAACTCGCTGTCCTGCCAGTGCTGAAGGACATCTGTGTGTGTGTGTTTGTTGGGAAGAGGAAAAGTTGTCAGTGAGTGTTTTTTTTTGTGGTTGTTTTTTTGTGGTTGCATGAAGTTCTACATCCCGTTATCAGTGTGTATTTGTGTGTGTGTGTGTGTGTGTGTGTGTGTGTGTGTGTGTGTGTGTGTGTTGCACGTGTGTGTGTACCTGTTTCGACCCCGGGTGTGCGGGTGGTGTTGAACATTCGTTCACACTGAGCCGCACACAGAGGGATGACTGTACCAGGAACACGACTCTGCAGACAGACAGAAGTAATGGGTTACTGATACACATGAAGTACGTTGTACATAGTACAAATAAAGGTTGGCTAATCAAAACACCAATTAGTGTTCAAAGTACCTCAACATACTTTTTACATGTCCAACAGAGAAGAAAAAAAACAGCCAGATATTTAGATATATCCTACCACCTTCAAATGCTGATACAAAATTGAGCATTAAACAGATTCCCTTATAGAAAACAAGAGAGACAATTAATAAATACATTATTTTGGGAGAAACATTTTCATAAGAACTTTATGGTGTGGGTGTGTAAATATGTGTATATTAAGTTTAGCTTTTTAACTTTTAACAAATGTTTTGAGAATATTTGTTTTGAGTTGACTGCGCCTGCCTCTGTATGAGATCATTTTGATTTTAGGCCACTTCTGGCTAATTTCTAAACCAATCAGGGCATCGTTTCCAAGATTGGTTCAGGGAAACCATCTTGCCTGTCAATCACAATGTGAAATGCAACACTTCTCAATGGCAGAGAAACGTAGGGAGGGAGCGAATGTTTTTGGTTGTTTAGTTTCAAAAGTTAGCTCTCTTCCACTCTTTTCTGCTCTCCCTCACTTTACAACTCTCGTATCTCGTATCTCACTGTGATCTCTTACAGGTTTGAGCTCCTCCCGATTGACCTTGCGGCGGTAGAGAAGTAGGGCGGTGATGGTGTTCCCTGCCCGGGCTGCCTGCACCGATGTGGGGGTCACATACAGGAAGTCCTGGGACCACCAGAGAAAGACAGATGGACAGATAATAATTTTGAAAACATTGTCTTATGACAATTCTACAGCCAAATAAATCACAAAACAGACATAACTGACATACAATAACACATCTTATAACAACAATTGAACGCATCAAAGGATCAATAAATCAGAACTGTGACAAAATGCTCCAATACAGACATTGACTGCAACACCAGCCAGATATTGTTCCGAGATTTACAAAGAAAATAATAAATGTCTTTAGCGCAAAGAGTGCTGGATACTAGTAGTAAGTGACATAACATCATCTGAGTCACCTGAGCAAGTGGTGTTCGTTACACCAAGAAAAGCACATAGAACAGTGAACTAGAAGCTGAATCAACCTTTGCCAGTTTGCAATGCATGAGCTGTTCTGTTGTTGTTCTTGATTCAAGACACTATGGCCTCTACAGACGCTCAGCAGTGCAAGTACTGAGCGCCTGTGTATCTACCATGTGAACCGGAACCTTTACCATGCCATAGTAGTTACTGTTGACCATGATGGGGCCACGACTGCGCAGGTAGATGTACTCCTCCCACCAGTCACTCACCTGAGAAAAAAACACACAACAACAAAAAAATACATTCAAATAATTAAACGGGTATCTCTGATCACATAGCAGACTGTAGATGCTCGGAAAACAATCTTGAAAGAAACTAGTTGTTTGATTTAATAGCAAAGATAGTATGGGCGGAAAAAAAAAAAAAAAGTAACAGTATTTTTATTGTTTTTACATTAAATGCATACAAAACGTACACTACATCAACGGTAACATGCAACCTTCCCTTAAACCTTCCCAGTATAGCAATGATGCTGCTCAAATTAAAATCAGAAAGACTGACTGACATGTGATGTGCATTGTTTTTGGAAATATGCCCTCATGATATAGTCTCTAGAAGTGTATGATTCAACTTTTTTCCCTTTGTCTAGTGTAAGTTTTGTAGTGTTAACAACACAAAAAATTGCAATAAATCGCAATATCGAAACACAATAATTGTAGAATCGCAGTACTTAATAATTGCACTACATATCGAATGGGCACCCAAGTATCGTGATAGTATGGAATCGGGAGATAAGCATTTCATCCCAGTCCTATAGTAGTCACATTAAGTCATATTTGGAAATAAGAATAATGACTTATCACAAAATGACCAGAAGAAATGCACAGATTAACATAAGGGACCATTACATAGATCTTGGTGCGGGAAGTTACCTATAGCATCAATTACAAATTGATGCTGGCCTCTGGATCCGCACCGACCACATCACATCCGTCCCTACCCGCCCCCCAAGGTCAACGAATGCCCGTTTTTAATGTTTTAAATATCTATTTGTGGTTACTCCAAGTTGGATTGTGTGCTTTGAATATTCTCAGCCTTGCTTGTAAGTCACTAATAAAAGCGTCTCCAAAAGGTAGGCATACTATTTTCATGTGTGGATGTAAAAACATCCATATCAAGTCAAGTCAAGTAGAACTTCATTTGTAACCAGAAGGGCAATTGGTTGTGCAGCAGTAAAAACTATAATAACACACAATATCACAATACACACACAAGACACAATGGCTGAGGGTATGAAGGAGTGTTTGTATCTGTTGGTCCTGGCTAGTGGATATTAGGGATGCCACGGTGAGGATCTTTTCACACCGGTTAATGTACTTGTGACAACACCGGTGTTACCGATTACACCAGACATTTTACAGAAAATGACGCTCAATATCTGTGGACTGCTTACTGCGATCTTTAACATTAGACCATTAGACCTAGATCTTGAACAACACTAAAGCTTAGAAAGTTGGTTAATTATTAATTTTTTAAGAAAAACAACAATAAAACAGATGATGGCTTGGCGCATATCCAGTGGCGATTTTAGGGTTTTAAATCGGGGTGCAATGGGTGTATGTAAAATAAACCACAAAAGTCAACAGGCTTTTCAAAATGCACAACACAAATCAACAGAGAAAAATACCTACAAATGGACCAAGATGCAAAATGCCTTACCGAGAGAAACTCAACAAGGCAGCAAAGGAGTGCTACTTCAACAAAATAAAGGAAATGAACGGCCTCGATCCGTACAAACACAGAGTGGTCAGGGGATCTCAACGAGCTGCCGCAAGTCACATTTCCAGACGTGTTTTCCTGCCTTGTTTGTGGTGTGAAAAAACAAGGAAAACGGTCATAGCCTACCTGGTGACATGGTGGTTTATTATGACGACCGATCGCAATCAACATTACACGACCGGCGCACCCCTAGCCCTGATACACGGAAAATAACTAAATGGGTTTTATTTCTATTTAAAAAAATAACGGTGTGGGCGGTGGGCAAGTCATGTAATCGGTGTATGCCTGAACACCGTGTAACACCGGTAACACCGGTAACACCGAGTACCGTGGCAAGCCTAGTGGATATCTGAAGCGGGAATCCGAAGGCAATTCTGGAATTCATACAAATGAGGAACAAAGACTGCAGTGTTCTGTGAGTTGGAGACACTTACGTAGTTAGTTGCCCAGAGAGCTTTGAGCTTGAGGTAGCGCTGAAGGCGGTTCCCCAGGCTGGACTCAAACTGATTGGCCAGCCCAGTCATCCGTTCGAATCCAGGACCAGTCAGCAAGGGCTGCACCGATTCTAGGTACTGGGGAGGAGGTGGTTATGAACAGCATTTCTATGAGCTGCTTCACTTCTCATTTGACTTAAAAAAAGTGCTGTCATGTTATTTTGTTCCAATTAGTTCATAATATATGCTATTTGGTGGACGCTTTTACCCAAAATGTCTTACAATATCATAAGTGCATACATTTTTTAGCATGTGTGGTCCCAGTGGGAATCAAACCCCTACCCCTAGCAATGGTAATGCCATGCTCATGGATAGGGTGGTGGCCAGAGTAACTGTATGTACAAGTGTTCTGCATCCACTGCCTGTATAAGTGTGTGTGTGTGTGTGTGTGTGTGTGTGTGTGTGTGTGTGTTCTTACTCTGCTGAGTGTGTCCTTGATGGTGGGGACGGGCAGGTGAGGTAGTGAGGTCTGGTAGCTGTACAGAAGCGGTTTTCTGCCTGACAACAACCGTAACAATGTCTGAAGGGGGAGAAAGAAAGAAAGACCTTTAATAAAAAGGCATTATATTTTTACAGTGATGAATAGAGTAAAACATTTTTCACACACACACACACACACACACACACACACACACACACACACACACACACACACACACACACACACACACACACACACACACACACACACACACACACACACACACACACACACTATTACAGCTGCCGTATTATCATCATATTCCAGTGAAGTAGTAAGAAGTAGTTTTAATGTCATTGAAAATATCAACCAATTGTGTACGGCTTAAACAGGACTCCAAAATGTAAACATGCAAAGATTGACATAGCGGTAAAAAAAAAAAAACACGTATTGTTGTAGTTGTCGGAATGAACGAACGAATCTAACCTGCTTTGCAGGTTTAAAATGGCCACTGGTCCAATTTATTCTGCTATGTCATTTTCTCATATTCTTCTAACATTAAACAGAGTGTAATGATTTTGTGTATTTGTTATTGATTTTGTGTATTTGTTATTGACCCTTAATTGACTACTTTATGAGCTTCTAATGTATAATTCGATCTGTTCAGAAGAATGTCCAAAAAATACTTCATCCAACTGTTTTTCTGTCTGCCACCTCATTTATCTCATTTGATGTCTGACTCTGACATCTCATTTGCATAATCCCAAACACATGTAAACCTTAGCTAGCATGTCTGGATGCAAATAGGAAAACAATATGGAGTACAAATATGCTGTACAAACATAATACACTTTTCAGTTACAAGTTGGACAACATTTCATTTCATTGCTTCTTCATTGTTAACTTCCAATTAAGAAACACGGCTTTGAACATATAGGGCTACTTTAAATGATCATAAAACAAAAAAAGGTGGTTGGTACATTGTGCAGTTTCAATGAAATTGCACTGCAGCACTAACCCTATTCAAGAGCATGTGAGGAAAAACACACGCATTCTCATTCTCACACAGTCTCGATCAGGGCCATAGCCAGGGTTTAGAAATGAGTGAGGTGACGTCCATAATTTTTTCTTTTAATGGAGCTTATTTACTGCATTTCTGGATGAGCAAAATTCATACAAAAATGACACCTACAAACACAACCCAAGCTATACACTACACACAAACTCATTATCCATAATTAAATACATACAGAGGGATTTGTTGGCAAAATACTTTTATTAAAACTGCAATTTCTTCTGGTTTAGGTTTTTTTTTTTTACAAATAAATCTAGCGTATTCTGACGAAATCTTTTTGGCATTCTTCTGCTCTTACTGGTCTGTCTCTCACTGTTCTGTCTGACTTGTTTTCTGTGGGAGGATCAGGGAGGTTGATTAGACCTTATTGATTACATCACATTATGTTGCTTTAAGATCATTTACTAGGGTTTGAATGAATGCATGAAATTATTATGAAAATAAAGTAAGCGTAATACAATGATAACAAATAACATAAAACAAAATAGAAGGAAAAAAACACATCCAGGGTCTGCTATATAGGCTATAGGCGTATAACATTTTAAATAATCTAAGTACTTAGAGGGTTTCCATTTTAATTACATTACATTTCATTACATGCTTTTAATTTCTATAGTTGTAAGATAAGTTTTTAAATCTGTGCATTTGAAAACATGAAAGGACAGGCACTACTTAAAGGGACACTAAGTAGTTTTTTCCCCCATCTAGTGGTCAAATTGTATTTTGCATTCAAACAAATTTATGCTCTCTAGCGCCTCGCGTTTTCGAACTACGGCAAGCGGTATTAGTCAAGATTCAAGAAGCTATGACAACATGATAACATGTCTTCAAACACCACTTCATCAAGTTTTGTTTCGGATGATGAGGTACGTTCAGTGCTCGAAGTGGAAAAAAATAAGTGCCGGTACGGTACTCCATGCACATATGCACATATAAGCGACGGGGGGGGGGGGGGGGGCGGACCTACGACCGACGTGGGGGGGGGGGGGGGGGATATTAACCCACCCCGGACCTACGACCGACGGGGGGGGGGGGTGTTTCAAACAAACTTCAAACTGCATTGAATCATTAGTGTGAGCATGTATGAGTAATTACTCCTCGAGCAAGATAGTGAATTATGTTCTCATGTTTATATCGTTTTTTAAGTGACAAGCGCGTCTCGCTAAGCTCCTTCTCTGTTCCACAGTCACGCTGGCTCTGAGTGAAAACGCGTTTAGCCTTACCTGTACCACAGAGTGCTTTTTGTCCCTCTCGGGAGTCCATAGACCGGAAAGACATGGCAGCCTCCATAGAGTTTGCCCGTCCTATGTAAATTCTGATAAGTGATTCTTCGCTCAGGAGGATAAGTGAGATTGTTGACAGAGATAATTGTACACCAATGGGGACTTATTTATGAATGAAGACGTTGATTTGAGGTAATAAATTACTAAAAAAACTACTTAGTGTCCCTTTAAGCATTGAAAAGCAGAAAATATGAGTTATTTGTGACACACATTATTTGATCCTTCTTATCAATGACCTTTTATGCAATACTTTTTTTAAACGGGGGGGGGGGGGGGGGGCTCCAACATTATACTCGAATTAAAGCCCTTAAATCTTACATACAGAATCTTTTAATTAATAATGTTGACCGGGAAAAAGTCAAGTTTGAACAAAAGTGATAGAGGATGCAGTGAAACTGTGCAGGTTTTAAAGTGAACAGTAAACTCTTTAGGGAATAGGGAGGCGGGTAGTGCACGGTGTGTGTGTGTGTGTGTGTTGGGGGCAGGGTCGGTCTTACCACCCAGACTTTGGTGGTGGTGGAGATGCGTCCGTGCTTCTCAAACATCCAGCGGTGGTAGGAGAGGAGCAGCTTGAGGCAGAAGCGGAGTGCCAGGATGATGGACAGCCACAGCACGGTGCTGAAGACCAGCGCAGACAGCATGGTTTGGCCCTGCAAGCTCAGGGACACGTGCAGACTGCCAGGGAGAGGGGTCAGGAGAGGGAGAGAGAGAGGACCATTTTTTAGTTACCATTTTTTTTAACCTTTTCATAGCTTTGTTTTTTTTCCTTTGTCTCATTTTTAAACTGCTTTTCGCAATGTAAATGTTTATGTTAATGTTTCACATGCCAATAAAGCTCTATTGAATCGCATTGAGAAGAAGCAGAGAAGTAGGTCAAAGTGCTGAGAGACACGAGGAGACTCTGTGATGGTGGCGGCCTCTGCTGGTCGCATGAGGAACTTACAATTTACAGCCTTTTTTTGCCCCAGGGGTTTCAGAATATCATGATTTGTGGTGTCACTTTTAACATTTGACTTTAAATACAGTATTCATATAAATATGTATTTATATACTGCTTATTTAAATTGAACATATTAAACAAAGTGCAATACATAACGGTATATAAATAAATATATCCGCTGCAGATTTTTACAGTGCTTAAACATGGTCCAGTCAAGCAATTGTCTAAGCCTTCAAAAAAAAAATTAACTTTGGCGGTTATCCAATGTATGAATGTATAAATGATTACCTGTAAACCATTTATCCACAAACACAGATGGCATATTGCAAATCTAATGCTGAACCGCGCCCACAGGCAGCACCCTACCTCACTATCATGACTGTAAAGCATTTCTCAACATTAGATTCTACAAGCTGACAAATATGTTTGTCTCTACGAATGACACCACTGGTACAACATTGAAGTCTACAACAACATACTATGATAAGTACAAGTACAGCCTATACATACAAAAGAAAAGTGTTGTGTGTTTCGTTTGCCAGCCCCTTGACAAACAATAATAATTGAACGTAAAGCACTGTTGCAAAACGAGAAGTTCCAGTTTGACAGCTGAAAGGTATAACCACCAGGCAGCAGTTCAGTATAGAACCGTTTTGAACAGGTCAATTCGAATTATTCAAACCCAGAGTAATATTTTAGTCAAAGGTGTTTAAGCAATGTTTAAATGTTGGATTTGCCTGATATGGAAACTGTAATTGGATTTGGGTCCTTTAGGGGGCTTATGGTTAGGGGGGTGTCGTGTAATTTGGGACTGTGAGAGACCATAACTGATTAAGGGCTACACAAATAAAATTGACTTGACTTCTTCAGAAATAAGGTGCTAGAAATACTGGTCCAAAACACTTCATATGTCCTGAGTGGGCAGCCAGTAACACATTTGAATGTTTTGGGCATTTGTTGCTGACTAATGGCCATTTTTAATGGCACGTTTTTTTCAAAACTGTTCAACTTTTATCCATTTCAAATTCAGGCCGTGTTTTTATTGCTCATATGCATGTAACTATATTATCATATTCTAAAAAAAATATTGTGACATCCTAGAAGTAGGCTACGTAGCCTACTGTATATAACATAATGTTGCTAGCATTGTTTCAAATGCTATGTGCTCAACCAGCAACAACCAACATTACGCTCGGTATGGTTACGTGCCCAGTTACAACATTTAACCAGACCTAGATAAGTTAGTTATCTTTTCAATGGCCATGTGGCACGTTGACAGCTAGATAAGTAACATTAAATGTAAAACCTATACTAATAGTAAAAAACGTTATTATTACTTTAAGAAACGTGCGAGAGATGGGTAGATTAGATGTTGAATCACTGCTTGGTTTATATGAATGACAATGCATTACACGTTTGACTTTAGTTCCAAGTGAACCTCATTCTGGTTAGTCAGCTTATTGAAATTACAGTGTGCATGTCAACACTGCATGTGAGGAAATCATGATCCTTAACATGCTCCTTAGTCCAAGCATGCACTCACACAGGTTTGTGACTGTTCCTGACACATTCTTGTAGTAGAGCATGTTGCCAGGGTAGAATCTAAAGTGGGCCACACCTCATCTGCCTACAGTGCACACACTGAAGTTGGCAAACATTTGACTCTGCACACGTTATTGCCGTTGGGTGTAGGCCTGATCGTGTCATCTAGACAAATCTAAATTTGAATTATAATGAGAAGATATGGCATATGTGAAATTACCTAAAATATCCTGGTATAGTTAACCCCCTCAGTGATATGATATATCACTGTGTGTGTGTGTGTGTGTGTGTGTGTGTGTGTGTGTGTGTTTGTGTTTGTGTGTGTGTGTACCTTAGTGGCAGGTGTTGCTGTATCTTAGCAATCAGGCCCATGCTGGGATCAGACTGCATGTACATGGTTGCCAGGATCGCTATGACAACAAAAAGCCAAGAAGAAGGGCTGGCGGGATACACTCCCTTGATCACCCTGTTCTGTGGCACAGGAAGAAGAAGAAGAAGAAGAAGAAGAAGAAGAAGAAGAAGAAGAAGAAGAAGAAGAAGAAGAAGAAGAAGAAGAAGAAGAAGAAGAAGAAGAAGAAGAAGAAGAAGAAGAAGAAGAAGAAGAAGAAGAAGAAGAAGAAGAAGAAGAAGAAGAAGAAGAAGAAGAAGAAGAAGAAACAACATGTTGTAGCCTTTAAAACACAATACATCCGTTTCAGGGCAATACATAGATATGTGGTGGGGTAAAATGAAACACATGGTACTGAACGGATCCCCCCCCCCCCCCCCCCCCCCCCCGACATGATTCTTCACACACAGCTCACTCCTATCCCTGCACCTGCACGCACACACGCCTACATAATACGAATAAATGAGTGATCAACGTATTATGATGCAAAATCATTAGACGGGCTACAGTTTATCATAGTTTGGTTTGCAGGCCAATAGATGTTCATATATATATATATATATACTGTATATATATATATATATATATATATATATATATATATATATATATATACAGTATATATATATATAGTTTGTTGTGATGTAGTATTGACTCTGGAGTGTGGAGTCTACCAGACGCCATGCGATGTAATTCAGAATTGCAGACTGCGTGCAGACAGTAAGGTAGACCGGTAAATGCTAGATAATGCTCGGTCTGCAATTCCAAATTAGAACGCATGGCATCTGGTAGTGGCGCTCCCAGTCTAAGTGAGCTTATTGCTCCCTCGTTGTAGACGTTCATATGCGTTCGTATGTGTTCTAATTCATAATTGCAGACTGCGCAGATGTTACGCTAAACGCTATGAATCACACCCTCGAATCTACGCTCATGTGATTGGCTGAAAAGGAAGAGGAGACATCCGATTGGCTACAGATAATTTCCTGTTGAAAAAAGGGCAGGGGAGTCTCAAAACACTCACACACAAACAGTGAAGTTCACAAATGACCATTTGTAAATGCAGGGTCAACAGTTTGTATATAAATGTAACATCCAAATATGTTTGACAACAATTGCAAATACTTTTAAATACATACATGTGTGGATTTCTACTACATTTATTTAAAAACACAAAATATTTGTGTGTGCATTACAAATACATTTGTGACCCTTATTTTGTTATGCATGGATTTTTGTGTGCATTGAAAAATATTTTTGTGTTGCATTTATATATAAATCCCAAAATACATTTGTGAATCCTGTGTGCATTCATTCATTCTATTGAGACTGATCTGACTCCATACTGCAGCACATTATAAAATAAGTATACAATAATGGGATGCAGCATTAATACTTGTAGTTGCTCAAATATTGATTGTATGCTTTTATTGTTCTAGGCCTCCCTTGAAAGTTCCCTTGGATGAAAGAGTCTGCTAAATATGTTTAGTTTGATACAGCCTTTTAACCTGCCTATGCCCATTTAAATCTTGATCAATAATTTGTTCTCCCAATGTTGACATCCTGGAGAACAAAATTAAGAACTAGGCCATGTCCACACTAATGCAGATGAACTTGAAAACATGTTTTTCCGTTGAAAAACGTCAATTTGGCATTGTAGCGTGGGAAAACACATGAAAACAGTGTTGAAAACCCTGACAGGGGCTGAAGTGGTCTGGGCTAGGCACATGTGCGTGATGTGCACTGCTGAAAATGTTTTTACAAATGTTTTGTGAAGACATGGCCTTAATGGTCTCGGACTCAAGAAAGATTCACCCAAGACAGCGTGGGCGTGGGCCCCAGCCCTACACGCAGGGTAAGCTGGGGAAGGTCCAAGGTGAATGAGGGGGTCAAGAAAATGGACGGGTGGTGTGTGTCAAACATCTGTGACAATCAGATTTATGGGTCTAATCCAGAGGGGTCCAAGAACTCTTGCAAGTGCTTCTGTTGTTGCCCAAAAGATACTTAAAATTATATTTCCAGCAAATGATTTTATGGTGGTAGCTGGCCACATATGTAGATTATTGAGCGTTGCTTGAGGGCAGAAACACAGCACTAAGGACGGTTGTATACACATGCATTGCTTTGCTTCCACATCCATCATTATCCTGTCTTAGTAGTACTTCTTCTTCAACAGCGGTCAGTTTGAATGATTTATGTATAACGTATAGAGTCTGATGCAGAGTCTGCCAAGAAACTAGCTGGAGACCAGACAGGGTGTGTATGGTGTGGCGCAAGATGTGTCAACAGAATGCAAAACTGACTACATTCAAGTAGAATAAAATAGCCTATAATAAGACCTGTGATTGGCTGGGTTTCCATCCAAATGTATCGCAAATCTTAATCGAATTTTTAGAAAATCGGCAAAAGAAAATACAAATTTATGCGGAGGCTTGAGTGACATTTAAGTCACGTGATTTCTGTACGTCATCATTTATTCGAATCTATTCCATTGCACTTAATCTTTTATCGACACACCAACTTTTCCACCTCCCTCAAGCAGAAAAACTTTTTATCGATATTTGGAGACCTATTCGAATTTTCTGCGTTTCCACAATTTTTTTATTCGCAACTGAAAATTCTAATAAAAATAGTTGGATGGAAACGCACCTACTGTTGGTTCATCTGAAACCATGGTAACAGTAAGACGTTATGATTAAGTTCATAACATTGTGAACATGTTGTGGAGTGTGTGTGGTTGATAGCTGGTCTACAGCCTCCCCTGGCCTGAGTCAGACTGATTAGACTCTGGGCTGGGTGGGGCTGCACACCTGTGGTGCAGAGTATTCATAGCACCCAGGATAAACCAGCTATAAACACACACACACACTCGGGAGAGAGCCACTGTCATGGCAGCACGTTACATCTGCTTGGCTATCAACAACACACTCCACATACACTCCACACATGTATCCTCTGCTTACTTCCTGTCTCAAAACACTTTGTGAGTTAAAAAACCTTGAAATTAGTGTTCGAAATGAGCTAGTTCTCGTCCAGTGTGTCATCCACTGTCAACGATGACACACACACAACCTTCCTCCCTTTGGCTTTTCTATGGGGCAAATTAGCTAGAATGTTGTTTCTAGACAGGATACTGTGCCGGTTGACCTTTTTAACTTTTAACTCTCAAGGTCTTCTCAAGCACTTCCTAAGTTGAACTTACGCATTACTAAGTTGTTACTAGTTAGGACATTACTTACCCCAACCGTGGTGCAACTGAGTAAACTGCTAGTTTGAAACTAACTAGTGAATATTAAGGCGTACGCATGCCCCCATTTGAGAAACACTGCTATAGGAGATCAGTGTACGAGCAACCAGGGAGACCTACCCTCATGCGGCTGACCCTCTTCTTCCAGGAGCGAACCCCAGAGTGATAGATCTGGTGCAGGGCCTGGTAGGACAGCTGCAGGTCGATGCCCTCTGGGGTGATGGTGAACTGGAAGGCCACAGCCTGGTGGGCTTCTGCCATCGCTGGGAGGGACACAACACAGATACACAACGCTTGAAATATTGAGGCTTATAGGTTAGAGCTTTGGTTTGCGGTGGTGTGTGTGTGTATTTACTCAGGTGAGGAATGAAAATTAAAGGGTGCAGGGGAGAAAAAGGGACTGCGAGTGTGGGACAAAGAATCCAGAGGCATACACAAGAAGCTTGTGTGTGTGTGTGTCTTTGTTTGTATATGGTGATGGATGTTTGCACTCCAAAAAAAATTAATCACCACAGAAGAGTCAAGATTCAATAAAACTTGCGATAAAATAATTGTTTCATTCAATTTGTTTTTGGGATTGTAAAGTCTGCATATATTTTTTCTTCATTGTTTCACGCACTACAGTATTACACTACCTGTACCTGACTAGCTAACACACACACACACACACGCACACACACGCATGTATCTAGAAGAGAAAATAATCACTGATACAGTTTTAAACTAGAACAGTTAATTCTGTTGTTGCCTGGTTTTACAAATAAGTAGACACATGTACACAGTGTTTGAACACAGTGTTTCATGGGCATTTACTTTTAACAAACTCAAAAATGCACTCAGACATTAGGCTTGACCAGGCTGACATGCAGACACCCACTAGCCACCAACTTACAGCCCCACCCAGGAGGCCTAACAAGTGCAGTATTGTGGAGGGAAAGAGGGACTATTGTGTTTTCTCGCTGTCTCCGCGCCGTGCGGAGGCCATGCCTGACTCCCTCCATCAGTGGAGGCCATTTTTTTTTCGGCAGCAGCAAGTCAGCTATTGTACCCAAGTTCAACAATAGACTAACCCCCCCCCCCCCCCCCCCCCCCCCCCTTTATATACTGGGAGAAGGACAAGGACAAGTTGCATGCAGAATACAGGACACTCATTTCATCTGGTATTTGCTTGTAGAAATATCTGAACACAGCTTAAATGCTGTCTTTTCTTGGTGTTGCTTATACCATTATACTATACTACCATATCATTACATGGAGGATATTGGGTCAGCTTGTGATATGTCAATAGTGCGTATTCAAAGTCATAGCTAACAAAACTCATGTGGCAGTAGTCCACTAAATGACGTGTTTCCACTTGTTTAGACATAATGGAGGCCAATGGGGCAGTATACACACTTTACATAGAAACGCAAGTTAAACGGCCCATGTTTCACCCCATGTTAAATAGCCAACGACGTAGTTCAACGTTAAACACAAAAAACAACAACAATTGCTTGTCTTTACTTCTCCGTTTTATCTCTCACGCACTGGAGCTAACTAACTAGCTAACTTACTAACTATCTAACACACACCTATCCGATGATAACACCGTTAGGCCGTTTAAAGACGTGACATCAGCGCGACACATCGAACTGGGAGGAGGACACGCACGCGTGTGCGTGTGTGCGCGTGTGTGTGTGTACACAATTGCAGAAGCAGCCAAAAGCGTCGGCTCCGTGTCTACAGGTTGCAGCGGCCGGTCGCCCATGGCGACAACAGGGCGGCAACGCCGCTCACACACACTCCACAGCAGTTATTATTATTATTATTATATAAGACGTAAAAGTTACTAAAATAAATACAAATCATAATCTCAAGTCACTTTGGCTGTACACTAGGCTAGGCTACCGGTGTTTTATGAGGCTAAATAGTTCAAGAGCATGTACGTGAAGACCATAGACATATACTATGGTGAAGACCACAGCTGAGACGCACCCACCCACCCGACACACACACACACACACACACACACACACACACACACACACACACACACACGCGCGCGCACACACACACACACACACACACGCACGCGCGCGCGCGCACACACACACACACACACACACACACACACACACACAAAAGCCCCCCCCTCCCCATCAGCATCCACGCCGACAAGCAACTGACACACAATGTCTCCGCAGAGCAGGGCGGACTCCTCAAGTAAAACACACAGAAATGTCGAATGGCTTCATACATTACCTGGTTTATATTATGTTGTTTTCCGGGAAAATAGATGTTTGCACACCCACCACCACCACCACCACCACCTGCTGCTCGCTTCACTCCTCAACAAGGAAGGACAGAAAGGAAAGTGGACGAGGTCTCATCCGCGGAGAGGGTGTTTTTATTTTTTCATTTTTGGAGGGAGGTTGTTGTAAAACCTCGCTGACGTCACCACGCGAGGACACGCCCATCGATGTCACGTGACCGCGCCTAGAGCGCGTAGTCCCATTCATGGACTGCCCCTGCATGGCGCCCATGTTATATACTAGATACAGTAATAAGCAAACACAATTTTTTAATGTTGTATAACGTCATCAGCTGCGCAATTATATTTGAATAACCTTATTCATTATTGCTGTTGTTGTTGTTGTGAATGTAATACACATCAACATATGGGCCATCGGCTATCCATCTCTATCTATGTTTTAGGCCTATAACTGAAATCTAGGCCTACTATTCATATTTCATATATAGGCTACAAACAATTCTCAAATTGCAGAAAATCAAACGTTGCACCCTCTTCATCTGCACATCCACAAACACCATCGACTTGTTTTGTTTTCTGTTGTTTATTGGTCATTATTTCTCACAGGCAATAATAATAGTGCACTTCACCATTTTCACTTTTGTATTTTTTTTAGACATTTCTTTTCTTCATCATTCAGCATGTTGATGCTGATGCTGATCTTCTAACCTTCTCAGGTATTTCCATTTCATTATTCATATTTCCAGACAAACTTTGTTCTATTGTGCATGTTAAGGGGGGGAGGGGGGTTTGGGGGGGGGGGGGGCAACGAGGGATAGGGGGGGGAGGGGTTAGGGGGGGGGGGCTAGTGTGGGTTGGGGGTCATGGAGGAAGGGCTCGGGAGAGAAGAAGAAGAAGATTACAATCGTACAATCATAACTGCTGAAGATGAATGAGATGAATAATAACGATGAAGAAGATATGGTGACTACAGTGTCGAATAAAAGATAGTGATAAGGATACATAGATACGACGAATGACACGCTCGGACGAGGCCGGTGCAGCACGGAGTACACCGGGCCGTACCCACCGTGTCCACATTTAAAGTATGCAATGTATAAAATGTATACAAGTGAGAGGGTGGGGAAGGGGGCGATTACATATGTGGGCAAGGTGTATTCAGTTTCAAGGAGGGGGAGAGTTTCATGGGGGGGGGGGATAGAAAGAGACAGAGAGAGAGGCAGAGCAGGTAATAGCGGCAATCGAAGGTTTTTTGAAAATGCATGAGGGTGGAAATTAAATGGTTGAACCTTGACCTCTGTGTGTAAGAAGTATAGCAGTAGCCAAGGGGGCCTACGTTCCTGTCTCCTTCTTAAAGTTGTAAAATAATTCCACCTTAATACAATCAATTATACCGGCTCCTTCACAAAATTAAGTGAATCTGAATACTAACATAAAAGTTTGGTAAATCTTTCCAATGAATGACAATTTGACAAAAATCATAAGTGAAACACAAGCCCACGTTTCTCAGTATACTGCAAATATTTGCGCACCCTTTGAATGTTCTGGGCTCGTTCCAAGTTGTTCTCCTTCCCACTTCACCCCGTGCAGTCTGGGATATTTTCTTTTTGTGTCCTCTACTTTTTGCATTGTTTACCTCTCTCAAACCATCGTTCTCACACAAGAACAAAACCTAAAAATCGTTGGTAGGTGTTGGTTTTAGGGCAGGTAAGACAACGTTTTGGGCAGTAAGATGGCGAGGCGGCAAAGAAGTAGGATGGCACAAAACAAAGGAATTGTTACACACTTTTTCCAGCTCTGAAAAGCAATGCATGGTTTGAATTTGGAGGCTACGCGGTATCCTATGCTAACTGTTCAATTGCCAGACATTAAGTCATGATGCCAGAGCATGAAACCCAGCCACAGATGGAGCTTTTGTAGGGATTTCAATGGTGGAGCCCATACCAACTGGCAGCCAGGGTGTAACCTGTGTGAAAGGTGGCTGGTTGTGGTTCGGCTAGTAAGGCAGGAGAACCCTGAACACAGGAGAGGGTGTGGTCTCTTGAAATCAAGGGTGTAGGTTGTCTTAAATGCACATAAGAGAGAGAAAGGGGGCGGGGGGGCCGTTTCAATGAACAATACATTTGCATTTGAATAAACAGAAACCAGTTGAGCAGTTTTGAAGACCGTGAAAAGGACATTTTCATGGTGGTGGCAGGCAGGGGGGTGGGTAGTGACACTAGGATAAACATATTCAGCCTGGTATACACACACATGCACGCACACGCGCGCACACACACACACACACACACACACACACACACACACACACACACGCAGCTGCAAAACAACTGTAACATTCTGGTAATTGAGTTCAGTTCAGCAAACCTCTACTCCATATAGCCTGCTAAGTGTCAGTAAATAAAGTGTATTCAATAAATATACAGTGCAATGTGAACAAAGGGAAGGAGTTAGTGAACAAATCAACTAATTGCTAAATACTTAAAAAACGATTGGTTCAGTCTATTCTATACGTGTATCCAGCAGACCCATTTTGGTCAGTGTGCCCTTTTAAAAAGCAGCAACTCTTTCGCTCAGTGCGTGTGTTTCCTGTGTTACGGCATGGCATGTCAATTAATACTATAAAATGATAAAGTTTTTGCAGTCGTCACATTCTCTCTATAGGACACAGAAGAATACCCGTGGAAATCATCGCATTCGCATTGGTCAACCGACGAGGCCAGCATGTCCGCAATGCTCTCCTTTATCAGCCACGCTGATAAAAACGCAGACACCGATGCTGACGCTGACCAATCACGTTCTACTTCATGTCCGCAGTGCTTTCTTCCTCCTCGTCCACGGGGCATTTGAGCGATTATAAAAAAGTAATGATTACAAAAAAATTGCCACCAAATGAAACCAATGGTAGACCAACAGACATAAAGTGAACCTATGCGTGGGCTCTGTTCAAATAAATAATAAATAAATAAATAAGTGTGAATAAATAAATACATATTTACATTCAACGCATGAGACGACTGATAATGACACACGGACGTACTCCGGACGTACCCTTGGTTAAGCAACATTCTACTTGGTGTTTTATCTGGTGTCAAACCCATAAAGATACATTCACCAAAATAAAAAGTAATAAGAAAAGATAAAGACAGGCTGGCTCCAGCGTCGAGAGGCAGAGAGGAGACGGGTTCCAAGGACAACAAAACATTTCAAGGTCTCGCTCGTTTTGGCGTGGCTCCTGGTGGTTTACTGGTGACCCCCGGCAAGCGCAATGTTTTATGACAAAGATTCTCTCTGCCATGGGCATGTCCCCCTGCTAGTCATCATCCATCACGATATTTTCTCTACATTGTCCTGCAAAGTTTTTGTCTCGTCTTCAGCCTGCTTTCCCTCCCTCCTTCTCTCTTTCTGCTCCCTCAACATGACAAGAGAAAGAGATGGAGAGATGTGAGCGACAGAAAGATGTGAACGTGCAGTCCGCTATAGGGAATGGGCATTACCCTTGTTGTGGTCAGTGCCTTTCATTCTTCTCATTGGTCCAGAGGAGGAGGGATACATGTGGAGTTCAGGTTTGTTGCGGAAACACTGTTTTACACTTTTATGCTAATCCATCAACTGGTCTTTTTAAGTTTTGGCCCCTTTCAAATGATATTTTTTTGATGGTTTGAGTTTGCACGGATGGTTTCTAATCTAAATGGTCTTATGGGTTCAATTCTGACAATCATTCCAACGTTTCTTTCTTGGTCTACTTTCATTGCGCTACATCAACTGATGACATTGACCCGATATCACTAAACACCTAGCTATTCTCCATCCTTCTATCCTTCCTGCATCTAACCTCTGCATGTATCAGTGCAATGACCTAGCTTACCTATGGCTCTATCTGTCTAGTATCTATCTATGTATCATTGAGCGGACCTTTGTCCGTCACCTTATACCTATTGGCGTATGATCTGATCTTCTACACCCGAGCAATATCTGGCGAGGCTGTCTGCTCTTTGTGTCTCTCCTCGCCGAAGGCAATGTGGTGTCGGAGCTGACGAGACGCTCCTCAGAGGTCCATCTGTTCTAGACGGTTCCTTTGTTATGCTGATGAGCTACTGGCATACGTCCCAGGAAAAGATTGCCAGATTGGTTTCTATTCAACTTGCTGAGTCATCTGTGTGTGTGTGTTCAGGGCTGCTGAAAGCCAGTCCTTCCACTGTCTATTATTGTATTTAACTATGTCTACTATTTCATTAACAGTCCTCTGGAGCTTGGGCTTCTTGCAGTGGGGTTATTATAAAGAACGCTGATATTCGCTGATCAAAATCCACATTCAAAACGTGCACATTGTCATCAAGGTTTGCTTTCAATGGCTATTCTGTAACGCAATTTCTTTTCTTTTTTGTAAAACACATTCAGGTTGTGTGTGTGTGTATATACATGGGGGGGGGGGCAATAGGGAGAGCAATCTTGCTGTCATGTGATCTTCCACATCTGATCAGGTGATGTTGAGGATACGGGGTGAGTGGACGTTGAGTGAAGTGAGGTTTGGTGGCAAAGCATAGTTAACTGGTCAATAGCTGAGGGTAGACTAAGGTGTCTCTTTCTAAAAAGAGTAGGGGTGACATATATATATATGTGTACGTCGTCTAGATACCATTGGTTTAGTAGTTCAACTGTGACATTATTCATCGGCTGATCCATCGGCGATTCTTGATTCCTCGGGTCGGGTCTCTAGAGGGTGGTCCGGGGTTAGAGTCCACCAGACAGGAGTCCACATGAACTAGCAGAAGTAGTTACTAAGAGAACTAGTTACTAGCAGAACTAGTTACTAGGTGCTCTTCTGGTCCCTCAAAGCTCAACGTCTGAGCTATTGAGTCAGTGAGTTCGTAGTTTGCTCTCCATTGACTGGCTGTGTTCTTTTGACATCTTGTGTCATTCAGTGTTGAGGGCGCAGGGGGGGGGGGGGGCACTGTCCCAGTTCTGGGGGAAGGACAGTGAGGATAGAGGAAAATAAATAAAGGGAGGAAGGGAGGAAAGTAGGAAGCAAGGGAGGAAGTAAGGGCAGCACCGCCCCGTCTTCCTAAGACATTCTTTTCTTTTTTTCTCTCTATTTTTTGTTGTTGTTGTTGTTGTTGTAACATTTCCCTTAGGGGTGTGACTGCGTCCCATTGGATGACGAGAGGAGTCTGGTCTTGTCCTTCCCCGAACCCCTCCGCTGTAAAGCGGTCGCGCCAGCGACCCCCCCAACGCCGCCGCCACCTCCGCAAACCCCTGCCGTGACCCCCCCCTCGACCCGCTCTCGCTCCACCTTCTCCCTCTCCGCACCGCGGTCCCACTCTCTGTCCCGCTCGCGGTCCGGGGCGCCTTCCGAGCGCCGAGGGTTCTGCCGGGTGGGGGTGCTGGGCTGGCGCATCAGCTGACCGTTCTTCTCGTCTGGGTGTCAGAGAGGAAGTGAGTGAGTCAAGTTTATTTAGTATTATACAACAGTTAGTTCCGACCGAGTCATTTGATTGGACAAGAGGCTTTCCACGAGTGCTGATATTCAGTACAACAGCACTCCCTCTCGTGTGATATTGCTTAAAATTACATCATTATTTACAATCACAAAATTACAAACACTAAACAGCATGAGGCAAGACAATGGCCAGTTTGAATAAATAAAGGCAGGCCAGCCCTATATCCACAATGCTCTGTCACTGAGTGAGTGAGTGAGTGAGTGAATGAGTGACAGATTTACACCATTGGTCAGAGTGAGTGATGACATGGTTGTTGTTGTTTCCCCATTGGGCGTTGCTCTTTCAAAATAAATAGGCGCGGACAGTCCTCTCTTACGTCTTCAGAGAGCTTTTATCGACTGCCGATTATTCTGAATCTATCGAGCGCTAAGGACAGATTCACGGTCCAGCCACATACTAGGTCTTGACCTAGTCTTGTTTGAAGTCAACAGAGAGTGCAGATCGTATGGCTATAGGAAGAGTGTCACACAGTGAAATGAGTTCCACAGGAAGGTGTTAGAGAGACCTTATAGGATATGTGTGTGTGCACACAGGGCTGGCTCTTGGCATAGGCCAGCGGTTCCCAAACTTTTTTTCCTGCGCACCCCCTTCTACATCCCAACCGGGTTGGCGCACCCCCAATCCCCACTTCAAAAAAACAAAAACAAAAAAAACGCAACAAAGATTTGTTTTATCGCCATATAAAGACTCATGTTTAATCATGCGCAAATAACCAGAACACGCATGACAATAACAACATCAACAAAGTTTCAATATAATGCAACAAAGCTACGCGCAAGCTTCCACTTTTAAGAGGATGAGTGACAGACACGGCTCAGTGACAGAAAGTAGGCCTACGGTTATTTTCAGCCGCGTAAAAGAAAAATTGCAGCAATAGGCCTATTAAATGACCGTGGACCTAGCATCATTATAACACAACGCTTATGGAAAATACAACGACAGTACATTGAATTAAATTGCAATGAAGTTTCAAACGATCCGCAACATTAAGAGAATAGGCTCCGAAACAGATAAACAGGGGCCGGGATCCCACCTCGGCCGGCGCGCGCCGGCCCTCACTTTCATTGCGCCGCGGGGTTTCGTAGGACCCTCTGACTCGCGCGTGCGTTAGACTCCTTGGTCCGTGTTTCAAGACGGGTCGGGTGGGTAGCCGACATCGCCGCCGACCCCTTGTGCCAGTTGTACGTGAGCCGGATCCCCGCCCTGAACGACGCGACGCGGTTGGGACGCACTGAGGACAGTCCGTCCCGGTCGACAGTCACGCCGGGGGCGAGGGGGCCCCGTCCCCAACCCCCGTGAGGGAGGAGGAAGGCGCAGCGAGATACTGCGTCCACGGCCCCGGGAAGCGGCGAGGTCGGAGCGGGGGAGCGCTGTAAAGCCAGAGGCCGAAGCCGTCGGCCACCTTCGCCCCCGAACCCTTCCAAGCCGACCCAGAGCCGGTCGCGGTGCACCGCCGCGGAGGAAAAGAAGAAGAAGACAGCAGCGGTCTTCTTCTACGTTTCTATCAAAAACTACGAAATTATAGTTTTTTTATTTAAAATAAAAGGGATTACAAAGGAACTGTTTACTGTTCATGTTTTTTTATTTTATGGAAAAATCCCACTTAAAAAACAGCACTGTAATTGTGTAATATTACACCAGACCGCCATTACATTTTTCCTCTCGCGCACCCCCTGGTGGCAGCTCGCGCACCCCTGGGGGTGCGCGCACCACACTTTGGGAATGCCTGGCATAGGCGATATAGGCGGTCGCCTAGAGCGCCATCTGCTGGAGGGGCGCCGCGAGGCACCCTTGGCCTCGAAGAAAAAAAAAAATAATTTAAAACAATAAAAATAATTTTCTATGCCCAGTCGCCCTCCGTTGTGTGTTCTCTCTTGAAAATATTAAATATTATATCGGTCATATGTCCGGGGTGGGTTACAATCGCGCGCCCGGTCGGTCGTCGGTGCTGTGGTGGGCCAGTCCAGGAGAAAATTGCCAGAGCCGAATTTTGTTCCCAGTCCAGCCCTGCCAGAGAGTAATCTCACCTAGGGCACTAAATTAGGTAGAGACCCTGTGTGCACATGTGGATGTGTGAATGTTTGTGTGGATGTGGGTGTACATGTGGATGTGTGTGTGTGTGTGTGTGTGTGTGTGTGTGTGTGTGTGTGTGTGTGTGTGTAACTCACCAGCCAGTGCCTGCACAGAGGGCTGATCATGAGTACTGAGGAGCTGGGCTTGGATGGTCTCCACCACTCTCTTAAACCTGCGACTGGGACCTGAAGAAAGAACAACAAAAACGATGGCTACTTTTCATAGCATGTCTGAACAAATTTAGAAACTTTGAAATGTGCCAACAAGGCGAAATGTGACACTAAACCCTCATGGGCTACAACCTGGAGTCCTCTTCAGAGAGAGTCACATGACAACACAGGTATTTCAGGCATTTTAACCCCCCCGCCCCTTTCTTGCAGCCAGGAGTCTCATACCTGATATTAGAGTGAAGGTGACACTGTAAATACCCAGTTCCCTTCTCCCCTCCCTCTCTGCTCGCTCCCTCTCTCGCTCCCTCTCTCCCTCGGAGAAAGCGATTTCCACCTGGGGAGAAAAAAAACCAAGAAACACTTAATGAGCAACTAGACCGCTTTGTTCATGTGTGAAAAAACAACACTTTAGGCTTGTGAGATGTCAAACTGATAATTGTTGTTAACAATGAAAAAAAATCAAATAATAATAACAAGAAGAGAAATGGTAGTAAAACACAAACATATCACAAGGAACATTCATTAATGTGTGTGTTTGTGTGTGAGTGTGTGTGTGTGTGTGTGTGTGTGTGTGTGTGTGTGTGTGTGTGTGTGTGTGTGTGTGTGTGTGTGTGTGTGTGTTGTGTGTGTGTACACACCTGGAACTTGACAGGCTTCTGGAAGACGGAGGGGCCACCAGAGGACTTGTATTCTGCCCGGAAACTCGTCTGGGACACCACACTGTGGCTGAGGGAGGGGATCTAGATATGTGTGTGTGTGTGTGTGTGTGTGTGTGTGTGTGTGTGTGTGTGTGTGTGTGTGTGTGAATGTGTAGGGTGATCAAAAACAAGACAAACAAAACAGAAGTTAATTTATCTCATTATTAGATCTTTAAACCTCTACTCTGTAATTGCATCATGGGAGTTTCTGTTGACAATACTCGGCCATATTGAGAGGACTCAAGAGAGTTGTATTACTGTAAAATCCTAAATCAACGTAAATATACTGTAACCTAGGCTCATGAAAACTTTGTTTTGCCACGTCTCACATGAGAAACGCTGTGGCAGTTTCAAAAGCAGCAATGTCTTCCCATAATGACAAATAATTTCACGACTAATGACTAAACAATGACCAAAAAACATTACTACCAACATAATAACTAACATTCCAATTCTCCTATGCTTCCAAAATGGTGGCGGTCATTGCGATGTGATGTTATAATGTACAAGCCCTATAGCTAATGTTGTTGACTCCACTGTCCACAATGCTATGCTGAGCAGCAAGAGGATCCACCAGTATTCTTACTATCAAAAAAAGGCTTGACTTTAATATCATCATATCATATATATGATGATATTAAAGATATAAATGATATCAAAGGTGCACATTCCTTTGCTCACGCAGTGAAACGCCGGAGGAGCGGGAGACGGGCCGGTGTGCTTGTGTGTCTTCGCCAGCGCGGAATACGCACACCTTTACCGGGAATATTTCTCTCTAATGTGCGTTCACTGCCCAACAAACTGGAGGAATTACAACTGCTGTTGGGGAAGAACAGGGACTTTCCTTCATCTGCTGTTTTGTGCTTCATGGAGACGTGGCTTAGTGGACTAATACCGGACTTCCAACTCTGCAGAGCGGACAGAGACACTGAACTTTCCGGCAAAACTAAAGGTGGAGGAATCTGTTTCTGCATCAACAGTGGTTGGTGCAACGACGTGACAGTGATCCAGCAGCACTGTTCTCCTGATCTGGAATCTTTCATCATAAACTGTAAGCCTTTTTATTCACCCCGTGAGTTTGCTTCATTCATTCTGGTCGGTGTTTACATCCCGCCGCAGGCTAATGTGCAGGATGCACAGCGCATGCTGGACGACCAGATCCTGTGTGTGGAGCGGTTCAACCCAGACTATTTAGTTATCGTCCTTGGTGACTTTAACAAAGGGAATCTCACTCACAATCTCCCTAAATACAGACAGGTTATTAAATGCCCGACCAGAGGGGAGAACATTCTGGATCAGTGTTACACCACAGCCAGGGATGCTTATCACGCCGTCCCGCGCGCTGCACTGGGCCACTCTGATCATGTCATGGTCCACCTGATTCCTGCGTACAGGCAGAAACTCAAGCTCTGCAAACCTGTAGTGAGGACTTCAAGGAAGTGGACCAGTGAGGCGGTGGAGGTTCTCCAGGCGTGTTTGGACTCTACTGACTGGGATGTGTTCAGGACTGCTACCAACAGTTTGGATGAGTACACAGAGGCTGTTACGTCATACATCAGCTTCTGTGAGGATTGCTGTGTACCATCACGCACCAGGTTGAGTTACAACAACGACAAACCCTGGTTCACAGCCAAACTCCGAAGGTTAAGGTTGGATAAGGAAGAGGCCTTCAGGAGTGGGGACAAAGACAGATTCAAAGAGGCAAAGTACAAGTTTAGCAAGGCGGTGAAAGAGGCTAAACGACTGTACTCTGAGAAGCTCCAACATCAATTCTCAGCCAACGACTCTGCGTCTGTCAGGAAGGGGCTCAGGCAGATCACCAACTACAAGCCTAAAGCCCCCCTCTCCATCAACGACCAACGCCTAGCCAACGACCTGAACGAGTTCTACTGCCGCTTTGAGGGACAAAGGGACAGTCCTGCAACCATCCCGCACGACTCCTCCCAACAACTCCAGCTCCAGTGTATCACCTCCACCTCCCCCTCCTCAGCAGGGGCCTGGGCACCTCCACCAATGCCCACCTTAAAGGTCCCCCCCCCCACTCCCCCACCCACCTCAGTGATGACTCTTTCCATCCATGAGAGGGACATCAACAAACTCTTCAAGAGACAGAACCCCCGGAAAGCAGCTGGACCGGATTCTGTCTCCCCATCCACCTTGAAGCACTGCGCTGATCAGCTGTCTCCAGTGTTCACAGACATTTTCAACACCTCACTAGAGACATGTCACGTGCCAGCCTGCTTCAAGACCTCTACAATCATCCCTGTTCCCAAGAAGCCAAGGACCACAGGACTTAACGACTTCAGACCCGTCACCCTGACCTCTGTGGTCATGAAGTCCTTTGAGCGCCTTGTGCTGTCACACCTGAAAGACATCACTACCCCTTCCTGGACCCCCTGCAGTTCGCCTACAGAGCCAACAGGTCTGTAGACGATGCAGTCAACTTGGCCCTCCATTACATCCTCCAGCCCCTGGACTCCGCAGGAACCTACGCCAGGATCCTGTGTGTGGATTTCAGCTCTGCCTTTAACACCATCATCCCGGCTCTGCTTCAGGAGAAGCTCTCCCAGCTGAGTGTGCCTGACTCCACCTGCAGGTGGATCACTGACTTCCTGCCTGACAGGAAGCAGCATGTGAAGCTGGGAAAACATGTCTCCGACTCCCAGTCAATCAGTACCGGTTCCCCCCAGGGCTGCGTTCTTTCCCCTCTGCTCTTCTCCCTGTACACTAACAGCTGCACCTCCAGTCACCAGTCTGTCAAGCTTCTGAAGTTTGCGGATGACACCACCCTCATCGGACTCATTTCTGATGGTGACGAGTCTGCCTACAGGTGGGAGGCTGACCATCTGGTGACATGGTGCTACCAAAATAACCTAGAGCTCAACGCTCTAAAGACAGTGGAGATGGTTGTGGATTTCAGGGAACCATCATCTCCCAGGACCTCAAGTGGGAGCTGAACATCAGCTCCCTCATCAAGAAAGCCCAGCAGAGGATGTACTTCCTGCGACAGCTGAAGAAATTCAACCTGCCAAGGACAATGATGGTGCACTTCTACTCCTCCATCATTGAGTCCATCCTCACCTCCTCCATCACCATCTGGTACGCTGCTGCCACCGCCAAGGACAAGGGCAGACTGCAGCGTGTCATTCGGTCTGCAGAGAAGGTGATTGGCTGCAATCTGCCGTCGCTCCAGGACCTGTACACCTCCAGGACCCTGAGGCGTGCAGGAAAGATTGTGGCTGATCCCTCCCACCCCGGACACAAACTCTTTGAGACACTCCCCTCTGGTAGGAGGCTGCGGTCCATCAGGACCAAAACCTCACGCCACAAGAACAGTTTTTTCCCATCCGCCACCAGTGTTGGTAATAATGGCGTTAGAGTATAACGGCGTTACTAACGGCGTTACTTTTTTCAGTAACGAGTAATCGAATTAATTACTCAATTACTTTTTGGGAGGAGTAATTTGTAACTGTAACTAATTACTTTTTTTAAGTGAGATGACCAACACTGTCCGCCACTAGCCTGATCAACAAGGCCCGGACCTAAATGCTACACTAACTAACGTAGCATATTAGTCCTTCTACTGGCCCCAAGACCAAACACCCGCAATTTTTATCTTTCGCCCCCCCCCCCCCCCCAAGGCCACTGCTGGAACACAACAATCCCCCTGGAGAACGACACTCTTGCATTCCCCCCCCCACTCCCCACAGACACCGGTTGTTGTTGACTCTATCTGGGACCTGATTGTCTCCATGACACCGAGATTGTGGTGCCAGGCGAGGCGTCTCTCCAGGCCTTCACACTCACGGACTATACATACACATACATACATACATACTTACATATGTACATATATACAGATATGCAATCACCCCCCCCACTACCCCCATCCCACGTCTTTGCCGCTCCTTTGTTTTTAGATAGTATAGATATTTATATTGTTTATATTTTAATTAATTATTATGCACCAATTACACCAAGTCGAATTCCTTGTATGTACAATCCTACTTGGCAATAAACTTGATTCTGATTCTGATTCTAAAGTTGATACCAAAGTTAAGTTCAATTACATGGAATGAATCACCTAAGTATTTAAAGGGGCTGTTCAGGGAACTTTTCAACTTTTCCCACCCTAGCGTTTCAAAGAGGTATTATTTTTGCGCCGCTATGACAAAGACAAACTGGATCGCTTTCCGTTTCCTCAAAGCCTAGCAACCACAAACAACACAAGACGTGCATTAGTTTGGAAATCTCTGTGAAAGAAAGATCAACACTTTGGAAATAAGAAAGAAAGAAGCATGTTCACTGAGGAGGAAAAGTGAAATTGCGATCATTTTATTTCGGAAAAGGCAAAGGCTATTGTAATGATGTGCATTGCATAGCAATAATATCATAGTTTGAGTATCGGCAGCAGGGGTTGGCGTCAGGGTGGAGGGGGGAGTAGATTATTAGGAGGAGAACCGCAAGTTTATTCATTTAGTCTATAATGGAGACATGAAAGCAGATACAAATTATTTAGTATGTGTTGAACAGTGAAGTGGGTTGGTAGCCTGACTGGATCGCCTGGCGACATGAGGTTTATTCAGGTAGTATACTCAATGCCAAAACGTAGCGTATGCAGATCTACGTAGTGTCATCAGATTGGCTTTACCTCGGTTGTTCCACCGTCTGCCATTTCCACTACTGGGGATAGCTAATGGGGATAGCTACTGGGGATAGCTAATGGGGATAGCTACCGATAGCTACTGGGGTAAACAAAAGCGGTATCCCTCCTGGTTTGGTTACACGTGCAAATGTTGACGCAATGGTTGACGCAATGGTTGATGCATTTTCTTTGTGCCGTAAAGTGATCCTTAATTTTTCCTGGGAGATTGTACCCGGTGGCAGACAGAGCTGCATAGTGAAAGCGAGGCTTATAGGGAAGCTAAGGGAACCAATGTAAACGCCGATGGTGTCATTATTCTGTAGCCATTACACTGTGTAATCAACATTTACTTCATATTGATATGTTTAAGCAAAAAAGTTGTCTACAGGACCTTTAAAGAAAAAACATGGTATGTTTGTAAGCACACTCACAGAGAGGAAGGCGTGGACGATGTCAGCCTTGATGGAGCTGAGAGGCTTGTCTCTGATCACCACAAAGATCTGCTCCTCCTTCTCCAGGCTGATGAAGTTGCCGAACCAGGATTTCTTCGCCAGTCTGGGAAATCGCACACAAATGAAAAATCAGCAAACGTAGCCTGGACTCACAGTGAAGTTGCTTTTTTTTTTTCTTCCAATAAAGTTATTCTTTGTATGTTATATGTCACCTAATAAGTAAACCACACTAAACTATCATTTATTTAGCTTCTATATATTATTTTACAATGTTACATGAATACAATTAAATTGTGCATTCAGTGCACAGTATAGACAGAACTAGTGCTCTTTTCCAGGTTGGCACTCTGGCTCCCTGTCCACACATATATTGATTTTTAAAAACAGATTTTTAAAAGAAAAGTTTTTAAAAAGACTGTTTTCTGTGTATTCGTGTGGACGAATTACACACAAATACACATGTTGTCACTGTTTTCAAAGCGGTGACATCATGGCCTCAATTTGCACATAGCAATTGTTGTTTTATGTTGGTGAATGAATGTTGTTCTATGTTGTTTGAGACCATGTTGTCACCATTTTCAAAGCAGTGACATCATGGCCTCAATTTGCGCATAGCAATTGTTGTTTTATGTTGGTGAATGAATGTTCTTCTGTGGCGTTTGACTTATTTATATAAGACACACTATCGCCACCTAGCATGCCATGCCTATTTAAGCATTGGTGTTGACAGGGGAAAAAAAGGAAGAATAAACGTTTTGAAAAATGGACGACAGGGCCTGAATGGAACAGAGACAATAATCAATGTAATGTGCGACACGTGTGTGGGGACACACTCGAAAAACCGCTGTTGATATCTGCATGGACGGGTGCATGTGCACACAACAACACATTGCAGTAATGACAGTGAAATGGACAGTTGCATGCAGCTACACTGCGATACTCACTCTGGACTGGACTCTGGAGTCAAGCTAGACATGTCCTCTGACGTGGGAACTGAAACAGAGAGGAGGAAGAGATCAATCATCAGAGGAATAGATATCAATGTGGACATATATAAAAATAGAGTAAAGAAACAGAGAGCACAGTAAAGAGAGCGAGAGAGAGAGAGAGAGAGAGAGAGAGAGAGAGAGAGAGAGAGGTATAAGAGGCGTGCATGTATGTCACAGAGACAGACAAGAGCGGTTGGAAGATGAAAAAGTCGGAGAAAGTATGAAAGAGGATAATAATATAGTATTAAAAAGAGATGAAGAGAGGCAGGGAGGAAGAAACTGCAGATTAAGGAAAGAAGGAAACAATGGAGACTGGCAGTTATTGATGGCGATGCCTGATGAGGTTTAACATCAGAGTTTTAATAACAGAGTAGCGGAGGCCCAAATACCTCCAGTCTGATATTAGAGGAAGTCTGTAAGCTAGGAGTGATAGCAATTTTATATATTTTTTAATACTATTTTTTATTTCTATAGAAAGGTTAAATACTATGCTAGTATCAATGGTATCAATCATCTCTTTTCATAATGAAATAGATCAGGTATTCTATAGATAGGTCAAATAAATGTAATGTCAGGAAGAAAGCTTCAGGTGTGTGACAAAGTTGCCAGAAAATGGCTTCATCTACTTAAAGGTCTTAGATTGGAGGCAAAACAATCATATATAACTTAGATGAAAATGCTCATAATTGTATCATTGGCTTAAGATATTAAAGTTTTTAGTTTAGTTTTGTGTTTGTATTGTATTTAAATGTGTATTACACAATTTCATTCAAAAGTGTAGACTGTGCATGGCCATAAAAGTAGCAATGAAATGTTTATAACGCTTCTTGTCTTACAGGTAACTTAAGGAAAACACAGTCTATGCTCCGCTGTATCCATCTTGTAGACTTTATGCAAATCAACCACTGGCTGTATAACTGGATTCACTACATCTAAATCTTCTTTATGTAAAAACATTTTAGGCAAATAGCCCAATTAAACTAAGCTACAGTTAAAGGTATAGTCAGCGACCCTAATCCAATACATTTTCTGTCAAATTTAGCGAATATCAACTCACAGTCCGCTAGCTGTCCCTTCTGGTCTTTAAACACAACCCCAGGCTCTGTAAATGGGAAACAAATGAGCCAGCCAATCGGCAGCAGGGGGTTTTCAGGCTCGTGCACAGAGGGGGGGGGGGGGGGCAAGCGGGCTATGGGCTATGACTGGAGACTGATAGGAGTGTGTAATATTTGTTTCGGTGTTGAGTTCAAATATCAAAAATCTTTCCCCAGATTCGCTGACTGTACCTCTAATGAAGTAAGACCGAACCGGTATGACGCGTTGGCTGACTCACCCTGCAGCTTGCGGCGGTGGAAGCGCGGCGATCCCAGCAGATTGTTCTTAAAGGAGTTGAGCCGCGTGCGCCAGTGGGCGGAGCTAGAGCTGGCCAATCCCCCGCCAGGGCTGGAGGGCGGAGTCAGTGAGGCGCCCCCGCCCTCCACTCTGGAGGAGGAGGAGGAGGAGGAAGGAGGAGGAGGAGGGGTGGTACCGGAGGACGAGGAAGAGGAGGAGGGGTGGTGGTGGTGGTGGTGGTGGGCCTGGTGCACGGGCGTGCCCAGGGGCGTGGCCAACGGTGAGCCCTGGGGGGTGACCTGCGACACAGGGGGGAGGGGAGGAGGGGTGGCGGCAGAAGAAGTGTTAGAGGAAGGGGGCGGGGACGGCTGGCCGCCGCGGGCGCCTGACCGGAAAAGGGAGGGGGAGGGGAAGAAGAAGTAGCGCGGGCTGGGGGAGTGGACCGGGGAGGGCGAGGGCGAGGGGGACAGCGGGGTCTGCAGGGGGAGGGACTTCATGGACTGGAGCTGGGGTCGCTCCGCGGGGGTCTTGATGGGCAGGGTCTGGGTCTTAGGGTCAGGCGCGGCACGGGACGACCGTGGGGGGCCGGCAGTGGTGGCCGCGCCGCCCGGCTTGCGGTCGGGTTTGGAAGAGGATGAGGTGGAGGGCGTGGCGGTGGAAGCGGAGGTGACTTCTGATTGGCTGAAAGTGAAGACCGGGCTCTGATGGACAGGGCAAAAGACAGGATGGGAAGGGAGGGTGAAGAGAGATGGAGAGGAAAGGAGGGATGGACAGATGAGACAGGAGAGAGAAAGTAATGGTCATGAGTTATGGTTTATGGTCAAATCAATTCCACTGAACTTTATTTACAAAGCCCTTTATGATTTTAAAAAGACTTCACAGGTCCATGTTTAACTAAAACATGGCACTCCCTATTTGAAAGAGTTTGAATGGGCATTTTCTTCTTAGCATTTTTTGTGCATTATTCTTTTTCTTACCGACATTTGATTATCTTCAATCTAAATCCATTTGTATTCCTTTCATGTGTGTCTAGTATTTTTTTTAAATTAATATCAACATTAGTATACATCATATGGCTTCTGGTTAAGGAAGGTGGGCATTCCTTCTAGAAACCTTCCTGATTGAAAATGCATTGAAACAATGCATTGCAAAGCAATGGTAGTGACGTTAGGGAGGGACCCCATGTTGCCAGTATTAGAATGCATTAAATTAGCGACATGGGGTTCATCATTATACACAATGCTCTAAGCCTTTATCCATCTAGTCTTGCATGATGGTGCATGATGTTGTTGAGTGTGACAACATCATGGCTCTGTGTGCAACTGATGTGTGTGTTTGTGTCGGTGAGATGAGAAGGTATATGGCTGACGATGAGACGGGGGTCAGAGGGACAGCATGACTGATGGGGACGTTGTAAGACAGAGCAGCTGGCACAATGGTACTCAGTTGAACAGTTGAGTTGTTGCTGTGTTAGGATGACCCCTAAGGTGTCGTCACTTGATCATGTCTGCATCACCTCCGGATCCATCCGGTTTTCTTCAACAGTGTTTGTTTTCCCGCTACTTAATCATCTCGCCCTTTAAGTATGTAGGCCTATAGCCAGGATGATGAATATAGCACATAGTGAAGATATATGTTAAGTTACCACTGTATATTTGTAAAAAAAAAAAAAAGGTCATTGCTAACAAGCTCGTAGCTACTAAAGCAACTAAATTCGGCAGTGTTGGCCTTTGACATAGTTTTAGGGAATAGTTTTGTGCCTCTATGGATGGAGGTTCCCATAGTCTGGCGAGACCGGTGGATCCGTAATCCCTTATTTGGCAGAAAAATGACGTGGGACTGAGGTGGTCTATTGGACTGGGGTGGTCTATTAAAGTGTCTTTCTTTGGGTTGTGCACATAATAGCTAGAACTGACTTATGCCAAGTAGGAACAGCATGTTCTAGAAACCTGTGTTGCACTTCAAAATTGAGGACACACTTATCAACATATGTTATAGGAGTATAGGAGTTTTGCAAACACTTTTTAAATGGGCATACAGTAAAAATGCTGTTCATACAGCTTCCAAAGATTATTGCATAAGTCAATTTATGACTTTTAATCCAATGGGGACAGGGTAACCCACCATGACTAATGCCTCATCTGATCTACTCTTCTAGAGTACAATCCTGTTGCCAGGTTATATAACAGAATGACTACAAACCAGCAGCACTTCTTCAATGGGAGTTCAAAACAACATTGCTGTTAAATGTACAAAATCAGACAGCAACAGCACTAACATAAATATTGCTGAAGACCCCAACAAATATTAATGTTCTCCTCAGAAAAACTGTACTTGCTTTCTTGGCTTCTCCCTAGCCTCTATCCTCATTTTTTAGGTCAGGAAGAAACATTGTTTCAGCATTTTTTATGTGTGTGTGCAATAATCCTGCAGAATATAGCAGAATACCCTAGAGGGTCATCTAGAAATTACAATATGTATTTATAACGTTGTCCTCCCAAGGGGAATCTAAATCAAGGATGCGACTTGCAACAGAACCTGATTTTCACCTCATTTCAACCGGTTGTATAACAACATTACATCGGATAAAAGCAGGGACGCTTTTTTTTTCTTTTAATATATGGAATAGAAAAAGGCCACTCTGGGCCAGGAGGGTGGCGCTAGAGGGCAGGATGATAAAGCATAATGGGGGTTGGAGTAGGGAAGCAGTGGAGGGGGAGGGGGGGGGTCCTTACCCTGGGACTGCTGAGAGGGCTGGAAGACAGACCGGTGGACGCTCCGCTGACCGAACGAGACCTGCAGGACACAAAGACACACACAAAAGATAATTCAGATGATGACAATAAAATATAAAGTCAATATGTCTATACACACACACACACACGCACGCACGCACACACACACACACACACACACACACACACACACACACACACACACACACACACACACACACACACACACACACACACACACACACACACACACACACAATAAGAGTAGTATGAATGTAGATGCAAAAAATAAATGTAAACATTATCGACAGGAGAAGAAAATGAGGTAATGGTTGGGATAGGAGTCAGTGAGTCAGACTATTTCCTGGAACTGGGCCACAGAATGACAGACATGGACCAGTCTTTACCCATCTCCATCAGCACATTCCACTGAACGTTCAACGCCCCTTTCAGCGGACCCTGGTGTGTGGTCTTTCATATGTCGTTTCTAGCATCAGATGTTTAACTGAGCCTCTGAATGGGCTAAACAAGTATATCTTTGTGCTTGGTGTGATATATGACACACATTAGCCATAGTGCCATAGATGGTTCTGCACAATAGCTCCAGCTGTTCACCAAGAATGGCCCTACAGAATCCTGTGATGACAACAACCAAACCAGGGGGATCACATTCACTTTCCCCTTACACTGATAGTTTTTGTCGACCATGCTCGACCATGAGTTCAAGAATAAGAACACATCTGACATAGAGGAAACATTTAGGCTATCCTTGCTATTTAGGCCACATGGAAGGATACATTTTTGATGACAGCAACATGGTAAATCGACTGCATTTATATAGCGCTTTTCTAACCTGTGGCACTCAAAGCACTTTACAATTACTGCCTCACATTCGTACACCGACAGGAGCAGTTATAATGAGGTTTCTTGCTCAGGGACACCGCAACACTTCGCTAGGAGTAGCCAGGGCTCAAACCAGCAACCTTCTGTTTGCCAGACTAGCTGCTCTACTTCCTGAGCTACTGTGGCCTCAGTGTCTCAGACTTTAGATTAATAATCTATAGTCTCCATTTGTTTTCGACCAGTAATGTTGCTCGAGGCCGGGATCTGTCAGTGCACAATTGTCTAACAGCGATCACAAACTCGGCCAGCTCAAGTCAACTAGACAACATAAGGAAAAACAACCTGTCCGGACACCAATGTTCTGCAAAAAAGTGTCTGTAAAGGTTTCAAATCAACACCGTATAGACCGGCCACTGTAGAAATACCAGCCTGCGAAGTCCGCAGGACTCAATAGACATTAGGATTGCATACCATGTTTAAATCAAGGGTATCAAATCACATATTACTAAAACTAGGCCTACCAAGTTTAGTACAATGCCCCGGCCCCCGTATCAAACAGACACAACAGCTGCTGTGTTCGAAGGGTTAAAAAAGAAAGGCCTACATTGCTTAGTTAGACTACTGTATTTCAGTCTGGATATAATAATAATGCCAACAATGGCATTATAATTATATAATTGTATAATTATATGAAAGAACGAATACACATATTCGTATAGAGACATATTCGTTTGAGAGACAACAATGGCATAATTATTTGAACAAATGAATAATAACAAATCAAGCTGTTGAGAACTCTACTCGCATATTGACTCTGAGCTTATTGTAAAATGTGACAGACATTTCATATATTTGGTTTGTTTCAGACAGACGGAACAAAAATTGAATTTCACAAATTTGGTTTTGCCGTTGATCTCCTTCTAACGATGTTTGATATTCGCTTTGATATTTGATATTCGATTTGCTTCCTAATCTTAATAGCTCATTGAAAGAGAGCCGATTTATTTCAGATTAGTCTTGTTTGGACAACGAATACACATTGGACAATGAATCACGCATAGTTCCCCCGAGTGTCACAAAATATGTCATGAGTTCATGGCGGAGGCTCAAGGCAGCACACCCTGGCAAGCCAGCACATCACCCCCACTCTCATCAACCTCCACTTGCTCCACCCTCCAGTCAAGTCCCGTATCAGCGACAAGATCCTCCTTCTCCTCCATGCCCTCGCCCCTCAGTGTCTCACACAGCTCTTCAGCACGGACACTCCCTCGCAGTTCCTCTGACACTGGACTGCTCACTGTCCCCCCACACCAGGTTGCAGACTTTTGGGAGGTTTTTGGGGTAGATGCCCACCCCAAAATGTATGGAACTCACTATGCAACTCCCTGCAGGGATCCGCAATGCCGGGTCCATCACCCTCTTCAAAAAGAGGCTGAAAACCCACCTCTTCACCCAAGTCTTTGGACAATCAGGAAACAGAGCATAACTCCACCCCTTGCAGTTTTTGGTTTCCAGCCCAGGCTCTATGCCGTCTCCCCCCAGAAGTTCTTCTATATCATAGTAGGACTGCTGGATCTGAGATTAGTTGCAACCCTAATAAGCTCACATGAAGCCAAGCTTTTTGGTGACCTAATTAATTCATTTGTCTGTTTTCACATGTCATAATATGTCCTCTGTCACTGGTGGACACAGGGGGGGGCAACATGGTTGAAAACATTTTGCGAAAGTGCCCCCTAGAGTGGCGGAAATGCGAGTAAGTCCCCTATTGACTGCCTTTCACATGGGGAAAAAAAATAATTGAATGCCTGATAGGGTGCCCCTTCATGCAAGAAATTATGATGATGTGCCCTCTAGAGCAAGACAATTCGATGTATCCCAAAGGGTGCCCTTTCCAGTAGAGAAAATGGGATGCAGTTCTGTGAGAAAACACGATGAATGCCCAATTAGGTGCCCCTCTAATGGAGAAGTGCCCCTTTAGTGGATAATATATGATGCAGTGGCTGTAAAGGGTGTCCCTACATGTGTGAGAATGTGGGGAAGTTTCCTAATGGATGCCCCTCCAGTGGAGAAAAGGTGATGTGGTGCCATATAGGTACCCTTACAATGGGATAAACTTGAGGTTCCCTACAGGTGCCTTTCTGTTGTAAAAAGCTCATGAAGTGCCCTATTAGTTGCCCTTCCAAGTGAGAAAACACAATGAAGTGCCCTTGCAATGGAGAAAATAAATCCCAGTGAAGAAAATTAGATGCAGTGCCCTCCAGTCTCCCCTACAAAGTGCCCTCTACAGCAGGCTTTCCCACAGCGGCCTCCAGTCTCCCCTACAAAGTGCCCTCTACAGCAGGCTTTCCCACAGTGGCCTCCAGTCTCCCCTACAATGTGCCCTCTAGGGTAGGCTTTCCCAAAGTGGTGCCATGACGACAGTCTAGGGGGGCCGCCAAATACTTTGATAAGATTTTGAATTTACCTCTCAAACCCTGCTTACATTTAAAAACACATTGAATGGCCGCTTACAAATCTTTTCTGCGTTTTTGCAAGGGGTCGATAAGTTAGGCTAATATCTAGCTAGCATTTTGATGTAATCTCACCTGCACTGTCCTTGTTTTTTATTTTTCAATGTACCCTTTAGGTTATCTTAGATTATGTAAGGTTAACTGTATTTGATAGTAAAATACGAAGAAAAGTCTTGCCAACGATGACACAATAAAGTTTAAAATACTCATTCCCATTGTTACAAATGTACATCTATTCCATCCAAGTTTTCAGTTTTAGCCAGACCTCGTCTAGATGTTCAGATGTCAGAGGGGCTTCATACAGTTTGAGCTGTAACCCTGACATCCTACTATAGTGGTTGATCCATACTTACTAGTTATATACGGCCACTACAAGTGCTTTTATAGATAGCTGTATCACATACTTTAGCCTAGATGCCTAGCTATGGAGCTAGCTAACTAAACAGGTAGGCCTACCTTGCTTAGCTGATTCTATGCTAACCTATGGACTCAATTTGGAAATCAAGCAGAAGTGTAAAAATCCTTTCCTAAGAGAATTATGTTATGGTAATTGGCACAAAATGCCCATAGGACTTTAAAGTTTGGTGTGAATTGCTTTTTCAATTAACTTAAGAGTGGAGTTTGCATTGGCTGACCCTATGGTTACTGGTGGCCAAGGAGGGAAAGAAAGTTAAGCTCGGAGGCAGAGCTCTGAAAAGTTGGGTCCAAAGCTGCAAAAGTGAAGGCGGAGATAAGGATAAAGTTAAGTCCTCTCACTGTTAGCAATGTACTGGCTTGTCTTGCAGAGAGAGAGAGAAACATATTTGACAGCATATATTTTATTCCTTAAACCCGTCTAACCAGTTTAACCAGACTGATACTGGGTGACACAGCTGTGTGTGTGCGTTTGTGTGTGTACTAGGGGTGTCCCCGACTAAGAATTTACAGTCGAATCTGATTCGTCAAGTCTTGCCTATAGTCGACTGATCGTCGAATCATGTTTTTTTGCCACCGAACGGCGCGCGTCAAAACAGCCGCCCCTATTATTTTCTATGTACACCCCCACCCCGGCGGCGGCAGCGCCGCCCCGCTACACTTCACGCCACTGTCCTGTCACAGCGTCGCCGCGCGTCAAGTGCCGCCAAAAAGGCACTTTTTTTTTTTTTTTTTTTTTCTGCTCCGGAGACGACTATATTCCTGTTGACGCGCCACAGCGCGACGCTTCCTATGTGTGCTAGGGGCGGCACTTGTGTCATAGACGCGCCGCGGCGCTGCGGCGGCAGTGTGTTTTGCACTTGATATTTATACAAAAATAGACTATATATCATGATTTATTGGGAGAAAGAAACTATATGTAAAATCAGACATTCAGCACCGCCTATAGCCTGAATGGAATGATTCTGTGTTTTGCCGACGATTCGACTATGAGATTGGCAGTCGAATCAGGCTCCTTCGGTCGAATCGTCGAATAGTCGACTATTTGGGGTCACCCCTAGTGTGTACGTGCGGTTATACTTTTAATCTGGATCGCCTAATAACGATGTTAATCTTAATCCAGGATGAAGGCTATTTCATCATACATGATGCATAGGTGCCCTTTTTTCTGCCCCTGCCCTTCAAACAGCCTGAGTCCGCCAATGTCCTCTGTAGTTATGGTGGGTTTGTACCTTTGGCTGTGTGCAGAGGTGTCCAGGGCCCTGCGAGGCGGGGTGGGAGACCCCTGATCAGTGACGCTGAGCACCTCCAGGCTCTTCCTCTCGGGCCGACAGCGTCCGTGACGCGTCAACATGGGGGAGTCCACACGTTTCCTGGGAGGGTCTGAAAGTGGACATGGGTTTAGTGCAAGTAGATGTGGGTAGATGCTGGCACGCGCATGTGTGTTCTACTGCTCACTAGCCTTATGTTTTTGAGTCCTGTAAATGCTGCACTTTCCTCTCAAGTCTGCGCTTCCTCTTTCTTACTTTGCTTTTTTATTTGTACGTGCTTCTGCGCATACAAGCTATTCTAAACCTCTGTTTCCACTTTGCCTTGTCTCAACGTTTGCCTTTGTTTCCTTGCATGCCCACCCGTGTAATGTTTCAGTCATTTGAAGGTCCTTTTTGTTTTCCCTCACCAAGGTCGTTCCTGGGGGGCAGGTCCTCGTCCTCACAGCTGGGATAGCGCTCCTTCCTGTCCAACAGGAGGTAGTAGATCATCTTCTCCTGGTTCTCCCTGTGTGTGGGAGAGAGAGAGAGACATAGACAGAGAGAGAGAGAAAGAGAGAGAGAGAGATGTTACAGCATTGGCAAAAGTCATATTTGGAAATAAATACATGTAAACACAAGGTGTTGGTCTCGTTCGCGAAAGTTGGCCGGCTGATACCGCCCTCGCTAAGAGGTCGCAAAGGTCGCTCAGTTTTGGTACTGCAGTGGAGACTCGAGACTCATTTGTTCACAGTTAACCTGGACTCTGCATAGCCTCCCTCCTATACCTAGGAGTTTAAACATTGTCTAAACATGGAGCTTAAAGCTGCCAGTGTGAGGTTAAGAGTAGCCTAGTCATGACTTCATTCTAGATGTGCAAACATCGGTCACGCGGTTGACATTTAACCCAGAGCTAGTAGATGTGTGTGAAAAGGGCTAACCTTAGCCCTGGGATATGGATAGCCCTGGGCTAAGAATATGCAGTGTGAAAAGCATATTGTGAGTCAAGCAGGATAAATGTAATAGGCTAAAACAATTATCTGTTGTTTTGTGTTGTTTCCTTGGCATGCATTTGGGTTTTGGAAAATGACAATCTCTCTCTCTCTCTCTCGCTCGCTCTGTCGCTCTCTCTCTCTCTCTCTCTCTCTCTCTCTCTCTCTCTCTCTCTCTCACTCTGTCGCTCTCTCTCTCTCTCTTGCTTGCTGTCACAGAGGGCACAGAGCTCCCCCTCTGTCTCTCCCACTCACTCTGAACCCAGTTCTTCTTCCTTTATGAACCAACACATTGTCATTTAGAAGGAACCAACTGAGCAGGAAAGACCTGTCTTTCATTGTCTGTCTCTCGTCTGTCTGTTACCTGCAAATGTGTGTGTGTATGTGTGTGTGTGCGTGTGCATGCGTGTGTGTGTGTGTGAGTATCTGTGGATCTGTGTGTTCTCATATTTGAATGTTTTGCTATGTGTTTATGTGTCTTTAGTGCCCGAGGAAAGTGTAGCAGTCAACTGTTTTCATCCAAAATACTGAATAACGATGTTAAAAGATGATGAATCTGCACTGAAGGCTTTTGTCCGATTCATATGTTTTTGCTCTACTGCCAACTGGATTTGGCAAGAGTGAAGAGAGCACAAGTGTCACTCCATTTTGTTTTTTTACCACGTAAGGCCACGGCCATATTTGGAAATCAATTGCTGCCCAGCCGAGGCCAGGCGTGAATATCAGAATGGTCTCACGAGAATATACATTTTGGTCCAAAGCGACTTACAGTGACTTCAGGTTAGCAAATCTTCGAAGATCAACATTGCGGTGTAGAGAACTGCCTGCATTGATACGTCTAGGTCCTGTACAGAAGGGGGTAGTATAGCGTTTCCGACTCCAAATGTACATGAACCGATGCTCAAATCTGGAAATGGACTGGCAAGACGGAGTCTGCTCCGTTAAAAAGATGTTGAAAAAGCAATACATTTATGTGAAAAATATGTTGGAAAAAGCTTTCAAAAATACTGCTGAAAAGCGATTGGTGTATCGCAGCCAGTGCAAAATACAGTATTTTGATTTTGCCTGGAGCATTCATTTTATTCTTGCGTCTGGCTACTGAAATCAAAACCAGCGACCTGGATCTTTGCCTGGATCACCTACATGCCGATGCACAACCTTCATTTGGGCTTTAGGCTGCTGACATCAGCGATCAACAGCCTATACCTTTTTCAACGAACAATACTACGACGACACTTAATGCGACACAGATCTCGCTGTTACAACAGATCTTGTACACATTTTGTATGTCGTTTTTGTTGTTTTTTGTCGTCGTCGTCGTTTTTTTGGTGCGCACTCAACTCTTCACACTGCAGGTCTCGCGTGAGCTTGGCGCGGTCCCGGAAGCAGCCCAGGGAGTGCATGCTCTCCAGCACGTCGGGGTCCAGTTCCGTCAGGGAGGTGATCCTCTTCACACACACCTTGCGGGGGGGCGGCTGCTCGGGGCACGGCTCATTGCGACCGCCCCTGGCGAGAAAAGCACACCGACGCATACATGGGATAATCACAATCGTTAACTCTAAGGGTAACACGTTGCAGGTGTGTGTTTCAGGTGTGACATCATCTGATGTACATTGCTTTTGCTGTTGCATTGATAATGACTACTTGACAACTATGATTACTATCATGGTCGGAAGTACTATAAAGGAGACATGCCAGGATGCAAACTAGAGCAGAATATAAGAGATACTTACTGGTACCAGGAATGTTTCTGTATTGCTTCTAGCTGTAATAAACAACAAGAGAGGGAGAGAGGAACAGCATGGTAAGTACCAATACACTCCAACAGGGGCTGGGAAACATTTCAGTTGGCAGAACCGTAGAAAATGTAATGACTTGAAATTGGTGTTAGAAGAGCCAAAAACGAGTTGACATCGTTATCATTCAACCTGCAATCACTGAAAGTCACCCCAAAAAACAACAACAACAAAAACCAAATTCCATACTATATACCAGAAAGGATAGCTAAACCAAGCAATTATGGTGCACCAGGAAACTTGTTCTATTGACATCCTTGCTGTACCGACCGTGATGTATTGTTGTTTTACTTTCTACTGACAGAAGTACTGTGGGCAAAAATGTCTGCTAAATGCCCTAAATGTAAATGTAATGGTGCATATCTTTAAAGACCTAGGTATTATGGATACATGCCTTATTTCCATTGTCAAAGCGTGAAATGTGTCATTTACTCTTGCTGTGACATTTAAAATGGCTATAAATTAAATGCAATATATAGGATTTACAGCACACAACATTCATTTAAAAATAAGGTTAGGGGTTGACTACATTTTTCTATTTTAAAAACTATGGTTATGTCATACATATACTTATTACTACTACTACTACTACTCACAGTCACACTGATTGTTACAAAACATATCTAAATAACTATCGTGTTTCAAAGTTTTAAAATTAGTCCTGGAGCACAAGTGGACTGTTTCCATGGTTGCGGACTACACAGTTTAGAGTGGTAATGAAATGATGAGGGTACCCCTGGAGACACACGTGTTCACCAGCTGGAAATACTGAGAGAGAGCGAGAGAGACAGAGAGAAACAGAGACAGAGATAGACACAATGGCAGACGAACTGACCTTATTTCAGACTCCATTAATCAACATTTCCCGAGCTTTGATTAAATGTGCTCTGCTGTGGGGTGCCAGCTAACCAACAGCAGCTTGCCTCATGTGTCGTACATTTCATCATGTGACAGATTGAAAAATAAATTGTTGTGTACCTAAATACCTATTTTGTTGTTTTGAATGTTTTTCAATGTGTAGAAAGACTATGCAGACTATGAGAGGATGAAATGAATGGAGGGCGAAACAGCATTATCACTCTCTGTTTTAAGACTGATACATGTTCGTATGTATTTACCATACATATAAACATGGACCAACGGTATGTAAAAGGGAGAGATGTTGCGCTCTATTCATCGTCAACATACAGTCCCATAGACAAGACTTTGACTCAATCCATTCTGCGCCAGATACTCTGTGTTGCTGCAATGGCCTTAATCGTGATTTAATCCCATTTCAGTCAGCAGCATGCCGCGTTTATTCCTGACAGACAATGCCACCATTACCCTTGTTGTTTCAGCTACATTACAACACATTCTCTTGATAAGATGAGCTGCAGTGGTTCTAGCCAGGGTTTCTCAATGTCTCTCTTAGTTTGTCAGAACAAGGTGAAATGTGGGGAGTGTACTAACCTGCCTAACCTGCCTAACCTGGGTTTCACTTTTCATACGCAGCATAACTCAGGTTAGGCAGAGTAACCTAGGTTACGGTAACAGTTGAGTGATGAACATGCACATTGTCACGTTCACATGGCCGCTACGGTAACCGGGTTACGGAAGCCGCAAAACTAGTCTGAAGTTTCTTCTGTCTGAGACGTATTTTGGAAGTGGGCAGAAGTGGGCAAAATTCAGGGGTCCAGGAACCAGGCAAGTAACGTACCGTGAGCCTCTTGTCGGGGTTGACCTCGATCATGCCGCGGAGCAGGGCCTGGCACTCAGGGGGGATGAAGTGGGGCATGTGGAAGACGCCGCTCTTCACCTTCTCCAGGAGCTGCCGTAGGTTGTCGTGGTCGAAGGGGAGCGCGCCCTAAAGAGGGGTGGAGGGAGGGGGAGCGAGAGGGGACACACCACACAGAGAGGCCGTTCAGACAAGGAACCATACAAGTCCATATCCCCACATTTTGGATAATCACCAATAGTCTTTGAGACTATTGGTGCACAACGCACATAGAATCTATATGTATTTATTTACATGTAGAGCTAATGAGCTCATTTTCATCTGGGCAGATTATATTGTGTATATTGTATTGTGCATTGTGAATATATACATCTGTATATATTCTTGTAGCTGTATATAATATATAGAAGATGCATTACCAACTTATTTTTTCTAATTAGATTTGTATGTATGTTTTGTATGTCATAGTTGTATGTCATAGTTGAATAACAAGTCCAACTCATCTTGGCAACTAAAACCATTTAATTTACTTTTAAGGGATGGAGGGAGAGAGAGAGAGAGAGAGAGAGAGAGAGAGAGAGAGAGAGAGAGAGAGAGAGAGACAAAGAGACTTTTAGATTTAGCCCATCTAGTATGTGTGATCTACAGTGGATTGGAAAGACAGGTTGCAGGCCACGGTCATCCGAGTTGTCCCGGTCATCCCGCAGACGCGTGTCCGCGGGGGTCGAGTGATGACACGTGAAGGAGGGGGGGAGATGGTGCAGACAAGATGGACGGAACAAAGAACAGACACAGAAAAATAGAGAGCCGAGGAGGGTGGGAGTTGGTTGGCTGGCGGCGGCGGTGGCGGTGGTGGGGGGGGAAGGGGTTGAAATGAGGAAGGAAGAGAGAGAACGGGTGTCAAAACATTTCCTTACCACTAGCAGGGCAAACAGAATGACTCCGCAACTCCACACGTCAGCCCTGCGACCGTCGTACTTCTCTCCCTGGAGGGACAACACACACACACACACACACACGCACACACAAAAACAAACATTAGAACAATACAAATATATTAATACAATACAATACAAAAATAAAACATAAAACAACACACAAACAATAAGTACAGCGATGGAAAGGTTTGATTTTGCCCATCTTCTGCACTGAGCTTAGCTAATTACTTCACTTAGTTGTACATCTGAGTTGTGCTCATTCACAAACCCAGACAGTCAACTAAAAAAAACTAGGGCAGGACTTCCTTAACCTTTTCGTCTCACCAACAGTAGTCATGGCAACGCACTCGACATGCCAAAGAACAATAAACCAATAACTAAAAAATGTGGTGAGTAGAGCACAGACCTCTGCCAAGGAATCAGCTTGTCTATAGAGTGTCGTCATGTCTTTCCAATCCCTGCACTTCATGGTTCTTGTGACAGTTTGTCACACACTAGAGACACATTACACTTTGTTCTGGATAATACTCTTTAGCTCAATATTGACACATTGTCTAATATGTGTTTGTTTAGTTTTATTGTGTTAGGATGGAGTAAGCACATATTAGTATGCAAATGTGGCAAGACACGCAGACACACAAACACACAGACACACACACGCAGACACACAGACACAAAAACACACAGACACACACACGCAGACATGTAGACACACAGACACACAAACACACATACACACACACACGCAGACATGCAGACACACAGACACACAAACACAAAGACACACAAACACACAGACACATGTGGCAGACACACAGACACAAAGACACACAAACACATAGACACATGTGGCAGACACACAGACACACAGACACAAAGACACACAAACACATAGACACATGTGGCAGACACACAGACACAAAGACACACAAACACACAGACACATGTGGCAGACACACAGACACAAAGACACACAAACACACAGACACATGTGGCAGACACACAAACACGCAGACAGGTAGACACAGACACACAGACACACAGACACACAGACACACAGACGGAGCGAAAGCATCACTTCCTTGGCGGAGGTAATTAGTCAGACCTATTGTGCGATACCGTTGCCTTTGATGTCACAAACACAGGTGACAACCAGCTATAATACACACACACACACACACACACACACAATGACATGATCACACACACACAGAATGATACATGCTCGTGCAAACACACACAAACACACACACACACACTGTCATGGCCACTGGGGCCATTATGAAACACACACACACACACACACACACACACACACACACACACACACACACACACACACACACACACACACACACACACACACACAGCTCTATATGAGATGGCTTACCCTGATGACTTCTGGGCATGCATAGTGTGGAGATCTGTAAGGGAATAAAATGATATGCATTCAACAATAATGAACAGTATATAGACTAGTAGTCCCAGTCATTCTATGGCCCAGTTCGGGGAAATACATTTGATTAACTCACTATCACTAACCCAATCACTATCCAACAACTCCTATCCCAGCCATTACCTCATATTACATTACAGTTTACATTTACTTTGTATGTATTCTGTATTCTGCATGTACGATTTGAGAGTTGCAAAGAGACGACAGAGAGCAGAAAAGAGCAGAGGAGAGAAATAGTTTGAAAATAAACAACCAAAAAAAACAACCAATTGACGTACGTGTGATTGACAGGCAAGTCGGATTCCCAAAACCACTTAGAGAAGAGATGCCCTGATTGGTCACAAATGAGCCGGGAGCGGTCTAAAATCTAAATGGTCTCGTATGGAGGCAGGCGCAGTCAACTAGAAACAGATATCCTCGCAGCGCATTTCACTCACTAATAGCTGACGGATGACTGTGCCATTTCTAACAAATCACACACTCAAATGAAAGCCCTTACATTTTACCTACAGCCCCTTTAAGTCTCTAAGCGTCTGCCATGTGTCATGCCATATGTATCAAAGCCCCAGGAGGGTAGGAGGAGTTGGCTGAAAGTGCTGAAGGGAGGATCTCACCCGCAGCTGGTCTCCAGCAGGCTGTCCCCCACCTGCAGAGAGGCCATGCCGAAGTCTGCTATCCTGATGTTGTTCTTCTCATCCAGCAGCAGGTTCTCTGGCTTCAGGTCTCTGTGACTGTGACACACACACACACACCCCACACACAAACACACACACACACACACACACACACACACACACACACACACACACACACACACACACACACACACACACACATGCACATGCACACATATGGTTGCTCACTTCTGCAGTGCCAGAAGTGAAGGCCCCTCTGAACAGTATTTAGAGATGGCTACAGTTTATTTTGGTAGCCTCGTATCCAATGAAAGAGTGGGAGTACAACCTTTTTCTTCTGGCATACCAGACTAAAATAACATAATAGTATGAGCATAAACACACTATAGACTTACTTGAGACGTACTTGAGATAGGAAGAGGTCACACACAAAAGAGGAAGAAGGAGTTGCGAGTGAAAGGCGCTCCGGTGTCCTGTGGTGTATTTGGGTGTGCTAGGTGTCTGCTCAGGCAGCTATCACTATGCCCGTGTTATTCTCCAGTGCCAGCCACTAGTGGGTGCAAGTGAAGCACCCTACCTAATATTTGGCTGTATTGGCCAAAATAGCATCTGTGTCTCTTCCTTAAAGACGGTCCAATCGGAAACATGAATTGGTTTGCGGGAACATCGACGCGGGTGAGATAAAATATGGCGGTCATCATGGTTAAAAAAAGGAAAAAAAGGAAATGGCTTAAATGAATGAGGTCACTGACCATATGGAGTGGCTGTGGCAGAAGTCCAAGGCAGAGATGATCTGTCTGAAGAACTTGCGGGCCTCCTTGGGCGTGAGGCGACCTTTCTTCACCAGGTAGTCAAACAGCTCTCCGCCCGACACATGCTCCAACACCAGGTAGCTGGAGGGTGGGGTGGAGCGAAGGGTTAGATGCCCGCTACATACTGCACATGCGGGTGGGGGATGGCAATGTTTATGTTTCAATGCACACACCCTCCACACACCCAGTATCATTCTGGCCTGTTTCAATACCAAAAAATAATAATATATTAATAATATTTCAACATACTAAACAGGTTTCATATTCAGGGCACTATACTATACTGTACTTTGACCAGGCCATTTATCAGAAATATATATATATATATATATATATATATATATATATATATATATATATATATATATATATATATAGTACATCTTTAGTCATCTTTTATGTACACTTGCATCGGTGAAACTTTCATTAACAGTCGGCATAGGGTCTGGGGAACTCCAAGGGCAAAAGTTGTTTATGAAAATGTGGTCACTGTGGGATGGCATCAGGTTGAAGCCCCCATGTCCATGATAAGCCCGGCGCCATCTCCAGCACCACGTTGGGCATTGGAGACCGCCTGGTCGCCAGCTAGAGCGCACCTGACGCAGTCTCAAATGAATTAGGTCAGATTTTTTTGAAACACAAACTATTTGCTTTCTTACAGTAAAGCTGTCTGGCAGTATAGTGATATATTTATGATTTAATAATCAATAAAGCAGTGTAACTATTATTGTATTTTCACAGACACAATATTGGTTGGATATATCTGATGTTAGGTTGAGCTCTGATGCTCGTCCCATAGGGGATGCATTGCAACGCCGATTCTGAGGTCTTTTGGAGCTTGCATGGACATGGGGCCTTATGAGAACCATTATATAACAGTTAGTTCCGACCGAGTCATTTAATTGGACAAGAGGCTTTCCATGAGTACTGATATTCAGTATAACAGCACTGTGACTTTTAACTCTACATGTATCCCTCCGCTTTACAGGTGCTCTAATAAAGACTCATTGACGATCATTATCATATTAACATATTATTATTTCACTGGTTGCACAATGAATAGAAACATACAGATAAATGTACATGATACCAAGAAGCTGGCCTGCGGTAACGTGCAGACCTACACAAAGTAGCACGCTAGCGTGCAGGAAAATGTTTATGTGTTGCTTGGCAACAGTCCAGTCCCAGTCCAGTTGCAGAGCTATAATAAATGATTAAATAAACAAATCATAATCTGTTGTCGCTTATTACTCAACTCATTAGTCAACTAATAAATGGCGCTCATGGAACTGTTGTATAAAAGCAATGTCACACTCGAGGTCATGCTGTTATGCTGAATATCAGCACGGCTGTGATATCAGCACCGACCGAATCACAGCTGTGCTGATATTCAGTATTATAGCACTCCCTCTTGTATTATATTGCTTAAATGAAGACCCGAGAACTGGGGGGGGGGGGGGGGGGGTAACCTTGGCTTTTTTTGCATTTTGATGTTTTGTCTAACTTTGAATAGCTGCCTCAGGATTTCTCATTTTTTAAATCATAAGTGTTTACTTTACACAGACAAGATGGAGGTCTGCACGGATACACCAATTGTTATTTTGGTTTTCTTTGTGTTTTTTTCCCAAAAAGACCAACACATATATTGGTGAACAGTGATGAATGAGCCCGATACCACGCTGCCGGCCAGTACGGAGACATGTGGGCGGGTGTAATACTCACAGGTATTTGTTATTCTCGTACACATCGTGTAGCTTCAGAACGTGAGGGTGTTCGATTAGTTTAAGGATCGCAATTTCCCTCTCCACCTGGGGACAGAAGAAGAGAGGGAGCCATTAGAGAGAGAAAGGCTGGAAACATGGAGGAAATACAGTGGAAGGAAAATATTGAATTGTAGTCGTGTTGTGCAGCTATCCCACTTTTCAACACAAGCATTCGCACTCAAAAAATTAACACGCAGCCACAATACGTCAGTCAATATGACCAGGGTGGCTCATGGCCTCGGATTTGCCCACCGGGGGGGGGGAACAAAAAGAAAAAGTTAGCTACATCATCTGGACATTCTGGGTTATGGAGGTACTTAGCAGCTAATTGGGTAGTAGCGTCTCTTGATGTCTCTCCTGTTGCTACTAAAACGGCATGGCGCTTGAGCGACTAATCGTAACGGCCACAGATGCGGCGGCAGCGCGGTTGCTTGCGAGCAATAACACCTTCCGCCTTTAGACTTTATTTATCCAGGAGGCTATTGTTCTGTCACATGGATTAATAAAGTAAACCCTGAATTGGACTGTTTTGACAGTAGAGTCAATGTAGCGTGAATATATGGAGATAGCTCTGTACACCTATCACCCTGCTTCGGCAACACAAAAAACTGTGCTGTCTTTTTGTTTTGTTTTTTACAAAACTTGCAGCTTGCCTTCAGGTCCTGTGAAGAAAAACACTCCACAAACAATGTGCTGTATAGCAATGTGTTCTTCTGAATCTAAACTCTACTATTTACAAGAAGGGGAACTCGAAATAATTGATGCCGCATTAGCCGACGTTGGTGCTTTTAATTGCCATTGAAATGAAGAGCTTCTGCTTGGCCTGGTGTCTAGAAAACGTACTGCCCACACAATGGACTGCTCCCAGTTTCAAGCACACAGCCGGGCTATTCTTGGCCATATATAAAGAAAGACTGTGAGCCAGAGAAGGTTATTGAGTGCAGTCTCTTAGTCTCTCCACATGTCTGCTTCTAGTCTGGTAGGTAGGCCTCTAGGCCTATTTTGAAATCACTTTAAACTTTAAAGTAAAACCTCACGACTGTTTTTTTTTTTCTGTTCAACATAACCTGCATTGGATTCAATGTATGTGAATTGTGCATATATGTTTGTATAGATCACTCTGTCGTCTTCATAACTTCCATGATGCAATTACACAGACAGACAGACAGACAGACAGACAGATCCCCTACCTTCATAAGAACAGATTCTGAGAGTTTTTCTCTATTCACTATCTTGATGGCCACCTTCTGGCCTGTGATACAGTGTACCCCCAACTTCACCAGCCCTGCAAGAGGAAACAGTCCATCAGTTTGTGGAGGGAGAGAGAGAGGGAGAGAGAGAGAGAGAGAGAGAGAGAGAGAGAGAGAGAGAGAGAGAGAGAGAGAGAGAGAGAGAGAGAGAGGAGTGGAGTGAATGAAAAAACTGACAAGAGAGGATACAATAACCATGTACCTAAATGTATACAAATATAACGCACACAGCACATACTCATACTCATACACATGCACACACACACACACACACACACACACACACACACACACACACACACACACACACACACACACACACATACACACACACACACACACACACACACACACACACACACACACACACACACACAGTAAACAAGTGATCAGACCCCTGCAGCAGCACTCCTCTGCAGTGAGTACGTCTTACGGAGAGAAGTTAAAAGACACACCGACCACGGGCTACTTTTTTTTACACCCCACCAGGGGAGGCCCGTCGTGCACTTTGTAGTAACATGGACGCCAATGCAATGCATCGCAATACGTGCTCTGCGCTGAACCCCACTACAAAATAAAAGGGTGGAGGAGGAAGGAAAGAGAAAGGAGGAAGGGAGGAAGGAAGGAAGGAAGGAAGGAAGGAAGGAAGGAAGGAAGGAAGGAAGGAAGGAAGGAAGGAAGGAAGGAAGGAAGGAAGGAAGGAAGGAAGGAAGGAAGGAAGGAAGGAAGGAAGGAAGGAAGGAGGAAGGACTGTGTTGCTTACCTGTCTGCCCCTTCCCCAGCGTCTTCTCTAGCCGGTAAGGCCCCACATACTGGCTGGACTGGCCTACGGACAGCTCCTTGCTGCTCATCCTTTCCCGCAAGCTCCGTCTCTCCAGCCACCCCCCCCCCCCCCTCCCCCCCCCCCCCCCCTCCCTCCCCTCAAACACACACACACACACACACACACACACAGCCCCCGCGGCCCGGAGACGAGAAGGCGAAATTTATAATATCCCGTTTAACGGCTGGCGAAATCACATCAGCGATCAGAGGAGAGATGGCGATCGGTCCCACTTCGCGCGTAACGGCGGCGCCGTTAACGACATTACACACAGACACACACAGACAAACACACACACACACACACACACACACACACACACCGCTATAGCGATGTCGCCGGAGGGGAGGGATGGGAGTGGATGGGATGGGATGGAGGAAGAGGAAGAGGGGGGGGTGGAGGGGAGGGGAGGGGGGGGGATGGGCTCAGTTGTGCTGAGTGATTGGGGGTGGGTGAGGAGGGAGGGAGGGAGGGAGGGGGGGGGGGGGGGGGGGTGCTGATCGTGATCAAGGCGAGACAAGCCTAACGCCGGGGCCTGTAGGCTACTCCCGTGCACTTGTCATGCAGCCCTTGCAAGGCAACTACAGCAGAGCGGAGCGGAGCGGAGGTCCGTGGGAAGAATGAGAAAGAGTGGAGATACGGTGGTGGACGTGAAGCCCGTGGAGACGTGGGACGTGGTCTCTCCCAACGCACAGCCTCAGTGTTCCTCGCTTGGTCTCCAAAGTCCGAATTGCGGCACGTGCATCGGTGGCATGGTGATGATGTTGATGATGATGATGTTGATGAAGAAGATGATGATGAAGTCGGTGAGCGGTCCCGGTGAGGGTTTGAAGGTATGGCTAAATGTGGGCTACGCCTAGAAGAGCGAGGCTCAGCCTGTACCCTACTCTATAACCCGCATCTAATATCTGTTTTCTATATGGCTATATAGGCTATATATAAATATATATAGGCCTAGGCCTATAGTGGACTCAAAGTGAGTAAAGGGGAGTCCTAACATTCAGTGGGACGGTTTACATTTGTCACACATTGGAGACCAGTGAGACGAGCGTGTCAAATAGCACTGGAGAGTCACAATGTCCTCACCTCACCGAAATGCATGCATTCATCAATAGCAATGCATTCACCTGCCAACCACCACCTTCCCCCCCCCCCACCCCCACCCCACCATCCGGCAAAATACAGGGCTAGGCTCTCTCAAATTCACTTCATGGTCCCCAAAATGTAGGCTTGCACATATACATTCAGTCTTCTCGTCCAGTTCGGCCCGGGTTGTCCTGCAGCCCGGTGTTTTCAGGCCATAGGTATATAGGCTAATAATCCATTATCCCAGCAGCAGCAGCAGCAGCAGCACAAGAATGGGTTTTCCAATATCCGGTGTACACTTTAGTTCACCCCCGGTCCTGCATCAAGGAGGGAGGCGGGGGGTGGGGGGTGGGGGGGGGGGGGGTGGTGGTGATGGTGATGTGGGTGCACTATCAAAACAGCCTCAGCCGGGGCCCTATTACTCAGCAGCTACACACAGATATTGCAGCCATACAACAAAAAAATCCGGGGGGGGGCTATTATATGTTTGTAAAATGGTCAAATAAGCCTATATATGGGCCGGATAACAACACGTCCTCCGTGGTCAGCGGTGCATCTAACAACGAGCCTCCCCGGCAGACGTGATGCTGCTGCTGATGCTGCAGCTGGTGCTGATGCTGGTGGTGGTGGTGGTGGTGCTGGTAGGAATAACCGACTCGCCGTCCCTGTCGTTGGCTCCCTTGCTCTCTCTCCCACCCTCTCTCTCTCCTCTGCCGCTCATGGTATCACAGCATCATCATCATCATCTTCTTCTCCTCCTTCCTCCTCTCCTCCTCGCCCGCGACGAGACTCATTGCATCCCACGCACGCCGGCGGCGCGTCGCTGTCTCTCCCTTCCAGGCGGAGGACCGCAAACGAGCGCGTCCCTTTTTTTTTTGCCCTGAAAAACCCCCCGATGCGGTAAAAAAAAATTATCTCCCAGTGCGCCAAAGTTGCTCAGGTCCACAATCCGCCTTGTCGTCAGAGAGAGAGAGAGGGAGAGAGAGGGAGCGCTCCTCTCGCTGCAGCCCGCAAAACCCCCCCCGTTTCTTTTTGTTTTTTGGTTCAACCCTCCTCTCTCCTCTCTCTTCCCCTCCGTCCTCTCTCTCTCTCTCTCTCTCTCTCTCTCTCTCTCTCTCTCTCTCTCTCTCTCCTTTCGCTGTAGGCTATTCGATACGGGCAGCATCAGCATCCGGGTTCCGCTTTTCACCCCCCCCCCCCCCCCCTCCGCCACACACACACACACACACACACCCAACCCTTTCCCTTTCCCATCACTCCCTCGCCTCGACCTCACCCTCTGACTTTGCGTCTCTCCATCTGTTCATTATAACTCCAGACGGATTCATCATTTCAATCATTTCTCAAGACTTTTTTTAAATTTCTTTTTAATTTTATTTCTTACATTATTGTTATAGTAGGCCCTATTCGTATTAAGGTATACAACTACATCTCATGCGCACACACGGGGCAATGTGTTTTGAAAATCCCTTTTTTTCGTCACGTCGGTCTCCATTGTCTATAAATAATGAATACACCCCCCCCCCCCCCCCCCCCCCACGCGGACAGCAGGTTAGTTTGGGCCGCTGCTGTTTCGGGTCAGGTCACATTTTGACTGTAAGCCCTGCAAGTGTTTTATCCACGAGGAGACCACCGGTAACCGTAAGCCGACCCGGGATGGGAGACGGGACGCGGGGATCCCACATCTAATCCCGTTTAATCTTAATCGGTCAAAGCGGCCAGGTTGATTAATGTTAGTGGAGGCGTGTGTGTGTGTGTGTGTGTGTGTGTGTGTGAAGAAAGAAGAGTGAGAATGAATGAGTCCGATTAGGGGATTTGGTACGATCAAATAAATATGGGGTTAAGAGACAACCAAAAAAAACCCATTGAGATCCAAACCAACACTTAAAACATGGCCACATTTTTAAGGCTTATATCACATCGACATATAGGGGCTAATAGTTGGCATTCTGCACAGCAATGATCCCTTGTAACCACAAGATGGCGCCCCAGCCCAGTCGCCCACTGTTTTCTTTTCCACACAGCTACTCGGAAGGCCTGATGGCAAAGCTCCTGTGATTACTAACGTTGATCCGAGGAGAGTTTTTATTACACTTCTGTGCATTAATGACACAAGGCAGTACAGTCTCCTGCCTCTGTTCAGTCCCCTGGCCCGGTGCAGTCCCCTGGCCCGGTGCAGTCCCCTGGCCCGGTGCAGTCCCCTGGCCCGGTGCAGTCCCCTGACCCGGTGCAGTCCCCTGGCCCGGTGCAGTCCCCTGACCCGGTACAGTCCCCTGACCCGGTGCAGTCCCCTGACCCGGTGCAGTCCCCTGGCCCGGTGCACTCCCCTGACCCGGTACAGAGTCCCCTGGCCCGGTGCAGAGTCCCCTGGCCCGGTGCAGTCCCCTGGCCCGGTGCAGCTCCCCTGACCCGGTGCAGTCCCCCTGGCCCGGTGCAGTCCCCTGACCCGGTACAGAGTCCCCTGGCCCGGTGCAGTCCCCTGGCCCGGTGCAGTCCCCTGACCCGGTGCAGTCCCCTGGCCCGGTTCAGTCCCCTGCCTCTGTTCAGTCCTCTGGCCCGGTGCAGTCCCCTGACCCAGTACAGAGTCCCCTGGCCCGGTGCAGTCCCCTGCCTCTGTTCAGTCCTCTGGCCCGGTGCAGTCCCCTGACCCGGTACAGAGCCCCTGGCCCGGTGCAGTCCCCTGGCCAGGTGCAGTCCCCTGGCCCGGTGCAGTCCCCTGCCTCGGCTAGCCTGCTCTCTGCCAAGGGACGAGGATCAATTACCAATGAGCTATGCTGTACTATCATCAAGTGCTTGACGTCCATTCTCCCCTTGCCATCCCATCGATAGTAAAACTTTCCTGTTCGGTTAAAGACAGGCAGTGTAGCTTAAAATCCACTTCCCAACCATCAAATACATGCAAATGTGAATTTCCAAAATGTCCTTTACAGCCTGTTTATTATAATTATTATCAGGGATCTGCAAAAATGTATTTGTGTTTACTTCTGGTATACGGATGTATTATGACACATGCCTGCCATGGCGTTAAACTATTGTTATATCATTGCATTGTTCTATTGTCAACTGTACCCCATAGCGGTGATTGACAGCTAGCTTTGGTTTAGCCTAGCCACCGCAACAACCCACTTCTTATGTCCCACCCCAACCTCCAGTTTTATCAGTCTACCAGCCTACCCAGCGGACCGCAGCTACTGGTAGGCTTACCTATCCATCATACAACTGGGTGGACACGCCCACTCGTGATGTCACTAGAGGGTAGTCACATGGCAATTTTGAAACGGCTTGTAATGGCTAATCACACTCACACCTGGTGGTAATATAAGGGCCCTTTAAGTACGGGGACGCGGCTTGTGACTTCCTTTCGAGCTACTTGCGTACGAAAATGAGAATTGTATCAAAACTAACAATGGAAATACAAAACAAATGCAGACCAGGGACTATATATAATAATAATAATAATAATAATAATAATAATAATAATAATAATAATAATAATAATATTGGGTCTTGAAACATATTTTTTGCCTGCTTAATGCAAGTGAATCGGGAGTCAAAAGGTAAAAACAGGCCGCACTTAAACTACGAAGGGGCACAACATTTGGAAATTAACTTTGCATGTCGATGGCGGGGAAGTGCATTTTAAGTAACATTTTCAAGTTATCCCTGAACTGAAGAGTACTTCTTCATTGAACGAAGAGCCAAAAAACGGCACTGAAGGCTTTTCTCGATGGAAAAGATGTTTTTTGCTCTCCTACTACGTCATGTGGTTCGTTGATCTGATTGGTCGAAGTTAGCCCATGATAGACAGATGGTTCATCCAATCACCTGCCAAGTGTTTTTTGAAAGTGCCTGCCCTTCCCAGATGGTTCTGCATAACCAACCATCTGGCGCCTCAGCCACGTTAGTTTTCTGTCCCACTGTTGAGACAAAAAGTAAAAGTTTTCCGAATCGGAATCTGAAATTGAATCTCATACATGGAAACTCAACGCATGGATAAGAGTACTTCACCCTCCTGTTTACAGTGTTGTATGGGTGTAGTAACTGTAGACCCCTCCGACTGCATATACTGTGCTCTCTGTGACATTTACACACACACACACACACACACACACACACACACACACACACACACACACACACACACAAATAGCATGAGGTGAAAGGCATCTAGATGGACTGGAACACCCTTTAGAGTCTGATGGGCCTATGGGGAACTAGAGCCGGTGTACATTACAGTATATATATATATATATATATATATATATATATATATATATATATATATATATATATATATATATACACACACACACACACACACACACACACACACACACACACACACACAATCGTGTTGTACACAAATGAACAAGCTCCTTTAACATCTTAAATACGTTGCCCGCTGGAATAAGCACCGTTTTCTTTAAACGTGGATGGGTTTTAGCACACAAAGTGCTGCTTCTGATTGGTTCAAATAAGGGCCCACCCAGTGATGTCACGTGTGGTAGGTAAATGAATGGAATAGCAGTTGCAATAACCTGATTCACCAGAGATGGTGCTACTGTATCCATACAGAAGTATCCCATACAACTATCCCATAAGACAAACTAATACCTCATTAAGTTAAACTGTGCAGAGTTAAGAGTAACGTTTTTAAAAGCTAATTTTGAATAAAGCATTTTTGTTGGTAAAATATGAAAGCTTAACCTGTTTGCAATTCTCTCCACATCTACAATTAAAAATTTCCCAATACTTGACTGACATCTACAATTGTCATGAGTAGACATTTCTGACAATAGTTTTCACAGTGTTTGTTATAGGGATAGGTTTTATACTCAGTAATATTGTTTTTTTGATGCTGTGTTTCATTGAATGTTCTGGATCATATTTTGCACTCATTAGATATTTTGCGACAATATTTTACTCACCCACCACAAATTGTATTCAAAACCCCCCCCCCCCCCCCCCCCCCCCCCCCCCCCCCCCCCCCCACACACGGTGAATAACCCAGAATGGTATCTGCCAAAACAGAAGCACAGAACAAACAAAAGGAGCATGTCAACTCGAGTCATTGTTTTCGGTTTATACACCCATTCTTTTTTAAACTTTTATTTCCATTTAAATGTATTAATTTCAAGTCAACAATATTACATGAAATCCTCATGGTCTCTCTGGAACTGCATACAATTCGAACGCATCATATCCACATACTGGGGAGAGAAAGGGGTTAACAGTTGGGGAAACGTTGGAAGACACCATTTAATCCTAAAACAGAGGGGGGGGGGGGGGGGGGGGGTGGAGAACGGTTAAAGTCGAGGTTTTTCAGCCGCCAGATCCCGAACCTCCGGTCCGAGTCGACACAATCTTCATCACGCCGCCGCGCCGCCATAGAAGTCGTTCAGTCCAGTGCTGTTGTGCAGAAGGGAATGCTGGGAACTGGGAGGACTCAGTGCAGTGGACCTGAGGGGGGATAAGAGAGGACGGAAATGAGCTAAAAGCAAACCATGTGTTGCGTGTGCGAGGCACCAAGTCACGAAAGCATTTTTTTTCCCGGCCAGCTAACCCTCTGAGGGTACATTGCTGAAGGGGCAAAAGATATTTCGGTTTGTTCCAAAGGGGGTTTTGGCTACTGTACCCCGGCATGAGGGGCGTGGGCTGGGGGCTGAGTGTGTGTGTGTGAAGCCTGGTGTGTAGCTAACTGGTTACTGTAATGACCCTCAGAGGCTGCCATGTTCTTCTTCAGAGAGCATTTCTTTTTTTTGGGGGGGGGGGCAAATGATCAATGCAGTTAATACTAGTAACCATTTCATGATTGCTCTGTGAATCAAATAAAATTGCGTCTTGAAAAAAAAACACTGTACTTGCCAACCCTCTATAGGGCAAAATGAAGAAGAAAAAATGTTAAATGTCAAGTGCTTACTTCCAGGCACCGGTTGTGGGTGGATGGAAGCAGGGGTGAATTCTATTGTAGTGTCAATAAAGTTGTCAGACTCCGTTAAGTTAAGGACCAGAGTGGCGTCGGATTGTACACTAACCTTCCCCCCCCACCCCCCACCCAACGATGGGAAGGTCATCGCTTCACAATAGTGTATGGAGGGCCGAGGCGGCACAGTGCTTACGTTTACGGTGGGAGCGGCGGTCTTCACGACGTGCCCGCGGCCGCGCTCTTCACACAGGCTGCGAAGGCCTCCATCAGGTCCTTGCAGCCCTCGGCTCCGTTCTCCGCCACACTGAGGTGGAAGGGAAGAAGGGGGAGGAGGAGGAGGAGGAGGAGGAGGAGGAGGAGGAGGAGATGGACTTTAGACTTTGTATACAATGCAGGTACTGTCAGTCTTTGTGTCCTGTGTCCTTCTATGTATAGAATATATCTTGAATGCCTTATTTTAATGACTGTATCCGTTTTTTAAGGAGCTACTTGCCCAGGGACTGCTAATATAATGCACACTGTCCCCCCTGTCCAATAAATAAAGACAATAAAAACAGAAGAAGGTGAAGAAGAGAACATCACAGGTGTGCATAAGCACACATATTTAGTATCTGATATCTGATGTCGATATTGGAGACAACAATCAACAATATAAAAGATGTGTGTCATAGGAAAGAATCGATAGGAAAGAAACACCACTTGATTGATTTTCTTTTTTCCTTTGAAATATTTGTAACTACTAAAAATAATCCCATGTAATGGGTGAAGTCTATACCATTCATTAAAATGAATTGATTGGGACCTGTATCGTAAAATGGAATTGATTGTTATAAAGTCTCTGAGAAAAAAAAAAAAGGTAAAATGGAGAATGCAGTTATATAGCACTTCTGACCAGTACCGTTTCTAGCTGTTTGGGGGCCCTATGCGAGATACAATTTTGAGGCCCCTATTTTGTCACGGCCGACGGGGGGGCGGTGGGGGGGGGGGGGGGGGGGGGGGGGGGGTGCGCGTGATCATAACCCACCCCGGACCTAGGGCCGACGGGGGGGGGGGGGGGGGGGGGGCCCTGGTGGCGGTGGGGCCCTATACAGCCGCATAGTCTGCATATAGCTAGAAACGGCTCTGCTTCTGACCTATGGCCACTCAAGTGCTTTACAATTTGTGCCTCACTTTCACCCATTCATACACGCATTCATACACGCATTCAGACACCGGCCGGCTGGCGGTGTCCACCATGCAAGGCACCAGCCAGCTTGTCGGGAGCAACTGGAGTTAGCCTTGCACTTGGCAAGGAGGAGCCGGGGATTGAACCAGCAACTTTTGATCACGCAATGAAGTTATAGGGCAGTAAGTTGTATCAGCTAAGTAATATTATCACCCAGTCCCACCCGAGCTCTGATTTCCCCAGCTCAGTTGCGACGAGACACAAAGAGATGAAGCCATGTTAACCACTGCTCTCTGTTCGCTGTGAGCCAAAGCCACAGCAGACAGAGCAAAAATACCTACTGTATGAGAGAGAGAGAGAGAGAGAGAGAGAGAGAGAGAGAGAGAGAGAGAGAGAGAATTTCCAGCACCCAACACAGCCACTGTCATGGCGGGTTAGGGTGATGGAGCGAAAGGAGAGAGAGCGGGAGAGAGGGAACAAACGAGAGAATGGAGAGGGGAGAGGGAGAGAGATGGAGGGATAAACTGCGGCGTTCTGCTTGCCAGTAGCGAGGGAAGGGAGCGATTGCGTAAACGTGCCATGAGACACGAGCGGATTAACATAATGGAGGGGGTTTGAGGTCGACATGTGACACAAGGTCACATCCCTTCTCTCCTCCTGCCCACCTCCATTCATCCCTCCTTTCTCTTCTCTCTTCCGCTCTCACACGGGCTCTGGCATGTATGCACGCATTCGCAGTGCATTGAGAGCTGGGTCCCCCCTTCTCCTCAATCCAGAGCCCGTTTCCACGACGACGACGACACAATCAAATGTATAGGCACCATCACAAGTCACTCTGGTATTACCATGACTGCGTTGACACACAGTCAATCATCGGTCGATGTTTCCATGTGTAGTGCGGTGAGAGCGCCGTGCCTCATCACCGCCACACATCGTCACCGCCATGCGTAACCCGTTGAGCTGCGCAGCTCCTCCCACATCACATTGCGGTCGGTGTGGGCTGCTGCTTACGCAACACACAGCTGGAAGAGCACAGATTAACATTACGTTACCCTGCGCTCTTCATGGGGGAGGTGGAAGGGATGTGTTGTGTGTGTGTGTGTGTGTGTGTTATTATGCGTTAGCATGGTGCTATGCTTGGCTCGTTTCTCAGCCTCACTTGCAAGTTGCTTAGGATGAAAGCGTCTGCTACATAACGTACATACGTATCGTAGTTGAGTGCATGCGGAGATAATGCATGCGGCAACATGCCACAGATGATCCCAACACAGACCTGAACCTCAGCTCCAGGGCACATTGTCAGATAATCTCTCCAACCTACCCCACCCTCCTCGGCAACACGCTAGCCCGCCGCTGACTGACAGCAACCTTTTGACAAGGGCCAATAACAAAAAAACACGGCCGCCATCTTGTTGACTACTTGTTGTAACCCTAATGGAGGTAGGAAGGTGATATTTTAATCTGAGCAAGAGGACATAAATTTGACAAAATTTAAAAAAAAATAATAATTTCTACAAGGATTGACCCAACCGCCATTTCCCCAAGACCAAAATCTATTGACAATGGAACCGCCATTTGACCGCCCTGTGAAAAACCACACTGCCATTTAGCAACTTTGTGGACTATAATATAACATAATATATAATATATTAGCTTCATTTCCAGAGAGTAGCATTATTAGAAGTGATTGCCGTTGAGTGTGGGTGGGAAGGCGGGGGGGGGGGGGGGGGGGGCGGGGCCTTCTTGGACACAATCAGGAAATGGAGGCTGAATAATTTAGTAGGAGTTGACCTCTTGAGACAGACATGCATAATGGATTGATCACGCTGCAGAAGTGGCCAGAGAAATAATGGCGGCCAAGCAGCTGCACTTAAGGACGAGGGAGGATGCACATTTGGCAGCAGGGCTGTTGTCCTTATGTTTAATTACATGTTGGCGTGTGAGTGGGGGAGGGGTGCTGGTTTGCTGAGTGCATCAAGCCAATAAGCTGAGGAGGAGGCTGGGTTGCATAGCGCATCTAGCCAATGGGGTGATAAAGGGGGCGGGTTATCGTGCATCTAGCCAATGGGGCAATAAGGGGGGGGGGGGGGGTTGCATAGAGCAGCTAGTCAATGAGGGGGCTAAAGGGGTGGGTTCCTAAGTGCATCTAGCCAATGGGGTGATAAAGGGGTGGGTTGTATTTAACCCTGTGCAATTTAGCCCACCAGTGAGGCACTACTGCTTGAGGGATATGTAAAACTATCTTCTGACCCACACCCCATTCATATAGTGCTGACACAGAGCCGGTTTGTAACACTAGACAATATATATATATATATATATTTTAAGACTTTCTTCTTCTGCTTTCTCTTTAAACATGTATGACTGCTTGAGTGGATGATGAAACACAGTTACACTCGCCCGGCTCTGCTACAGGTTGTATGCTTTCTCAGACAATTATGAATGAGCAGTCGATCCGTTTGAAACACATGTAGGGGGCACTGAAGGGATTCACAAATCTGGTCGGACATCGCAGACTTTTGCAGACTCACCACATTCTAGATGGGAAGTGGAATGTGTCTACAAAGCAGTGCACACATGTGTGCACACGAATAACTACGGTATGTGGCCTCCTGAAGTCGGATTTTGTCAGGGTCTGCCCGCTCACTAACCTATATTTAGAGGTCAGCTCCTGTGGCCCTATGGAGCCGCAGGCATAAGGTCACATGGTGTGAGAGTGTCAGGTACAAAACACCACTTTGAAGGTGAGGGAGAAACTACAGATGTAAAAGCAGGTAACAAAACGCATGCCATAATTACACTTCCGCTGTCTTATTCACGTCATTACACACACATCTGAAATGTAGCTGCTCAACTTTAACCATGTCAATCTGACTTAGATTACATCTCACGTTTGCTTATACAGAACACAAGGATGGGTATGTCAAACTAAACACACCTAAATACTTTGGCTAGAACAAGTCTGGAATACAGAAGCGAGCATAAGCAAGATTATTACTCATTTTTAAATTTAAGAGCAACCATGTGCTATACTTCCTCAAAACCCTGTCCTCACATTTACTCAGCTCTCACTCAACACTAAATGCCGTTGTCATACTGCTTAGGAAACATACGAGCTCAGGAACATTTCTAACTGTCTCATCTCATCGCTTTCCTGCTTGTAATGCAGCACTGATATTCCAAGCAACAAACATTGAATTATACTCATTTATCGAAGAGACAGTCAACAGACTTTTGCCCCAATTATGTTTTAAATACATACATACAAACTCTCTACGAGACCACAAGAAGTATTGATCCCATCTCCCGCCATAAACCACCATGCTAGTCATGTTCCAACATGGCCGACTCCAGTGTGGCGTAAAGATGAATGACAAGGTTACCATTTACTTGGCTGGCCTACTTTACGGCAGCAGGTGTCAAAAGAAGCAGTAACCTGAGCTAGGGCTGAGAACATCTTATGGTATCTTGTACATACAGTCTCACACACACACACACACACACACACACACACACACACACAGATACGCATGGAAACGCACACACAGGTATTTGATGACTAAAAATACATAGTTTTTCAAGTATACATTACGATCATGTTGAAGCACATGTTTAAGCAGAACCCAGACTTAAGTCACCACATGCAACATGTACAACAATTAGAAGCAGTGGAAGCAACACTGTATGCTGGGATAAAAGTTTTATAGAATGAAACTTTCACAGAAACAAGCAATTCCCATTCGAGGATTTCATTAAAGATACTAATTTGTTCTGGTATAACCCTAACCCTATTTTCAGTAATTTGACATAATACAGGTGCAGTGCATTGATGTGTGTAGCAGTAGACGGCAGAGAAAGTTTTCTTTTATTATATTCGTATATATTGAGTTATACATTTGCCTATACATTGCCTATGCATATACATGTCCATATAATCTATAATCTAATGCAAATACATTGTGGCGGCACGTGTAGACGACCAAAGGACACATGTCAGTGCTATATTATTTTGGCACTTGTTAAACTTTTACAAGTTGTTAGCCAATCGTATGTACCATACCCTGCCCTTGTTTCAACAGGCTGTCTTATCTACCACACACGCACACGCACACCCACAAACACACACACAGCGGGTTTGCCTATAAAGGTTTATCAGTCCCGAGCAGCTTTGCTGGCGAGCTCTGAACTCTTTAGAAGAAATTACACCAAAGTGTCTAAAAGGTTTTTAAAACGCCACAAAGAATGTACAGATATCAGATTTTAAAATCCCTATTTTTACACATTCGCATTAGATTTATGTTTCTAAAAAAAGCTTCCCACATAATTACCCTTTTCAGCTCTTTTTATTATTGCTTACTTGACAGAAAACCGAAAAAAAAATCAAATCTTTCAAAAACCCTTCTAGTGCTGGAAAAAGATATTTCCCAGCGTGTGCTCAAAAGACCAAAAAAGAAAAGAATTGCGTCCAACTGGTTTGACATTGAAACTGTCATTGAAAACCGCGCGCAAAGACGCAGTGTCATCCATGTTGTTCTGGCTCTGCTGGTTCATCCAGAAACAAAGTAACACTGGAGGCATCTACTCACTGGAGGGGTTGGTTTTTCAAACTGGGGGAAAACATACTACATACGCTGCACTGTTCATGTATTACACACTAAACACTCCTAATGGTGGAACCAATGAGTTCTGTCTGTCGCCCACAAAGCCAGTGGTGAGTGTGGGGGCATTCCCAGCATCCAACTGGGCGAAAAACACACACACCTCATTAACACACACACCCCCTCCCCCCCCCCCCAAGAAAAGTGGGGATCGTGACCTTTAACCCCGAGTGAACATGTCAAATTCAATTTGAGGAACCGCTGGGCTACATGTTATTTAAGCTCTGCGACACTCGAACCGCCGCCGCTATGTCCTCTGCGGCGACTCCATTTTAGCTCGCCGCAATTTAGG
>JAOPHQ010002866.1:5000-55000 GCA_030340625.1 Merluccius polli | reverse complement strand
TCTCTCTCTCTCTCTCTCTCTCATCTTAAGTGTGTGCATGTTAATTAGTTAATTTAATTAATTAGCAATAATAAAGGAAGAGATCAATCAACAATGTGTTTTTTAGTAGGAGACTCAGTGGTTCTTTATGCGTGGCATGCAGTGACATATTCTTGGGTATAAAAAATATTCTCTCCGTTCCACCACAGGATTCTCATTTCCCGCCCATAGGACGGGTGCTGATGCCCCGACCCAACATGTGCCACACCTCCTCCCTACGGACGCCCAACGACAAGGAGCAGACTCTGCGTGTGACCGTAAGTGGAGCCGCCCAGCTTGCTATGTGTGGTGCTGCCCGTCTCCCCGTTAGCCTACACATCCAATGTCATCTCAATCACAAGTTTGACATAAGGGCCAGGCATGTTGACTTGTTTGAGTTATTCAGTAGACGCTTTCATCCGATGAAGCGACTCACGGTGAAATTAGATCGGTCTGTCATGAGCAGATAGAGGGTTTGTTGCCCCCAATGTAATGTACCTGACGGCATAACCGCGACAATGAAGTCATAATTGAAAAACAGAGAAAACAGCAAAGGATAACGAAAGAAGAACAAAAGATCTCAGTACATTATTCCAATTCCTGTTTCCCCTCAAGTAGTATTGTCAAACAATAATAAATATGCAAAATCAACTAAGAAGTATCCAGTGAATCTTTACCAACTACTCACTACAGGGTTCTGTCTTGCTCAAGAGACGCCTACAGGTCAGACATTGGAGGGGATTGAACCCAGAACCTGTCAAACAGCCAAACATGTTTTCAACCCGCGACCCCATTTTAATGTCTGGAAATTCTCTGTTTGTATGTGCTAGACCTTTCTGCCTATAAATCACATCTCCCGCCGCCTCATACGCACATCAGGCGACCCCAAAGTGGGGTCCCGACCCACGGGTTGAGAAACACTGCACTGGATTATCCTGTTATCATGTTTTAATCAATAAAAAGCAGACGTCCGTCGCTTTCACGAGTTCCCACTCAGAGCGGCTTTTTTAAAATTAAATTATATTCAACGTATTGCATGAACATACACACGACAAGGGGTAATATAATAACATACATACGTCATTATTGCGAAACTGCCTATTTAATAAACTAAAGGTTAGCCCTGTCTTCCATCACACCAAACATATTCCTCAGAGCCTTCCCTCTCTCCCCAAGCAGGACCTGTCCTTCCTGTCTGGCTGGCTGCTCCTGGGGATTGTAGTTTGTTCATGGGAACCATCTTGAATTGTAGTCCTGCAGCCAGCAGGAGGGAACGCAGCGATCCTCGATAACCTCTCATGACGTCACGGTGTGAACACGCGGTAACGCTGCCTCCTCCCTCCCTACACTAGGAGGCGGAGCTGATGTCCCTGACCCGCTCCCTGCTCCAGGCGTGGGCCCACCCCCTGGTGCTCCTCTCCCAGGCGTCCAACATGCTGCCCCACCCGGCGCGGGGCACCATCTCCAGCCGGGTGCTGGAGCTGCAGGACCACTCCAGCACCCTGCGGGACGGCCTGGACATCCTCTCCAGCAAGGTGAGTGTGTGTGTGTGTGTGAGGTAAGTTGGATGTTTGTACTGTATTGTGCTACAATACAGTACAATACAATGCAACACAATATGCAATACAACACAACAACGAGCTCTCCCACCTGGCCTTTTGGAGCAGATGGGCCCGGCCTCCCAGCACCTGTCCTTCCTGCCCTACCGGGGGGGCGCCGACATGGGCCAGGACAAGACCTCCAAGCTGGTCAACTTCAACTTCCTGCTGTCCTGCTTCCGCCGCGACTCCCACAAGATCGACAGCTTCCTGAAGGTCCTGCGCTGCCGGGCGAACAAGATGCGGCTGGAGTCGTGCTAGTGGGTTGGTGGGTGGGATGAGGGGATGGAGAACCTGGGGTGTGTCTCAATTCAGATACTTCCATTAGTGCACTTCCATGTAGTACTTATGTGTGTACTGCGTGAATTTCGACAGGGTAGTGTTGTCTCAAATTGAACACGGCCATTGCGCACTTACCAGGAAACTTCAAAATCAATAACTATGTATGAATCACCGGTTCAAGGAACGAAAACGAAAACCGAAAACGAACGGAATTTTACGAGGAACGGAAACGGAAACGAAAACCAAATGGTCTTCAACTGTTCCGGAACAGAAACGTTATTCTGAAATCCCCAAAACCGGTTAATAACGTTTTTTTTTTGTTCTTTATATAGCCTATAAAATTTCACAAAAGCATAGCCTATTTCATGAAAAAAAAAAAAAAAAGAATTCTGGTTGCCGCGTTCACTTCGCCGCCCGCTAAGCTCAGCTGTCATTTAGACTACTGTGTAAATTAAGGGCAAATACCAATAACGAGGTCTATTGTAAGGTATCGACCACAAAAATAGACAAGGCCCAATAACACTGCCGGAACGTTAAGAACGAACATTATTTTACGTTCCGAACCGGTTCAGGAACGATATGTTGGTGGCGGAACGCAAGAACGAAAACGTTAAATATACCGGTTCCATTCGGAGCGGAACGATTGAAAAATAATTTCGTTTTCAAGCCCTGGTATGAATGCTCTTATAATTCGACCGCCATTTTCACAAACGTGGGTGGTCCCTCTCCTTCCACTACAGAGCCAAGATGGCGACCTTTTTGACCGTTATGAGTCCACCATCCGGGTACTCACACTGCAGTTTTCCCATACTTTCCAGTGTGAACGCACTTACGCACTCAGAATAGCAAGTGTAAGTATGGAAGTACACAAATTGAGACACAGCACTGGGCTCTAGAAACAGGGTTGATACCATAGACTGTATATAAAGGTTTATGTCTTTATGTACAGTCTACGGTTGCTACGGATACACAATGCTCTTGGACCGAATGACTGTCTGCACTTTATCCTTAGTTACACTCACTCACTTTATGTGATTTGAATAAAACACATTGTAGCTGTTATTGCTTTACATTTAATTTCAATAAATACTTTTTTTCTTGCATTTTTTTGTCATGTCCAAGGTTTTGAGTCACATGATGTATTATTACCTATTTAGTTTAGTTTCGTTAGTTTGTAATACAGCAGCACACAACAGGCAACGACAACATAATATATAGTATTATTGCACAACTATAATAATAATATATTATATTGATAGGGCCTATTATATTTCTATATTATATTCCTGTAGGCCTACGTAACCTACGCACGTGCGGAACAGCACGTCGACTCAACGTCAAAAAGAAAAAAACACGTGCACGTGCGCGTTCTCCTTTATCGCCATGGCGACCATAACAAAACGGCTTCTCTTCTTGTCTGCGCGTCGCTGGTCCGCCATCGCTGCCACCAAGGCGTTACGTTTCGCCACACTAAACACCGGCTCGTCGGGTCTTGGCCGCCATGGGTTTGGTGGCGGAGCGTCGGAGAGGAGACCTCCCAGAGACCAGCTATGATGCCGGCCTCCGATACACACGACCCCCGCCATTCAAGGTGGAGGTCGGCCAGGTTGGTTTTTGCTGGGTTGACTCCTCCGCCGCCGGCCCTGGGCCGCTTCACGCCCTGTCCCATTGCAGGGAAACGACGCGCCATAAATAACGCCGTAAAGTAGGGCCATAAACAGGCTTAAAGGCTGTCCATCATTTCATCGAAATGTTTTTTTTAATCGGCCTCCACTTGACTTGGGTTGATGCTGCTGTGATCCAGTGTTGCTATTTCCTTATGTGAATACTAGCAATCGCCTTTTTTTCTGAAATTGTCACATACATTAAGAAAATGTGGCAATTTAGACACAAACATGTTTTTGTTTTTTTATTTGTTTGTTTTTTAATGGCTGAATGGTGGTCGTATGCACTTTGCAAAGTCGCAGGGTTGCTGACCTTCAGTTTAAATAGACTGAACTTTGAGCGGCGTGGTGAGGTGGTGTCTCCAGGCCATGACACGCAGGACTCAGGACGGCCTCGGACCGCCATGGCGTCAGAAGTGTACAGCAGAAAGCGAGGGAACAATATAAAATGAAGAATTCAAAACATGTCTACCGCTACCAGATGATGAGGCACGCCATGTAGGCCTACCTGAGTTTAGATCCCAAAAAGGCCTGCTTGCGATTGGCCCAAACCACAGGCCCGCCGAGACTGTTTGGCAATGATCTCCATTTAGGTCATGCTGTGAAACGTAGCTGCGCAAGGTCAGGGGTCAAATATGGTTGAAGCGCTACAAATCATAGTTGCTCTGAAGGCTTCGACACCAAGATATGTACGAACTCCAGTCCAGCTGGTATACCTCTGACAACATGACCGAGGTTTTGTAGCCTGTAGCTTTAACAAAAAGTTGAATGGTTGGTGTGAGTATGACAGCATGGGAAATTAAGAAATATTTCTCCTCTATTTCCCAGCAGGATGGACCCCTTCCCCCCATTCTTCAGCGACACGCCCCGCCCTCCCAGGCCCTGGTGACCTCTTCGGGTCTGGCGCACAGCGGTCGACCCCAGGCCGGCTGGCAGGTCCAGACGCGCTGCCCCAAGGCTCCTCCACACTGGACCACACACTGCCTCACCCCACTGGCCCAGCGGGTGAGGGGCACCCTTATGGATTCTACCATTTAACTTGCGAGAGCACCCTTGAGGCGATCAGTTCAGCTGGGTCCCCTATTTTACCGTTAGATTTTGAAACAGCTTGTAATGGCTAATCACACTCAGACCTGGTGGTAAAATAGGGGACCTTAATAGGAGAGCCAAACCCTCAGACCCCGCCTTTAAAAAGATTGTTTCACGTTTTTTTCACACACATTCTGGGGCTGCAGGGCTGCCTGTAGACGTAACCATATCAGCTAATAAGAAGTTATGCATGCAATAGCATGTGTTTATCCCAGAGAGGGAGTCATCTATAATGCCAATATAGTCATCAATGCACAAGTGTTTGGCTCTTTGGACTCAGTTGAAGCATGCAGATTCATACAGGAGCCTATGCTATGCATGTGTGAATGGTCTTAGAAAGTCTCTGACATGGTCACTTGGTATAGCGCACATTTCAAACTTCAGCCCATTTGGTTGCGACTTGACCAGACCCCTTGGTCGTAAACCAGAACTATGGGGGGAGTTAACAGCCAGTTGAACTTCTGCACACTGTGTACTACCAAACTTCATTATGTGAACTGAACTTATATTTTATACATGTGGTGTTTTTTTTCAACTCCGTCCAGCTGAAGGAGAATTCTCGCCTTTGCGTGTTGTCAGCTGCGGTCAGCGAGGCCAGGGACAGCTACAGAGGGCTGCAAGCACCAAAGACCCCCCTCCCAGAAAACTTTCACACACTAATGGTGAGCTGGAATAGATAGATGGAGGGATGGATGGATGGAGGGAGGGATGGCAGACAAGTACAGAATGAATGAGTGAATTGATGAATGTTTCAGAATCTTCAGAAGTTAAGCTTATGTTTATAATTGCTGTGCAATGATAAAGAATATGATGATAAAATGATAAAATGATGATAAAAATGATAAAAATGCAACTTATTAATTAGCAGTGCTCCCTGATGATATTTGTTATGTGTTTGTGTGTTTGTGTCTGCTGTCCCAGAGCTTGTATAAGCAGCTTGACTCGGATCGGCGGTTCGTGGAGCCTCCCGTTAGCACGGCTCATGCTAGCTACCGGCGCTTCCAGCGGTACGTGTCGTGTTCACAGCTTTCCCTACCAAACGCCCCATGATTGGTTCCATATCCTGGGTCTCTTAGGCAGTAATGGGTGGGGCTGTGGTGGTCTTGGGTTTCGGATGTCTCAGCCCCCTCCTGCCACCTTGTGTTGCATCGTTCTCCCAATATCCAGTGGGAAGTGAAATTGGAGCCCAAATTGTGAGTGTGTGTTGACCAAGATTGACCAAGAATATATGGGTGAAGAACATGTTTAGGCAGATAGTGTCTGTCTTGCTCCCTCTGCCATACGCACATGCACGCAGACACACACACACGCACACACACACACACACACACACACACACACACACACACACACACACACACACACACACACACACACACACACACACACACACACACACACACAGTCTCTGGCCCAAGCTTGCTCTCCCCACCTCAAGGCTTTACCTATAAACCCGTTCCTGTGACTTCTGTATTAACCATTAATTCCCCCTCCAGCTCTGAACTCATGACTCCCTCCAGATTGGACGTCCAACCTGCCTATTCAGCTCATCTGAAAAGCCCCGCCCGTGTAGTACCCCCACGCCCCCACCATGAAGCCCCTCTCTTAGACCCCTCACCATCCATGGGCCCCCTGGCCGCCCTCCCATTGTCCGGGAGGAGCAGCGAATACAGGAGCAGCTTCTGCGGCGCACCACCCCACGTCAGCGCCACTCTAATGACCCCGGTCTCCCAGACGTTCCCCGGTCTGGACGGCTCTAGCGCCAAGGGGGCGGGACCGGCGCATCCATCAGACCTGCGGTTGGCTGTCTTTGCGGTGCCACGGATGTATGCGCCGGAAAGCAACAGCTATGGCTGTGGGAAGCCCATAGTAATCTGAGTCTCATGTGGCTCACCGCCGTTACAAATAAATGTGCTGTGTTTCAGTCGAACACGAGTAGGATGTGAATATATAAACATATATTGATGATTTCATTTAGTAGCTTCTACTTTCATTGTCCAATAATAGCAACATAACCCACCTAAGAATTTATGGTACATGAAAGTGTACTCTTTCTTAAGGAACTGCTTACACTGTTTTTACTTTACTTTATTACAATAGTGTTGTTTTTTTAAGCAACGTCAACAGTGACACCAACTATACAACTATGAATGCAATATAAATGACAGCCTAATTCTTTGTGGGAAATATATAAACATATTTGAATAATCAGTGAATTCACTTAAATGTCTAAACTAAAACATGTGCTGAAGAGAAATACAAAGTAACAGACAAGATGGACACAGATAGAAAATTTTGGCATAAGCTTTTAATGTTTTTATTAAGTTTTTGATATTTTCTTTTTAAATTAGATTTGCTTTTTCCCCGGTAGTTTTTATGTTTTTATTCATTATTCTTCAGTGGTATTTTTTTATTCATCCTATCAGTAAATGAGAGGAGTTGCTCAGGTAAATCAGCATTCACAGTCAAACCTTCATACTTTTTAAATAATAGAACTGTTTATAAGTCTCTTTTTTCTTGGATGCTGTTGAATTGGTACATTGTATTAACCTTTTTTGTTCTTTACATGTTTCAAAAATATAAAAGGTAAATAATAAACATTCCTTTGAAATATATTTTATACAGTTCTTGATTCTTTTATAATTATTTTTTTTCTCTCCAGTGTTATGACATTAAAATTGTTTTCCAACATATGTCTCTAATAGCATAAACCCCATTCAGTGTTACGGCAGGACGCTTCTCTTTTCTGATTTCCTTTTTCCTCCAGCGGCGCTTTTAGCGCCATCCAGCGGCAGCGCTATGCATTACACATTTTACCATTCACAATTCGATTGACTATTAGCTGCGATTGCGCATATAGTGCAATGTGTCAATTGAATGCCAGGGACAAATATGGAGCCAGAATGCAACTCAATTTCAGAATTTAATGCACCATGACTGTTTCTATTGTTACATTTAGGTCGACCGTAAAACCTTAAAAGGTCGTAAAAAGGAACAGAAAGTGAACCCCGCAGGCCAACAGGTGGCCGGATGAGATGAGCTAAATCTAAATGATGCAATATAGATTAGGGCAATATTGTTATTGTTAATCATTTCCCAAACACAATGGGAACAATAAGGGTTGAGCGTTAGTCGGTTTCATCATAAAACCGTCCTTTCAGAGCCATGTGTTTTGTCAGGTCACTCCATGACCTGCCAGAGATAAAAGGAAAGGAGTAAGAGGTCCATATTTCGGCCCAAAGAGAAGCGTCCCCGCCCCCGTCCTTCATTCACAAATAAGTTAAAGTCGTCTTTTTAAAGTTTCCATGCATTAGAATTCATTTCCAAACAATAGGATAGAAAAAAAACAAGAGCAAGGGATGCAAGAAGAGGGTGCTTCTTCCTCATATAAACATAAAGAAGGAGGAGGAGGAGGAGGAGGAGGAGGAGGAGGAGGAGGAGGAGGAGGAGGAGGAGGGAGTTGATGGGGAGAACGGCAGACAGAGAAAGATGTGGCCTCAGTGAGAGCTGTGTGTGGGGGGGGGGGGGGGGGGGGGGAGTCTCAGGGTAAAGGGGAATGGTGGAAAGTGGGCGGGCCCTTGTGTTTTGTTGTTGTTTGTTGATATGTTATATGCTTATTGGGATTTCAAGTAAAGTTCCACTAAGGGTGGGCTCAGCTGTCTCACTCCCCCTCACTGATGTGTAGTGACAGTTTAGCTCAAACCCCTCCCAGTCCCTGCAGAATGGTGGTCAAACACACACACACACACACGCATGCACACGTACACGCACACGCGCACGCACACACACACACACACACACACACACACACACACACACACACACACACACACACACACACACACACACCTGTCTATCCCCTTCTCTCTTCCTCCGCACTTGCCTTGCTCATTTCTTCACTAAACTCCCCCCTTTTCCCCCTCATTTTTTTGTAATTGATAGATCAAGCAACTCTATTATACTTGTCTCTGTCTTGGCTTAAAATCAAGTTTAGACAAACTATAACTCAACTAACTCTTGGGGTTGGCGAGGGTAAAAGGATGACAGAACATAAGGAGAGGGAGAGAGGGTGACAGAGAGAGCGGGGGACATTTTGCATATGGACATAGAACATGTTTTGCCATCACCTCCCATCCCATAATGAGTTCAAAAGCAAGAGCACTGTTACTGCAGGTGACTGATTGTTGCATAGTCTGTTTGTGTTAAAAACTGCAGACTTGAATACAAAAGCACGGATGGATGCATTATTATCGTAATTTTTACATCAGCATCTTTACTAAATATTCATTAAATCCGTATCATCATAGCAATATGTAAAATCGACAGACAAAGAGAAGGGGCGGTATGAGAAACAAAATGGATAAATACAGTTTCTTTTTAGTCCCTGTATAGCTACAGTCAATGGTAAGCTAGCTTTATTGTTGACTATTTGAAAGCTGCACTGCATAGTTGTGAAAAGGGAAAACAATGAAATACAATTAATATCTGTTTGTATTTTCAAAGAGGTTCCCCCAAATAAAAAAGAACACATCCATATCACATCAAGATGATAATAATCATAGTAATAGTCATGTATCTGTAAAACCCAACAGGGAGCACATAACATTATAGGGTTGCTGATGTAAACATAATGTAGGAACACAATGAGAGGGATTCACATTAGCTTGGATGATTTAGAAGAAGAAATATTCTCTATTATTTTCTGTCACTGTGACAAACTGCACTGTATTTAGTATGGGTATTACTTGCGTGCTATGTTACCCCTGAGATGAATGCCTGTTGTTCAATTAAAAATTAAAATTACAAATAAAAAATATTGATATCACAAATTTAGAACACATTTCCATATACATTTTAAAGGATAACCGTCTTTGGTTCATATCAATATTACACCTTTAGTCAAATTGGACATACTGCAATATTCGGATATCGGCGCAATCAACTTTAGCAAGACAAACAGGAGTAGTCTACTAAATGAAACCAATTCATTTCCAATGAAACTTATTAAACACATCAAAACTGCCCGGTATATATTTCAAGTCACACCTTGCGCTACAATGCCTGAAATTCAGACCGTTCTGGAATTGTCTAAAGTTAAGTTGATTAATCTATAAAGAAAGCTTCACCTATATATTTTTTAAATATATATTAGTATTGGAAAATTACCTTTTTGTTGACTAGCTGAATAAGTGATAATAGACCTAACTAGAGCTAATACCTATCTGGCTGACTAGCGTTCAGACAGCAGTAGGCCCACACCGGCTCCCTGAGGACCATGCAGCTCCACTCTAGAAACCTCCACCCGCTTACTTGACACTCCAACAGCTTCCTTTCATAGTTGTCAGACTAGTTTTACTTGGAGATTTTGGTAAGACATCAAAGAAACAGAAATACATAGAAATAAATCCCAATAAAAAAAACAAAAAAACCCCACAAAAAAACAATTTAAGTTATCGAATTGGGCTGTAGAAAGCAGTTAGCTTAGCTTAGCCTGGACAGGTCCACACATTTGGATGTTGGCGGGAATAGAAAGGACAGTCATGCTGCGGTTTGAACCGCGACCTCGGCTACACTCAGAGGGGGGGGAAGACGCGTTGAAGCATGAGAGGAAGACTCATGGAAAGGAGGAAGAGAAAGCGGAGTAGTAGCCAGGTGACCATGTTATCAAAGTAGTGGTAAGAGAGGCGCTATGGGCGTGTCAGACGTTTGTACAAAAACACTAAAAGAAAAGAAAAAAGAAACAACAAGACAACTTGGGGCACTAAGAGCTATTTTCTTCTGGATGTCGACTCCTAGGGGGGCTGTGGGGGGAGACGGAGCAGTGAATGTATCTCATAAAGTTGATAACAAAACACACCTTTGCGGCTTGCAATCCTAAGGTTTCTTTTTTTTTCTTAATTATTTTTTTTATTATTATTGGAAAAAATATAGTACCTCTTTTTTTTCTTAAAGCTAACCCTAAAACTTCTATTTGACGTCATAGCATGTAACATAAAGGTTTCATTGTTTTTTTTTCATTTCCCATTGTTTATTGAACTCTAGATTTCTAGCCCTCTTCTTTCATGTGGGGACTTGAGACCTGACGGACTTGCAGAGCAAAGAGTCATGCAGAGATTTCATGCTGGTAAACAATGTCATAAAAATGCACTTTCAAATTCTAAAACATTGCCTTATTTTTTGTTTGTCCCTGGAATACACACACATATATATATATATATATATATATATATATATATATATCTTTTTTTCTTCTTTACCAAAGGTGTTTGCCTGGTGAATACACACTTTCTTAAGCCGCCATTGTTTTTATTCCATATTCCCAAGAAGTGCCGAGGAAACAGTCTGCAAGAGATCCCTCTTGACTTCTCTGGGGGACAAAGCAAAGAGAGACAGAGCGAGAGAGAGGTGGGGAAAGAGAGAGAAAGAGAGAATCCACTCATCCTTTACTATGCATTGAGAGCTGTTGGGAGTGGGAACCATTTGCCTGCGTTGGTGGCCATTTTTTTTTGGGGGGGGGGGGGGGGGGAGGCAAACAACAATGACAAATATGAGTTTGCATTGACGTAGTTGAGTGAAAATAAATGTGTTCTCTCTTCCTCCTCCTCCTCCTATTGTCCCACTGCTCTTTTTTAAAACGATTATCTGTTGTGGGGGTTGTTGTTTTTTATACTGTCTGTCTTCAGGTTTCCTTTTTTTTGGGGGGGGGGGGGGGGGGTCATGCCATGCAGTTTTTGCTACAGAGGAGCAGCAGCGATGCAGGGAGGGAGTGGAAGACGTCCGAGAGAGAGGGATGGAGAAAAGGGAGAGAGGGGCGGGGGGGGGCGGTACGCTAAAATGATGTAAAAGTGTGCAGGGAACTCAAAATAGAACAATGTCTTTTTTTTTTTCATCAACTCCTTTGTTGCGGTCACTGCCTTTCGAGAGACGATTGGAGGTTATTTTGTCCTTTTGTGTTTGACGTCCGTTCCACAAGCACAGCCTTTCTTTCTTTCTTTCTCTCCATCGCTCTTCAGGAGCCAGCTAACAGCAGGCTGAAACCGGGTGGCCATCTGTCTATGCTTTTCTTTGGGCGGACTCCAGCAACAAACGAGAGGTGTGGATGAACTAGCCTCCGAGCTTCACAATGAACACAACGGCTCATTTGTAACTCAGAGTCCCAAGTTGGCAACTGCTACGTCCATGACACAGGGTCATGACAACAATAACAAAAAAGCACGTGATCTGACGGATGTTCCTGTGTGTGTGTGTGTGTGTGTGTGTAGCATCCGGCCCGCTGTGTGAGAGGCTGTTTTCATAAAAAAAGTCCAGTGCCTCCTCACGACATCATCTTGGCTAGTCTCGATTCAACTCAGGACACCAGGTCCGGCGTTTCTCACTTTGCATAGTCCATTGGGAGTTTAGGATGATCCGAAAACAATGATGACAACTGAAAAACTGGGAATGGGGGGGAAAAAAAGTTTTTGGAAGAGGACGTTGTTAAATAAAGTGTATGGAAATACAAAATAAACATGATTCGTTAAATGACCTGGTGCTACATTGGTGCGTACATTATCCAATGCGTTACCTCTCTTCATTATGAATTAAAAGGCTGCATGGACATGTGCTCTCTCGCCATTGGTCCGTTCCATGTCCTCCTGATCAGAGTGTGGTAGGCTGGTGCTCCCAACAAAGACAGGAGTGAAGGAGACCAAAATCACTTCAACCAAACAGAAAAAAAAGATGTTTTCTTGCTTTTTACTCTGGTTTGAGGTTCTTGTTCGCCAAAGTGCTCTCTCTCTCTTCTTATGTTTTCTTCCCCCTCTCGCTCGTCCTCTCTTTTTTGAGTCTGCAACCCCATGTCTTCGCGTTGAGGACTATTGCAAGTTTGTTTTGTTGTTCCTCTTTGCGTGGGTACAGCGGGAATTTAGAAACTCAACACTGAAAGAGAGAAAAAACAAAACAAGCGTTAGATTTCGACTGGTGACTTGCAACAGCCGATACCCATGAAAAATGCGCTATCCAGATTTGTACCCAATTGAGACACACAAATCACAAATCTGTGTTTGGTCATTGAATGGCATTGGTTCATGATTCAAGAATAAACATCTTTGCTCCATCACCAAGTTTCATGCTTAAAAAAAGAAAGCATGAAATGCATCTCCATTATTTTCCAATTTAATTGTTAACAGTAAAACAATTTTGACATTTTTGACAATTTGGCTAGCTCAATGGGAATAGCAGGCTATGTTTGAAAATACATAACAATTTAAATGAAAGGGAACTGAGCCGTACCAATCGCCCAATCGCCCTTTTTGAGAAATGCATCACTGAGCTCCAATTGTTCTTGTATGGAAAGAGTCAATGAAAACTGACCTCTGACCTCAACATGTACAGTTAAAGCCATTGAAAATGATGCCCCCCCCACCTCTTCCCAAACATGCAGACACACCCTCTCTCATGTGTAATGGGATCTGTAATGGCTTTTAACTGTACATTCATTCTCACTGCTGCAATGCCAACAGTAACGCTTGAGATAGGGTTTGTAAGTTATGTTAAACATAGTCCATACCACCCCCCAAAAAAGAAGGAGTTACAGTAGGCCAAAGACCACACCACAGAAGCAATCTCAAAGCTTACTCAGATGGCATGCAAGTATGTTAAAAATTGTGAGAAACAAAAGCTTAAAATGTTATGCGTGTACACACACACGCACTCTCTCTCTCTCTCTCTCTGTTACACAGGCATAAACACACGCACAGAGTTACAATCTGCAGAACATTTCAGTCCTTGGGTGGCTGCTTAGTCCTAATTAAAACACACATAACACCTCTGATGTCCCAGCTTTATTGGATGGCTGGTGAGACCAAAACAATATGATTTACAACCTCAGGGAAATCTCTATCTAGAATTTAAAGCTCTAAACAAAACAAAAAAGAGGTTGTTGGCAGAGGCAGACATTTCCAGGACCAGAAAGTGGATATTCAGATCTTGCATTTTGAGTCAAGTCTCATGTCTGGATTGTTGTATCGACACCAAATGAATCGTACAATGAATACGTGATATGATTTGTTGTACAATAAGTGAGATGTGATCTCAGTGACATCATGATTCAGTGAAATCAGCTGAACCCGGATGATGGAGGGGGTTGACGCAAAAAAACAAAACAAAAAAAACAAAAAACAAATAATAATCCCAAATAATAAAATACCCACGGCTACGATATTTCAATTTCTGAGCCTGGAAGTGAGTCTCTACCGCTACTATTAGGAGGACTGCAGCCCACCAGGACATAAGCTATAGGAACGCAGACCCCACGTCTCAGTGGGTGTGTCCCGCACACAAGACACACAGGCTGGACCGATAGTACGTCAACCAGCAATTGCAAATAATTCAGTGGCATTTGTTTTACACCGCTATGGGGTGGAGTGGATGACGGAGATCGAGATTGGCTTCAGTTCAGATTGGTTGACCAGATCACGTTGTAATTGGGCCCCCAAACACAAGACGCACACGACCCGGGGCAGCGCAAGGCCTTGTGCTCTGGGGCTGAACAGTATAGAACAAAGGTGCAGAACTATAGTTGCAACTGCTGTATGACCCCCTGGTGGGAGAGCGCTGCACACAGAGGCTACAATGGAAGAAAGAATGAGTAAATACATGGCGGGAAAAACAGCGTGGCACACAACACAGCTAAAAGAAAACAGACAAACAAACAGAAGTGACGCAGGTGAACACAGAACCACGAGCGGCGGGAAAATGACACAACACAGGAAGCCACACGGGAAGGCAGAGCGAGGCGCACGTTCTTACATGAAGTGAGAAGCACTTTGCTTCTTGCCTCCTCCTCCTCCTTCTCCTTCCTCCTCCTCCTCACCAAACTTTTACTGTCTTTCTTGCCACAATCTTTTTCCTCCTTCATTTCATGCCCCTGTTGATGTTCCTCAGTTGACCAATCAGAACACATCATTTCATACCACAGGTCTTTGTCCCCCCCCCACCCAAGATCCAGCACCCAATCCCGGTACAGCACCACATGTCAGTTGATCAATGGTCTCTCAATAAGTACAAAAACAATACAATAATTCCTGTCTTCCTCCCGGGTGGTCAAACTTAATCAGCTCTATTGACAACATGTTGCTATCAGAAATATTGTTTTTTGGCGGGGGGGGGGGGGGGGGGGGATAGTGACTTCCATCTTACGTATTTTCCATTTCGGTTTCTGCTATAAGAGTGAGGTGTGTGTCTGTCTGTCTGTCTGTGAATTGACCGATGGGTGGGTCAGGTGGATCAACATTTGCTTACTTCCAATATATTGAATCTGAATTAGGGAAAAAGTGAGAATTGACTTGTGGATTTGGAGCTGAAAAGGGGAAGTGACATCAGAGAGGAAGTCAGGAAGTGAAGTGGCACACAAGGGAACAGATCTGAAGTCGTAAACACACACATAGGGGCAAAGCAATGCAAAGCAAAACAGAACACTGTTTAGTCTCTTCCATTTCTATACATACAGTACATTGTTTCAACAGCTCCGATGAACACACTTAGCAAGGAGGGTAGAGACAGGAGAGAGATAGAGAGCGAGAGAGAGAGAGAGAGAGAGGAGGGGAGAAATAGAAAGATATACCTGAGTTGTGTAAATGGATTGCAGTGAAAAAAAAGAGGAAAGTTTAAGATACACATGTTTGATTGTTTCATATAATGTTCAATTTTTTTAAACGGTCGATGTTTGTTTCAAGTTGGCTCTGCACTGCAGTGAGAGGATTTACATGTGGAAATTCTGACCACTTTTTTTTTGTTATTGCAAGGGTTGAAATAGGTCATGCGAATGGTGGATTGCAAAATGCAACACTATGCTACTATAAGTACATGAAAAACGATGACAGAGAGAGAAGATGAATGAGACAGAGAGAGAGAGAGAGAGAGAGAGAGAGCAGAATGTGGGACAGAAGTGGACAAAGCAGCAAAGCCATCTTTGTACAGGGAGGGGGGGGTTTAAAAAAAGGAAATTATAAGTATGGTGGAAGAAGCTGGATTTGTTTGTTGTCTTTTTTTTCATTTGTTCATTTCTTTCGTTTGGGTTAGTTCACAGTTACTGCTTCTTTTTGCATATATCGGACAAGTGCGGGGCTCTCAGAACCCTTCTCTGTGAAAAGAGAATAGGGGGGGGGGGTAAAACCATAAGATGAGAGCGGGTCAATACGTATGCTCTTGTCATAAGTCTCTTTTACATAAGTCACATTACAAAGCAGCTCTACAAGACTGGCTTCTACAAATGTAACCCCACCCCGTCCTGCAAAAATAAAACTTTCCCCAACACCCCCCACCCCCCCACCCCCACACACACACCCTGTTACAGTACCTAAGCGGCCAGGGGTCCTGACCTATAGTATCATAGCATTTTCTTTTTGCATGCATAATAACGAGCCCCGCCTGCACCCCCACCTCTCGCACCTGAGCAGGTGAAGATTTGTTTTTTGTTGTTGTCGTTGTTGAATACATTTTTTTCCTTTCTTTTCTGCATGCTGTTAGTGCATATATATATATGCGTAGAAACACACGCACGTCCATTCGCACTCTCGAGTTGTTGTCTAAAAGCTATGTACACATTCATAAAGCTGGAGACGCAAACTGGATGGGGATTCACAAGAGAAATGTTGTATCGGCTACCTTATTGCTCGCCATGGGAACCCCATGCAAATTAATTTACAACACACAACACTTTACATATATACAACAAACAACACGGGCGACGATGTGGACACATGTCGCGTGACGAGAGGACAGACAGCAGGGAGAGAGAGGGGCAGGGAAAGACGGAGCGACTGAAGAAGTGAACTAGGAGAAGTACGAGTCAGAAGAAGAACTCACGAACACTATAATGGATGTGATTTGGTAGATAGACACACATACACACAGTGTGTGTAGGTATGTGTGTGTGTTTAATTCTCTTGAGCGTTAATAGGGACATGCTTGGACACCTGGTTTAATTATGCAAACGGGTGAACTAATTTAAGACCTGAGCGCAAGGTTGAGTTACCACACAAACTACGTTCAAACCAATAGAGGTTTTTTTCCTCCACCTATTCCTACCTATTCTGCTCATTCACTATCCCCATGTTAAATGTACTGCTTTGAGAAATGAACAAAATGGTTATTTAGACAATAAATACATAAACGAAATTATGACTTTGGGTGAGGTGGTATGTTTTTCAAGAATCTACCGTCTTCTGTAAACGTACAACTTTACAGGCAGTAAGAAAGAAGGGAGTGTTTGTAGAGAACAAGAGGGAGAATTAGGAGAAAGGATGCGGAAACCGCTACTCATCCGAATCTGGAAGCACGTGAAATGAGTAGGTCATTTCACAAGGAATACACTTCTAGGATCAAAACAAAACACATACATTATTCAGTAAATTAAATGTAAAAAAACCAACAAAAAACAGTAGTAGTAGTAAAAAGAAGTAGAGAACATTCCTTAAAAAAATACAATATGAAATAAAACATTTATGTAGAATGACAACATAAACAGCATTTTCCAAAGACATTTTCACTCTGTTGCACAGAGCCTAAAAATCAAAAGACTGTTGCCTCATCACCTGCAGTCTTTTGTATGAGTATGACGACAAAAAAAAACAACACACACGTCATCATGCGTACCCCGAAATCTCAAATGCAACACTTCTCTGCAAGAAAAAAAAAAAAAAGCACAGCAATACATCAATAATATTGCATATTTCTATTTTCTCTTGTGTTGCATTTGTGGTTGTATTTTCTGTTGTCCTTGTGTTTTCTGTTCTGGCATGAGTGTGGCTGCTGTGGCGGCCCGGTGGAGACTTCCCAGGGATTGGTCCGGCACTCTACCACGGGCTGTCACTCCAGTAGCCGTTGACCGTCCCGCCTACTGCACCCACCAACAAGGAAGGTAAGGGGGCGGGGTTCAAGAAAAGAGAAAAAAGAAAAAGAGGGAGGAAAAAAAAGAAAGGAAAAGAAACAAAAAGGGTTGCCATTGGCTGCACTGAAGGAAAGTCCGGTGCAAGTCTGGTACAAGTCTGGTGCAAGTCTGTCGTAATGGTGGCGGAGATGGAACAAGGGGCCAGTACGACAAAACCAAAAAACAAACCAACAAACAAAAAAAACAGGTTCTTGGTCTCTGGCCGAGCTGCAACATCTTACGTACCCCCCTACTTTAACTAAATGCATTTCTTCCAAATTCCCCCAAATACAAAGTGAACAAAAACATTCCATTGGTCCAAACGCAACGATGTTGCAGCCCAGCCTCGTCCCTCGTGAACCAGGTCATCGGCGTGGGTCTGTGTGTGTGTGTGTGTGGGAGGGGGGCAAGGGTGGCGTATTTGTGAGTAGCTTTTTCAGTCGCCGTGGAATTTCCTCCACAATACTCGATGATGATGACGCACAGTCCCGTCCACGTGACAATGTCACCGGGCACTGGTGGCAAGCGTGAGGTCATAAGTTCATAGTTTAGGCTCGCTGTCGGTCGTCTTCTATCTACACACATTGGCTTTTCCTCCGCCAGCTCTTCCAAACCACGGGAATGACACTTTAGACGGCTTTTTATTTCCTACGTCGCCTGGGGCGAACTTGCTACAGCTCGCCACTGCTCGACCGCACGTTTGGGTCGATGTCAACTGTTCAACTTGCTTGCCCTCCCTCCCCTCCGCCCCCCCCCCCCCATCAACATCACCATCACCATCACCATCATCATCACAAACCGGCGTTTACATGTGACGCATAACCACGTGTTGGCAACGGAGACACATAGAGAGCGACCCTACCACTACGACTCAACCGTTCAGTTGATCACTAACAACGTCCTATCTTATCTTATCCTATGCGTCCTACTTGTACTGGTAAAAAGTGTTAGTTCTAGCTAGCTAGTGTGTTAGTTCGAGGTTTCGCTACATTTCGCTAATTATTCCCTTTAGAGGTTTTTTGAAGCTGTGACTGAGACTTTTGGTCTTATATTGCACAAAAAGCCTGAGGAGGAAGACTAAGAGGGAGAAAGGGGAAGAGGTGGAGGAGTGAAGTAGAGGTGGGGTTTTCTTCCATTCATTTTGATGACCATAATAATGGAGGTCAGACCCTCCCTTCTCTTCCCATATATATGTTTACATATATGCATATCTAAGATTTATAGGTAGAGGCTGTGGAGATTAGTATTGTTCGTGTGTGTGTGTGTGTGTGTGTGTGTGTGTGTGTGTCCATGTACACACCTTAGTATGGATCGTTTCATGACTGTGGGTAATAATGTATGATGGTTACGGTATGGTCTACTCTGAGACATTTCTAACGGGCACCATGTTGAAAAAAGAGAATATTCCTTATTATACCGTCTAAATCTACATGGCTTTTACTTTTAAAGGTGCACAGGTGCGATAGGTTTGGGCATTTCCTTTTAAATATATATTCACATATCAGATTCCTAAGCTTATAAAATTGTGTTCATCCGTCTATGTTTTTTTCTTCTTCTGGAGTTTCAATATTTCCGTGTGTAAATCATGCACGCTACAGCTCCAGCATGTATGTGTGAGCGTGTGTGCATGTAAACATGCAGGTGTTTCATGTTCTTCATTCTTTTGTGTGTATGGGACAAGCAGGGACTTTTGAGGCTTAGTGTCTTCTTTTTGTACATGTAATCTTAAATATCATATGTCTTTTAGCCGAAGTGCAAGTGCAGACACACAGGCAAGAAATAGCCCAGGGAGATGTAGTCGTCGTCATTAAACTTAACATCTACAGTCTTACACATCTAAATGTCATGATAGTTCTCAACTAATTATGTGTTCATATTATTTCCCTATTAGTAAGGTGGATGTGTGAGAACGTGTGCTTGGGGAGGTGAATATGTCCTTGTGTCAAATGGAGGAAAGGGGGGGCGGGGGGGGTTGGGGTGAGAGTACATCTGCTTGTGTGCAAGTTTTTTAAATAGCCTTTTTTTGTATGAGACGAAGGGCAACAGACTCTTGCTAAAGCATCGACATTGGTCTGAGAAGCCAACATTGGCTCATTGCACAGAGCCCAATTCTGTCAACACAGCACCCTCATCGCCACCTTGGAGAACATGCCATTCAGTGGCTAAGTGAACAATGGCTATTGGGACGAAGCGGATACTTTTTTTTTACGTTAGTTACCCTGTCCATGCTGCCGTCGCCATTTATAGTACCTTTAGGATCCTTCTCTCTTCTAAAAAATATGATTGATTAGTACTTTGTTATTGCTGCTGCTGCTGCTGAACTGCTGCTGTTGTTGTTGATATTCACTCGTTGACATGGTTACAGTCACTTCCTGGTTAGCTTAGTTACGGTGAGTGTGTGGGTGGGGTCAAGAGGGTGGGTGGTGGTGGAGTCAAGTGGGTGGGTGGTGGTGGTGGTGGGAGGGGGGGGGGGGGGGGGGGGCGGCTGCTGCTGCTGTTATCTACAAGATGGAGGGGATGGGGGAGCGGCAGCGTCGCAGGCCGGGGGGCTGGAAGGGTTCGAAGGTGGAGTTGGTAATGGGGGTCAGGCGCAGCGGGGCGGCCGTCATGCCTGATATATTATTGAGACTGCGTGACTTCTCGTAGCCTGTGGCTGGAGGACGGGAGCAGGTCCAAGGGGGGCATGGGTTAGAGGGCAGAGGTCATGGTGATGGATTATGGGATTATTTTAGCAAGTAAGATGTGGCGGACATTTCCGTTTGGATTGGAATGGAGCAGAGTTATCGGGGTGGATGGTGATGGTAACAATTTCATGAAGTCATTTAACAAAGGGTGATGACCATGATGTTTTGTTTGCAATGTTACAACAGCATCGTCAATTCAGAAATTGCAAAGATCGCCCCATTTGTTTACAGTTACAAACATTAGTACGACAAAGTAAGAAAAACATAAGCACAATATAAAAAGACAATATAGAAAGAAGAGAAGAAAATACAATTTAGACCAAGGAGGAAAGGGACGGACAAACAGGCAGACAAATGGACAGACAGACACAGAGGAGACAGACACGGACAGACAGACAGACAGACAAGAGACAGGACAAAACAGGAATAATGGTTATGAAAATCAATTGTCTGTTAGACTGTAGCCATAAGATACACCTGTACGAGGTGATTTGCAACACCAACAAAACACTGTGTAGAGGGGGAAGAGAGGCATTGGTCCAATGGATATACACAAACAAAAACATAGGCTACAATTCCAGCATGTTTTCTATAATTTGCTTGCTATCACAAGTCTTGGCAGAGCAATTCCACCAAATATCAGCAAATACTTCCAAAAAATCAATAAATGAATAAAAGATATAATCATAAATCAAACTTAATGTTAGTTTGTCCACATCCACTGGACTAGCCACTCTCTGTGGTTCCCAAAGGGACGTTAGCCAGAACACTGTTAGCCAGAACATGTTGAGAAGCACAGAGACTATGGTTGGTAAATCATCTGGACACGAGTGCCTGGTCAGCAGTAACATGGGTACCGTTACCATGGACACCAGTGCACAAACACAAACATCAAAGTGTAACAATAAGCTTGAATTTCACCATTAACTTTTCTTTTTTTTCCTCTCTGTCTTTCAAGCCGTTAACAACTCAGAATACAGTTGTTTTATCCAGCCAACACATTAGAAGAAAAAAAAACAGTCACCTATCAAATAGATGTCGGTTAGACAAGAGAGACTGAGAAACAGACAAGCAGGCAAGGCAGACGGACAGACAGACAGACAAAGAGATAGACAGACGGACAGAGAGACAGACAGACAGACAGATAGACAGGCAGGCAGGCAGACGAGACTTTCTGAAAATACAAAATGGTTGGGACCTGTTGAAGTGGTCATGGTCATACTTTTGTTTTTAGACACTACTTTTTTTAACAAAAAAAAAGGAATACTTTAGATTAGTGTTTTGTCGTGATGGTATAAGTAATCTGCCAAACTGACTTCATGAGGCCCAAAAGTAGGCCGACTGCCACCCCTTCTGTATCCACTCTTTAACACGATGGGCCCCCAAGCTCGCACTAAGGACACAGGTCTGCGGTGGGTGCGGTCGTGGCCATTTGGGCTGCACAACTCCTACCCATAGATGTTGTGTCGTAGGAGGACAACATTGTATGAGAATTTTGTATTCACTGTGACATTCATTATTAATAGCCCATTCTTTACCAAGAATTTATCAGCACTCTATGTCCTACATAGTACAATATATATATGTATATATATATATAGACCAAAAATAATCTAGCACTCACTACATTGGTAGTGAGGCAGAAATATGAATAGCACTCTCTGTAATGGCTTTGCAGGAACAGGGCTCTTTCCTTCGCAATATGGAGCCACATGATGAGGTTTCACACTGACCTACCTGCATTTTAAACATATTTAAAGGCCACTGGATGCAAACCCGAGATAGAAGTCAGTTATTTTTGTGTGAATATGAATAATGCGCTTTACTTTTTACATTTTTGACGTCACATTTTGCTGCAACATATGTGCACACACACACATCATGGCTGAATCTTTAGCGGTGAGCGAGGCTAATTTAGATTATGGGATGGTGAATAGCATGAGCCAAAGTGAGTCCCCTCAAAGAGTGAATGCAGTATGGAAGGCAGTCAGCCACACAGACAATCAAGAGCGATACTTCTTCAAGCATTTTAGCAATGATTCAATGCGCCATTGAATGACATTGAAGACAATGAAGTTCCTCTCCAAGGTAACCTTTTGTGTGTTTGGTGCCATTAAATTTTAAATTCATAAATCATCATCATCATCATCATCATCATCATCATCCGGTTTTCGAATTACGGTTGCTTCCATGATCTCAGTGCTAAAGGAGCTTTCAGGTTACCGAACAAACCTGACACAAACTTATGGGTGTCTCAAGAGTAGGATTGAGAATAGGGAACTTGACGCGTTGCGCGCGGTGGTTGTTGTTGAGAAGAAATAATCAAAGCCCAGCTATTCCACAGTCCTACTTTGAGACACAGCCAGGCTGGAGGATGTGCCATGTTCCACCAATGTACTGTTTAGTCTGGCTCAATGGAATCCATGGTGCCCTGCTTGGGTTTTGGATATAGCTTCTCCTCTCCAATTGGTGTGCAAATACATACAGGCGGCCACGCTGGATTCAGGGTTGAGCCGGACTACATAAATATAACGTTTTGGGGGTTAACAGAACCTTTCTGTGTGGTGCGCATTGGTCTCCTCCCGCTGTCACGTGCAAAGACACACACGCAATTACTATGACATCACTATCGGGTGAAGCTGCCCTTAAATTGGCTGATCCAAAAAGCAGTACATGTACACTCTTCCTCATGTTGAGAAACAAGGCAAACTTTGGTACTATTGTTATTCCATCTACAATCTCTAAAATAGTTACAATGTGAATGCCTACCTAACAAAAGATTTTTTTTGGTCCAACAAAATGTATAAAATTGATCAATTATCTGACATAATCATTAACTGATTATCATAATAATAATAATAATAATAATCATAATAATAATAATAATAATAATAATAGTAATAATAATTATCATCACAACAACCATGCAATACTTACAACCAACACACACCAAAAGTGGCATTATTTCTCAAATACCAACATCTCACAGAGGAAAATGCACCCTTGAGTTAGTGGTCAGAGGTCAGTTTCTACTTTGCCTTCGCTCAACATCTGTGTTACTTCTTTTACTCTCCAAGGACTTGCGTGTGAGACACAAGATAAAGACCTGTGAGTAAGACACTCACAGGTCTTTATCTACTTCCTGCACTCTCCTGTTGCATAAAACGCTGGTATTAGAAAAAAGCTAAGGACTCTTGAAACATCATCATAAAAATATCTGTTTTTTAATTCTGTGTCTAATAAATATTATTCACTATGTATTGATAGCGTCAATGTTATTACATGCTGTGCAGTAATGTTAAAGAGACACCGTGTAAGATTTAGGAATAACATTCAATGACTTCGTATAACATTCAAATAGTAAAATATGAGGCTAAAGGTCATTGAAATACAGCAAGAGGTACAACTAATAACAATTTATTATAAACGTTTGGCCAGGACTTTGTCCTGACCAGTCAAGAAAATCAAAGTGGTACATTTAATATTTTACCTGAAATAGGGTCTAGTCTGAGCCAAGATATATTTTCATTATATAAAAAAACATTATTTACAATTTGAACTTTTTGTGTGTACTCAAAATTGTCTACTAAATGACTAAATGTACTCCTTTGTAAACACAAAAATGTACAATACTCATTTCATGAAAATGTATATACTGGATGTGGGGACAGTAATATGTATTATGTGTCTGTCGGCACATTATTATTAAACTTTACATGTGAACTCTCCCCATCTCACCCTGCATGTGTGTATGAGTGTTTGTGTTTGAGTGAGTGATTTGCTTTACTGCAGAAGGCCGTGCTTTACTGCAGAAGACCGTGGCCCTGTTCCGATATCCGTACTTCCCGTACTTAGTATAGCTAGTTTGAGAACGTAAGGTGTTCCGATTATGATCGCGGCGAAAAGAAGTGTACTTGAAAGGACCCGTATGTATACTCAAAACGGCCAAAACGCTGAGTGTGCAACGGTGTACACTTTGCGTACTCTACGGCAGCCATCTTAGCTACATAGCGGAAGAGGCGGAGCCAGGCTGAGCCGCACTCAGAGAATGTCTAATGGATTCACGTGTGTTTGGTGGGTGACGCGGCCGCGCAGCTGATGTAATTTCCCTTAAGTGCACCACAGAGTATTGCATTTGGAACAGCACTAACATCTGAAAATGTGCGCACCTATTGAGTGCGGATAGTGTACTATGTTTAAGTGTACTCATGGAAGTATGGATATCGGAACAGGGCCCGTGCTTTACTGCAGAAGGCCATGCTTTACTGCAGAAGGCCTTGCTTTACTGCAGAAGACCGTGCTTTACTGCAGAAGACCGTGCTTTACTGCAGAAAGCAGTGCTTTACTGCAGAAGGCGGTGCTTTACTGCAGAAGGCCATGCTTTACTGCAGAAAGCCGTGCTTTACTGCAGGCCATGCTTTACTGCAGAAGGCCGTGCTTTACTGCAGAAGGCAGTACGCTCTCTTGTTTGTCCGAATAATACTTTATGGGACGTCAATCATTGTAAGCGCAACAATCAATCAGCCATGCTGTGGCTCTTAGTAGATTGGGACGAATACATACATATTGACATGAACGACATCCATGTCAACACACACACACACATACACACACAGGCGCGCTCACACGCAAAGAAATGCGCAAGAACAAGATATATCCAGAGCGGCCTACAGCAGCAGTGGCTAGGTTTACATTGATTAGGATCAATATCCAACAGTGTTGTGGTCCTTGTCCCACAGTGTTGTAGTCCTTATCCCACAGTGTTGCAACATGTCATCAACACGGGCGACATCACCTCTTTCAAGGGGGTCAGTTCATATTTTTACCACAATATAATGCTATAGCTTTAAAGCACACTGCTACTGTCCTGTCTTGTGTTTAGTGTTTTTTTGTGTTTGGTGCACTGAATATATATATATATATTAGTGATGGGCCGATAACGGCGTTACCGGCGGTATTAACGCGAGATTCTTCATCGCCGATAATATTTTTATCGCCGTTATTATCGCGAACCGAAATCCTCCGGTAGCACCCCCCCCCCCCCGCTCAACAATCGGGCAACTAAAGGCTCCGGTAGCACCCTCCGTTCAACAAAAAGCTCCGGTAGAACCCCCCCCCCCCCCCCCCCCCCTCAACAAACGCGCAGACCCACTTTTAGTCATTATTTAAGCAATATAAGCCATTATTTAGGTAGCAAACAGATATTACGGACACCTTCGACATCATTCAAAGGAGTCACTTTAATCTAGATTAACCTAGATTAATTTCATGATTGCCATTAGATTAATCTAGATTAAATATTTTAATCTATGCCCATCTCTAATATATATATATATATATATATATATATATATATTAGTGGTGGGCCGTTATCGGCGTTAACGCGTTGCGATAACGCGAGACTCTTATCGCATGATAAGAAAATTATCGCTGTTAATCTATTCTCAAAGTTGGGTTGGGAGCTGGGTCTCGACAATCGCGCAGACTTACCATTTTAATCTAGATTAATCTAGATTAATTCCAAGATTACAGTTAGATTAATCTAGATTAAACAAATTAAACAAATTAATCTATGCGTATCTATGCGTATTGTAGAAAAATACTCAATGTACTCATATTAACAAATGCTAATGCATTTGTTAATATACATTGAGTATTTTTCTACAATAAAATAAATAAAATAAATCAAACCAAGATGGATGCTTCTGTATGAGCAGCTCTATCCTATGAACAACGATGTAAGTCGCGTATTTCCCTGTATGCAACATTTTATTAATCTTTATCAAACAAATGGGTCATCGACAACGACAGTTAAATGTAGGAATTCAAGCATTTGTAAACTCATTGCAGCCTCACAGCTGAAGAATTGGAGCCATGGCATTGTGGGTAGTGTAGTAGATAATACACAGGTAGAATATAATATTACTGCTTTGTTTTGCAGGAGGAAATGTGCCTACTGAAAGCCTGAAAGTCAAAAGGGAAAATGACGAGATGACTTTCGAACAAAGAGTTATTAGTGTCGGGTTTGATCGATGAGTTGAAACATTGTTACAGACACAAACCTGTGCTGATGCCGTTTAGGCCAATATGCATGGGAATTGTGGGAAATTCAGTTAAATAGAGAGCAGCTGTGCCTCTTAGCCTGTGGGAAGATCATGGTGCCAAGTGTTATCATGTCACACCTTGTATTTCCCATGAGCTTTGGTAGACATAAACCTAAGGGCACTTGTGAAGATTAAAAAAATACAATTTCTACCTGACAGTAATGCCAAAATTAAGCCAACGCTACATAACGCATGAGCCATTTACACTAACTGCATATTCAAAAAAAACCTAAACTATTAAAATAGCGGGAAAACCAGAAAATGAACAAACGTGAACTGACAGATGAAAAGACAAATCTAAAGACACAAGCCAATAGTTTTGACATCAGGTACATGCTCTAGAATCACGAAGAAGAAGAAGAAGAAGAAGAAGAAGAAGAAGAAGAAGAAGAAGAAGAAGAAGAAGAAGAAGGGGGAAAACACTTTGAATGTTGGTGTTAAATTACTAGTCACATGCAATTTAATCAGGTTTGGTTTATTTATATTTTCCAAAATGACCAAGGGAATGTATTCCCTCACTATAAATCTACCATACAATTGTTTTAATATAATGACACATTCTTTTCATAGCAAGCCGTTATTCATGAAGCTGAGCTAACTCATTAGCAAGCAGCATTAGCAGTTGGCAGTGTCAAACAAGTACATTTGAAATGCATTGTTCCTTATCTTTGTAAATAACAAGTAGGTTAAAAGTACCTCGACTGCTGCCTTCTCTGTGTGAAAGTTAGACTTTTGTCGATGAAGAGTTTGTTTAAGGTGTGCAGTGCAGCTGTGACATCGGTTTTGAATTGTAGGTCAGCTCTAGTTAAGCCATGCACTCGAATCAATTCGTATTGAAGCGTTTGAACCATCTCAACATTCGAAAACATTTGGCTTAAGATCAATGAATGACAGGTTTACATATGAGGTTATCAACCTTCTCTAAGGAACTGGATAAAAAAGTATGATTGCTTAATTCAGCTTGAATTATGTAGTTCAAAAAAGGGTGAAAATAAAAATAGGTTATGTTATGTGAAGAGTTATGGTTGGAACTTTGCTACACCTGTCCTGTCAACTACATTTAATGCATAAGTAATATAAAACATAAAATAAGTAATGCAACAAAATAATAAGAAGAAGAATTTGCCGGGCCGAGAATGTTGCTGATAGTAGCAATAGCGGGTTTGCTGCTGCTTTGCTGCAATGGTGACTAAAGGTACGTACCTCCGAATGGATCAGACTTTAGTAACGCTACGCAGTGGGAGAGACTGGGGAGGATAGCCTGAAGATGGGATGGAACACACCAATGTTAGAGGAATGGGATGGACTACAACACAAGGGGAGATGTTAGCAGATAGGAGGGGAGGCTAGGAGGAAAGGAAGGGGAGAGTTATTAAGGGTGAGAAAGTAGCAGTGGGGATTAGCAGCAATGTGAGAGTATAAGAATAGAAACAAACAACCAGACCCTCGACTGGTATTGTCTAAGAAAATGTAACATAACACGCCACTCCTGTATTAGCATGGTTGTCATTTTGGGTAGGGATTATGTCCCGATGCATTGATTTCAATCAATTTTACAACTGGACAAACCCATTCAGGCGTACTACAATGACTAGTGACAATATCAATTCATAGGTATTAGCCAAAGAAAAAGCTAAAAGAAATCTTGGCTGAAATGGCAGCTTATGTGTTACATCCAACTTATTACATCCAAAAGTCCCACGCAGGTACATATTAGGCTTACTACTACCTTTGTTGCACTTACAGTGCTGCTGTAGCACTAGCGCTACAACTAGTAGCAATCAGCTAGTCAAACTAAGCAACTGTAGAGGCACACAGGGAATGAAATTGGTGCTCACTTAATCAGTAGCACAGGAGACTAGGCAACCACTTTTCTAGAGCTGGCCCATTAGATTGGCAATTGACCTTTGGCCTTTTTTACGAGCCCAGCAACTATATTATAGAGTGGTCTTTGTCTAATTGGACTGAGGAATGAGGAGGGAGACAAAGGGGCCGACTTTGGTCAGCGGGTCTGGTAGCCAGAGAGGTGTGAGGGGGGTAAAAGGGGTCGGGGATATGGATAGGGGACAGTTGAAGAAGGAAGACAGGAATCAGACACATTATGGGAATGACCAAGGAAAATATTACCCAACAACACATCTACATACAGGAAATGTTTGGAAATAAAGCTTAAAAAAAGACATGATATTGTATTGCAATTGATTCATATTGCAATTTGACATGTGTAAAGTAAACTGCAACTGTAGATTTGTCATTGTTGAGCATATTTACATCCAATATGACCCTCAACAAAATGTTACACGACAACACCAAAAGACAGTGGACACATCAAAGTATATATACACACACTGTACATTGTACACACATCCACACACTGCACATTGTACACACATACATACACACTTTTGTACAGAGCGTGCATGTATGTGACATAGCTTATTCCGGTTTTAAAAAGCAGAGAACAGAGACGGGAGAAGAGAGTTAGACATGACGTGAAGCGGGAAGACAAAAAGAGAAGGGTGGGGGTGTCGTGTACACGAGTGACTCTTTCCAAGATGGAACCCATTAAGACAGAATAACACAAGCAAAGAGTGGCAAGAAGAGAGAGAGGGATAGAGAGATGAGCAAAAAGGAGAGGAGTGATGGAGAGATGAGCAAAGAGGAGAGGAGTGATGGAGAGATGAGCAAAGAGGAGAGGAGTGATGGAGAGATGAGCAAAGAGGAGAGGAGTGATGGAGAGATGAGCAAAGAGGAGAGGGATATGAAGGACTTGAAAGAAGATAATAATGGGGGATGAAAGCCAAGATTCAGAGAGAAGATAATTAGCTGTTGAGGAAAGAGTGTAAAAGAAATATAAAAGGAAATATGAAGGAGGAGGAGAAGAAGAAATACCAACGTGTAGAGGGAAAGAGTTGCAAAGAAGTCAGCCAAGAACGTTTAAGAACAGAAGCAAACAATGCACACCGGCAATGCGCTATGTTGTGATGTCCATACAAACACAGATAGTCATTTTAATGAGAAGACATATGACAACAAGGACTCTGACACACGGACACAAGGAGAGACGTACATGCCCATGAGTCATGACCTATGATGAAGAGGTGCCGTACCTTCTCCTGACAGTTTACAACAACTCTCAGATCTCATTTCATTTCCACTCGGGTTCTGGCTAAATGCAACACATTTTTGGGCCGATGAGGGAAGAAAAGAGAAGAACAGATGATGAGAAAGTGGCAAAAAAATGAGTGAACTTTGAATGGTTTTTCAAATCCCTCTTCCTTACACCCTGTTCCCTAGTCCTTGTTCCCTACCCCCTTTTCCTACTCCCTACCTACTGTTACTTATATCCTGGTCCTTACAAACTGTTCCCTACACCCTAACCCGTTCCCTACGCCATACCCCCTGTTCCCTACTCCCTGCCCCATATTCCCTACATCCTGGTCCCTTCAAACAGTTCCCTACTCCATTCCTTACTCCCTACCTTGTTCCCTACTCCCTACCCCATATTCCCTACCTATTATTCCCTACATTCTGGTGCCCACCTCTTGTTCCCTACCTCCTGTCCCCTATCCCATGTTCCCTTGTCCTTGTTCCCTATAAACTGTTCCCTACCAGTTTTCTAATCCATTTCCCCTACCCCCTGTTCCCTACAAATTCTCCTCTACCCCCTGTTCCCTACCCAGTTTTTTGAATTAAACATCAGCGTAGAACCTATAACTTGAAGGTACAGTTTATTCTGGGGCCCAAAGTAGAAAGAGTAGAAAGAAATATTCACGTCTAAATGGTCTTTGATTCATAGATTTCGCTGCCGTGGCCAAAATTGATAAATTGTACACCTCCATCGACCCACCTTTACTCAACCTGACTCTGGCTGCTCTGTTTTGGCTCAATTGTCATTATAGCTGTACTCATAGAGTGGTGGAGGGGGTTGCTGCAGGAGCCACCCGATAGGACCCCCCCCCCCCCCCCCCCCCCCCCCCCCCCCAGGGCCCCTGACTGGGCGTAATTATCCAGTGGTGTTCTGCAGAACATCAATCATAAACCGAGGGGGTGGAACTACGAGGGGTGTGGGGGTGGAAATAGTTGATGGGACCAGGGACGAACGGCGGCCACACAAACAGAAACAGAGAAATGTTAGGATTTCAACACGAGGGGCATGTATTTGAGGCAAAAACAATGTCAGGACTTGATTTAGGAGAGGGATGGAGAGAGTGCAAACTCAGATTTTATGTTGCGTGGTGGTGGTATGGTCCAAAATCAATGAGCCACAGAGTAAGTCTTAGGAGTCTATGCAGTCAATGCAGAGAATCAATGCCACCTCTAATAAGAGGAGAAAGGACAATAGGAAAGAGGGAGACAAAGGAGAGAGACAAAGGGAAGGAAAGAAAGAGAGACAGCTTAAATAAAAGAGTAAGACAGATTGTTGTTTTTTTCCTTTCCCTTTCCTTGACCAGTCGCTTTTCCCTGCTAGATAACAAGAAATGTCAAGCGATATCATAATGCGGAGCATGATGCAGTTGCAATGCAGCTCTTCTACCTCTAGGGGGAACTGGCTACACTGCACCAATTTTCCTTCTACAACTAACTCTGATTTCTTGCTTTGGACTGTATGAAGAGGAGACTGGAAGTGAGATTATGCATTGGTAATACTGCTATTGCATTTGTTCTTGCACTTAGTCTTAATAGATGTCACATTTCTTTACTCATCGTATAAAAACTGCTGTTCAAGCCAAAATTGACAAGCAGTTCTGATTGTTTGGTTGTAGAAATGCCTGTGTGTGATTTCAGAGGTTGTGGTAGGCCATGTTTCACATATTCATTTAGCTCACCCTTTTACCCAAAACAATTTATGGTGAATTCAGATACGTATGTTAATAAGGAGCTTGCCTAAGGGTGCCTATGGGTTAGGCTGCAGACATTTGGGGATCGAACCCAGTACATAGCAGCGTCAAACATAGCAGCGTCCCTCGTCCACTTTTTTACCTTTTAAAAGATAACACTTGAGAATGACATCATTTAAAATAATGGATGGAAAGGCAAGGGTAGGGAGGGACTTAAATAAATTCTGCAGGCCATCTGTGCACTCGAAAAATGTGTAGTTACAGCATCTACCTCCCTCTGTTTTGCACGGCAGATAGCTGAACTAATTATATAACGTGAGACTTAAGCCTTGACCTCTGAGGCAAGGCGACACCCAGAGAGAAAGAGAGAGGGACACAGAGACTAGAGAGAGAGAGAGAGAGAGAGAAAGAGAGATAGAGAGAGGCAGAGGTAGACAGAGCATGGGTTACTTTCCATGAACAGAACATATGGTGGTGAAATGGTTAAACAAAAAACAATGACAATGTGACTAAAAAGGAAATACATCATAACATTATAAATAATTATAATGCATCAATGCATTGTCATTATCTATTAACTATACAAATATACAAAAATATAGATAGATAGAGAAAGAAAGAAAGAAATCCTTTTTGGCCAAAGTCCTGTTTGGCTGGGGGCGCAGTAAAAGGTGAAAGAAGATCCATAAAGAGAAGGTGTGTGTGAGGGGGGTTATTTGCTGATAGATTTTGCGCCAAAAAAAAAAAAGAATCTCGTAAGCATATCAATCCTTTGCATTCGTAGCATGCGCCGGCTTCTGCTATGTAGCAGCACAGTAGCAGCTGAGGACCGAGAGAGAGAGAGAGAGAGAGAGAGAGAGAGAGAGAGAGAGAGAGAGAGGGGGGTGCAACACTGCGCACATAGTCATTCCTCCTAGCTGTGGATATTATGGATCTGACGAGGATCCAACAGTGGGGGTGTTATAAGGTGATGCGCCCCCCCATCCCCGACAGCCGCCGCTAATGCTAATGTTAGCTTATGCTAATGTTAGCTAATGTCCCCAGGAGGGAGGAAGGAGCAGGGGGGCCAATAGCACAGTCTAGAAGCCCAGTGGCCCTTCACAGCATGCCCACAGCGGCTTACAGAGTGACCAGACACTAAACTCACACTGCAGGGGGGTGTTACACACGCAGCGTCACGTTCAAGCCAATCCCAATGAGCAACAATTGCCAATTTCACGTGTGTGGCGGCGGCGGCAGCAGTGGCCGGCTGTCCCTTGCGGTGTGGATTTAGTGTTTGGTTTGTCTTTAAGGCACGTTTGATTGATTGTTAGCTCAGGACTCGTTAGAAAAAAAAAAGACGTCACTTGCATAAAATGCCCAATAAATCCAAGCTCTCCTTCTGTTTCACTTAAAGGCGTAATTCAATGTACACTTTGCCATGTCTCGCGGCAGCATATTTGAGAGTGTTTAGAGTGCTATGGACGGAGGAAGCTGAGAGACCACTGCAGCTCAGCACAAAGTGATACCTGGTGCTCCGCACAGCCCCTTGGAGCCTGCCGCGTCAGTACTTACCTGACTGTGTGTGTGTGTCTGTGTGTGTGTGTGTCTATGTGTGTGGAACCAATCGGTGACATTGTGTCCTAGCATGTGGTAGGCTACAGTATGTCTGGTTGTCTGTGTTAGCATCAGCTTGAGCCGCACTCACCTCACTGTGGGCTAGCCACCGCTAGCTAAAAACAGTGTATCGGCAGGGCACGCTAGCTGCCAAAAATGCTAAAGCAGACCTTTTTAAGCATCATAGCAGCCAGTGTCTCAGGCTAGCCAGAGAGAGAGAGAGGGAGAGAGCAAGCAAGAGAGAAAGAGTCAGATATGGTGATGGACATTTTGGAAACTCTTCTCTCTGTAGTGTGCAAAAATTGCAAGGCAGTGGACGTACGTTTGGATTGTTCATGGTGATCCAAAATTACATATTGGGGAAAAGAAAATTGTAATTGTTGAATTTTAGATTATAAGATTTCATGATTGATTTGGTTTGATTGTTATTTGCTCTCCCTGGGCTAGGCTTTAACAGCTGACATGAGCTCAGTGTGGAAGCAGAAGACAGAAGAAACTGACCAACCGACCAACCAACCAATCAGCAACCAGCTCTCACTGAATGGTGGGGACATGAGAGCCACCAGTTCACACCAGCATCTGTCACTCTGGCACCAGTTTACAAAAAGACTCTATATGGATGTGTAACCTTTAATCCCCAATTCTTTATTTATTTTAAATAAAATCCTACCTAACATGTAAACAAAGCACTGCCATTTACAATAACATTTAGCTTTTCAATATTATCGTTTTCCTTTTAAAAATCAATTCAACTCGTTCACAGCTTCACCCTACCTTATACACATATTGCCTTTATGAACACAGACAGTGGAGCTACCACCATCTTGTAACCACTAGTGCTTTTGGGAAAAAGGGAAAAGAGCGAAACGATGTGTGCCTACTGTGCCCCCCCCAGATACTCCCTATCTGTAAGTACCAGAGTGAGAAGAGTGCGGGTGAGAGGAGGAGAAGGAGGAAGAGGAGGAAGAGCAGGACGAAGGGAAGACAGCTGCGGCACAGAAAGTGAGAGTGATAGGGAGAGATAAAGAGATCAAGAAGGAGGGAGGGAGGGAGAGAGAGAGAGAGAGAGAGAGAGAGAGAGAGAGAGAGAGAGAGAGAGAGAGGGGTTGGGTCGGGGGGAGGGGGGGGGGGATCACAGACAGGAGACAAAACAAGACAGACAAACAGACAGATGGACACAAGTGTAACACAGAGCAACAAGAGCCAGAACAGTAAAATAACAACAACAGCAACAACAACAACAACAACAATAAACAAACAGAAGGTACACAGAACCACCTGGGGAAGGAGACAGTATCAACAACAACAGCAACAACAACAACAATAAACAAACAAAAAGTACACAGAACCACCTGGGGAAGGAGACAGTATCAACAACAACAGCAACAAGAAGAACAACAGCAGCGGCAGCAACGCATGAGCCAAACTATGAACTTTAACCCTTTAAGTGCACCTTGTGTCTCCGGTCGAACCCCCCCCCCCCCCCCCCCCCCCCCCCAACGCCACCTCACCCCCCCCCCCCCCCCCCCCCATCTTGTCGTCACCCAAGCATATGTTGGATGTGTAGAGAGGTGGCCGGCATATGACAAGTGACCCAAACCAACACACACACACACTCTACACACACACACACACACACACACACACACACACACACACACACACATATATACAGTATGTATATGTGTGACATACACACATTACTCACACAAAGCACATTTAAAGGAAATTGAATTACAGACATGCATGCCTACAGACACACACACGGCAAACACATTGTGCCATCTGTATGCCATCGCTCTTAAACAGTTGCAATAGGCACACACACACACACACACACACACACATAATATACACTCAGACACGGTGTGTTCTGTTTTACAATATCAATAATAAAAGTCCTACAACTATAGGTTTTACTGTACTGTGTGTGTGTGTGTGTGTGTGCACGCGTGTGTGTGTGTTCTTTGTGTTTATGCAGTGTAAGTGTGGGCTGGTATGAAATGAATTCTAATGCTAGTAACACATACTTTTCTGTGTGAAGGAGCATGTGTGTGTGTGTGTGAGTGTGTGTGTGTGTGTGTGCCCATGTGCACATGTTTATCGGAATTTGCCAATACATCTGTGAGTAATGGGTTCACTGGGTCAAGAAAAATCCTTAGAACCAAATAAATTGGAAAGTGCTCCTAGCTAAAACAACGGTTAGGACTCCTCAAAAGGTGAAAAGGTTTCGTATGGCGAGAACACACCGTGTCACGCGTTCTTCTCACACACCTTAGAGCTGTGTTCACATGCGCATTTTTGACAATAAAAAAAACAAAACCTGGCCATTGTTAATTATAATGCCAAAATGGTGACCGTCAAAAAGTTGACATTTTGCACAAGGTATGCATCCCCCAGAGGTCGACTCTTGTTGGACCAACAGATAGAGGGTGTTGCTATGACAACGTCCTGATGGGGGAGGGGTTTACGTATCAAGAGTGCTCATGGGAATCCAGTCCATTGCTCTAATCGAACACACACATACAGTTGTACTACGTAACGCATATACTTGTACACACTGATACGCATACACACAGACACACACACACACACAGTCATACACTCTGTAGTACACATGCATATGCCCCCCACCCTACACACACCTATTCTCCAACATCAACCCCCAGAAATGATACACTTCACACCAGCAAGCAATCAAGCATGCACAACATGTAAACATTCAACCCATTTGAGTGTGTGTGTGTTTGTGAGTGTGTGCGTGTGTCTTACATGATGAAGAGAACATGGCTTTATACCCCTGTATGTGCATTTTGAATATTAGTATATCAAATTGCATTTGTGTTTGTTTGGGTTTGTCTGTTTTAGAGGAAGGTTTTTACAAATGAAACAAGGACCACTGTTATAATTCCATTCACCGAAACAGATATTTGCAACATTTTTTCATTTGAGCATTTTAGCATTTTTTAATTGAAAGTCATAGGTTTATTTGTTTGTGTTTCTCCTTTTAGTGGTTTTGAGTACAATAGTTATACCCTTCTGACTGTATGCATGTACTCATTGATTTGTCTTAAGCTAAGGTATTGTCTTTTACAGTGCTATTGGTGGATTGTTAAAACACATTTTTGACTGAAAACAAACAAGATCTGGACCACTCCAGTATAATAATTGTGCATGAACTACCATATATACTGTGCTCTATAAGCGTCAACAGTGTGAAAGTACCTACAGGGTGGAACAACCACGGTGAGGTTGGCCCCTTCCACAATTATTTTAATATTTCACTTCTTTCACGCCACTCTTATTGAGTATTGTTAGTGGCGTTGCCATTAGTGATGAGAGATGCTGTCGTTACCTCTGCGGGTGCGGCTAGGGTTTGATCCAAGAGGGGGAGGAGTAAGCGTTGAGGTCCTGCTGTAGTAGCGGGCCCTCCGGCTTGAACCAATCACCTCCTGGCAGCAAGATCAAACTGCCTGGCGACGCGCCTTCTGATGTGTGTGTGTGCATTTTGGTGAATGTGTGTTGGTTTAGTTGTATCGGCACAGTGGGGAATAAGGTGCGGTTTAGGGGAGTGCGGGTGTGTTTTGCATTTGGGGGGGGGGGGGGGTGGGGGGGGGGGTGGGGGGGGGGGGGTGGCAGGGGGTCAGTTGGAGTCAGGGGTTAAAAATTGAAGCGACAAAGGCGAGAGTTCACGTTTCAAAAGAGAAAGGGAAAAGCAATTCCCGAATGACGATTCGGGAAAGAGGAGGTGTGTGTGTGTGTTGGATGGGAGGGGGGGGTAGTGGGGGAACAACACAGAACATCAGAAAATGTGTGATGGGGAGGGGAGGGGCAAGCAGGAAGTGAGATAAAAGGGAGGGGGATGGAAGGGAAAAGGGAAAACAGCAATGCAAACGTGGCAGCAGCACATGTTAAGAGGGACCAAAGGAACCGTGAGAGAAGAGAAAGAGAGAGGAAGTATGAACTGTTAATATCAACACAACCATTGATGAGACAAGCCACACTGAGGCACACATGCACACACACACAAATGCACACACACACACACGCACACACACACACACACACACAGGCAGCCACACAGACACACAGAGACATACAACAGGCACAGACAGACAAACAGATAGATGACATACAGACAGACAGACACACACACACAGACAGACAGACAGACACATACTCAGACAGACAGACAAACAGATAGATGACATACAGACAGACACACACACACACAAACACACACAGACAGACAGACAGACAGACACATACTCAGACAGACAGACAGACAGACAGCCATGGTGTGACGTTTGAGTGCTTGACAGGCCTGATAAGGACGAAAGAGGACTGATCTGTTGAACATCTGACATGACATCATCTGATGACTCATCACTGCCCAATCAGATTCTTTATGCCGCGCTATATAAGAGAATGTATAGGAGTCCCACGTCAGACTTCTGTCAGCTCCATGAAGCGGCGATTAAACCCTCAACCCTAGCAACTTTTGAATGCTATAAAGTTAGATGATAAACATTTCATGATAACATTGAGGATATTTTATATCCTATTCTGTATGTCATTCTGAAATAAAGCCGCCTAAAGAGGAATGCTTTCGTGTCACCATAGTAACGGGTATTCCTGCGCTGTTGACATGGGAGCGCTAACATCACAGAGTAGCGTTCTCTACTTTCAAGAGTGTAACAGGGAAAACTTAATAAACATAATAAATGAATAAACCGTGAATCTTTTCAGTGTCCTACGATGGTGAACCATGGGATATCCCGCGACCATTCAGAGAGGCTTCCGTGTGTTCTGCTGTCTGCAGATCCAATACGAGCGCCACTGTAGTTGTATATGTGTTGGGTGTGTGCGTGTGCATGTGCATGTGTGTGTAAACTGAGCATAATCGTTCAATTAAATACCGATCATGCAATATCCGCTGCATTGATATTTAATCCATGTCGCAAGGCAGAGCTGGTGCTGCTGCTGCTGCTGGGGCGATGGTGGGGAGGGGTGTAAGGAGGTACAAGCCTTCTGCCGATACTCATTTCTCATTCAAAATGATTGATCGGATGAAATATGAGAAGGGAGGGGAGTAGAGGAGGTCAGGGAAAGAGACTGTGATGTGTGTGTGTGTGTGTGTGTGTGCGGGTGCTTGCTGTTCAATATTGTTGCCGATGTCAAAATGTTTCTTTGCTAACAGAGCCATAATGATTGTTTTGGAGAGTTAGCAGTTTTGGCCATTGAGTATTGAGTCTCATTTTGGTAAAACGCATACATTTTTGTATGCGTTTTACACGTGCCTATTGCCTATGCCTATTTTTGCACGTATGCGTTCGCTTGTACCACTCACCGCCACTGCACTTTTGCAAGCACAGGGCACGCCAAAACACTGTTGTTCATGCGTGTGTAATGGATCACATATCTTGCGTGTTTGTGTGTGTGTGTGTATGCATCACATATCTTGTGTGTGTGTGTGTCTCTCTTGGGGTCAATATTAGTAGCCAGCTAACAACCATCCCTCCCTTCCCTTCCCTTCACACACCCGAGACCCACCAACCCCCCACATCAGTCATCTCTCTCTCGCTGAATCTTTTGTCTTCCCCGATCCCCCCCCGCCCCCCCTTCCCTCTGCCTACCTTTGCGCACGTTGCCGTCGGCGGCGCGCTGGAACTCCCCAGTGCTGAGGAGGAAGCAAGCGCGGTCGTGGGGGTAGCGCTCACGGCCGGTGCCACCCGAACCCAGGACGCCCGTGGCAGGGCTGCGCTCGTCGCCCAGCACCTGGTCGATGTTGGGGCAGTCCTCGTTGGCCAGGGCCGCCGCGTTGGCTGCAGCGTCGCCATTCTGCTTGGAGTCTGCGGAGAGCAGAGAGAAAGATAGAGAGAGATGGAGTAAGAGAGCGAGAGAGAGAGAGATGGAGAGAGAGAGAGATGGGGTCAGAGGGAGAGGGACAGAGAGGGAGAGGGACAGAGAGAGAGAGAGAGAGAGACAGAGACAGAGACAGAGAGGGAGGGAGAGAGAGATCAGAATCAGAAAGAGCAATGTACATGATTATTAAATAAAGAAGACACTAAGAAATGAAATATATACAGTATAGAAATCTAAGCTGTAAATCTAAAGTATGTCCAGCCATTAGCATTGCAGTGCACACTTAGTTTGCACCTTAGATTTGTATATGGATGTGATGGTAGAAAGGAAGAAAGAGGAGCAAGGGTTGGCACAGGAAACGATGGGCAGAGATAGAAAGTGGGGGGTGGAGAAGGAGAGAAGAATCAAAGGATATGACAGGAGGGAAAGAACAAGGTAAAGGAAGAGAGAGAAAGAGAGTTTGTGATTTTATGAGTGCTCAAGCCATGTCTGGATTAAGTATCCATATGGACACACATGCACAGCCATAGACCAACATGCATTGCGTAAGTAGTTCATAATAAGTGTTGTGTACACTCGATGGCACGCTAACCACGGCCATAGCCATGTCAATCTCAATTAATTTCCAAGTGATGCACACACACACACACGCACACACGCACAGAACACACAATACACTTTTCCTCTCTTTGTCTCTCTTGTAAAGGCTTCCACTTTTGTGGATGGTATATGCTCACACTCACACGCACACACACACGTGCGCACGCGGCTATAGGGGGGTTGGGGGGGGGCTTGTGTTTCTAGTTCCCAACAAGGCTGTCAAATCTAATATAACATGACCTGCTGCTGCTGAACACTTTAAAGTAAAGAACCCAGGGGGCGGGAGGGCACATACACACACACACACACACAAACATGCACACACACGCACACACACACGCACGCACGCACACACATAACCACGCTCTCTCCTTTTCCACACAAAAAACAAACCAAAAAATCAAAAGATACAATGAAAATGAGTGGTGAGAGAAAGAGGACATAAAATGACCAAATACATACAAATACATTTGAGTGTTTATGGAGTACTTAAGTACTTCATAAGCACTCTTCAAAACACACACATACACACACACACACACACACACACACTATTTCCCTTCCCACTTAATTAGATGTTGACAGCCTGTCAAAATCTATTCCCAACATTTGCACATTATACGTCACAATACAATCACAGATGGATGTAGAGAGACACAGATAGCGAGAGAGAGAGAGAGAGAGAGAGAGAGAGAGAGAGAGACAGACAGACAGGCAGCATAAGTGCTATTGGGGGAGTCTATGGGTTTGTGGATGAAATGTCTTTACACTGTAATTCTATATCTGCAACGCACACATACACAGACACAAACACACACACACACACACACACACACCCCACACATGCTTGTCTTGCAGCTCTAATCCGCTGACATGTCAAGTGAAAAGGCAGAGCAAGGGAGACATGAGATGGCTTGGATCAATGTTGAGACAGCCTCTCCCTCCTTCCATATATAGCCCCAATTTAGGATTACCCAAGCATGTCAACTAGAGCCATCCCATACTCTCACTAGATAGAATAAGATTATTACCCAGAGCTTGGCAGTGAGGGCTTCGAGGGTATTTGGCTAGTGAGATATTTTCTATATACGCCTAGAAGACAAAATCCTTTGCTTTTGTCCTTGCTGGCTCAAGTATAAATATGGCACACTGCTTATAACCATGCAGAAAAGGCATGGACAGATGCAAAGCAATTTAATGAAGCGCTTGCAACGTGTGCAGTGCTCAGATGCCACGCCTTAAGGCTTCTATACTGGCTAGTGGCAGGCGCTTTTGGCCCGGGCACACTTGCTTATCTTTCTATTTTTATACATGTGTAATTAAAGGGAATTTAATGTAAATAAACATCAGGAATAGAGTGGGAGTGGGAGAGTCTCCATACAACTGTATCAAGAGAGGTGTCATGACACATGAGCGCACACATACACACACACACACACACGCATACACACACACACACACACACACACACACACGCGCACACACACACACACACCACACGCCCTGCCCCCCTGCCCCAATACCTGCTCTGTTGATCTCAATGATCTCCTCCTGGGCCAGGGGGCAGTCCCCTGTGCCCATCATGCTGCCCGATCCCACCATGCCTGGCCCGAGCACATTACCCATCAGCCTGTGCGGCGAGGCGGTGGCCATGGCCAGGGCATCCGGCTTGCAGTAGTTGGGCGACCCTGGCTGCGGGGCACGTGGGATGTGCTTGTTCCTCTTCTTGGGCAGCTTCTGCTTGGCCATGGCCAGGGAGTAGTACATGCCAAAGTTGTTGACGATGACGGGCACGGGCATGGCGATGGTCAATACGCCGGCCAGGGCGCACAGCGCGCCCACCAGCATGCCCGACCAGGTCATGGGGTACATGTCCCCGTAGCCCAGTGTGGTCATGGTGACCACCGCCCACCAGAACCCGATGGGGATGTTCTTGAAGTTGGTGTGCTTGGCGGCGGTGGGGTCGGCAGGGTCGGCGCCGATGCGCTCGGCATAGTAGATCATGGTGGCGAAGATGAGGACGCCCAGCGCCAGGAAGATGATGAGTAGCAGGAACTCGTTGGTGCTGGCGCGCAGCGTGTGGCCCAGCACGCGTAGCCCCACAAAGTGCCGCGTGAGCTTGAAGATACGCAGGATGCGGACGAAGCGCACCACGCGCAGGAAGCTCAGCACGTCCTTGGCCGTCTTGGAGGAGAGGCCGCTGAGCGCCACCTCCAGGTAGAAGGGCACGATGGCCACGAAGTCTATGATGTTGAGCGTGCAGCGGAAGAACTCGGCCTTGTCCGGGCAGAAGATGACGCGCAGGATCACCTCGATGGTGAACCAGATGACGCACATGCCCTCCACGTAGGTCAGCCAGCCGTCCGTCACCACCTCATACACGATCTGAGGAGGGCCAGGAGGTGGGAGAGAGAGAGAGAGAGAGGAATGGTAAGTGAGCAAGTGAGTCAAGTTTATTTATATGGCGCCGTTCACCATCACACGTCACAGAGTGCTTTACAACAATAGAATAGAATAAAATAAAAAAAACAGACACACATAACACACACATAAACGCAAAAACAGAACAATCAGTGCAGCCCAAAAGCTTGTCTAAAAAGATCTACTCCTTTAACTGTTATTTTTTAATTGTCCACAGAGAAATAGCTCACTAAAGGGATTGAGTTGGTTGAATGTCTTTGTTTGTTGGGATGTGATTCCTTGGTTAGGTAATCTACGTGATTCCGTTTTTTTGTTGCTCTCTTATGTAAGGAATAAACCACGATTGTACCGTTATTGGAAAATAATGTATGACAGGGGTGGCGATGCTTACCACCGCTCAAGTACATTATTTTCCAATAACGGGACACCAGAGTGGTATATTCCACTAATACCACTCATACCTAAGGTGACCAGACGTCCTCGATTTCCGGGGCACAGTCCCCGTTTTGGGTGACCTGTCCCCGGTCAAAGCTGTCCCCGAAAATGTCCCCGATTGACACTGAACGGGGGAAAATGCGCGCAGACTCAAACACCAGTTATTATGGTAGCCAACGTATCGCCAGAGAAGACGTCGTATGACGTACAGACGCAGCAGCGTCAACAACAACACATCTAGAGGCGGCAAAAAGGACAGAAAAGGAGACCAGCGGCCGCCATGAATGGTATGCTGTGTATGAACTTATTTATTTAGTGTAGGCTAACTGGCAGAAGACTTGGCTGTGTGAAGTGATGTAACGTTAAAGTAAGTATGATTGTTTATCTGAACTGAAGACCTAACGTAACGTTATAAAAGTCAGTGAACGTTAACATTATGACAGTTTTCATATCTGTCAGTGAAGCTGTAACGTTAATATTAGCATGAGATTAGCCTACCAGGTGACGACATTGTGGGTCTGTTATTTCTTTAAGAAACAAACTATTACTATCGGCTCTGTTCTTGCAGTTGTTCTCATGTTCTCCTCTGCTCTTATAGGCTCCTGAGGTGGAGGAATGAGGAGATCACAGTAATGTGACCCATCAGTTCAGTATTCAGTTGCGAGTAGAAACTTTTTTTTTTTTATATTGATATTTTTGCCTTCCTCAGTGGATGGATGGTTGGTGATGTCATGTTGTTTGATTGCAACCTTTTGTGTAATAAAAGCTGGTTAAAATGCATGAAAAAGTACTTGTCCCAGTTTTTTATTTCATAATGATAATATTTAATGATTTTTCACCGCCGCATTGAAAATGTCCCCGATATTAATTTCAGAAATCTGGTCACCTTACTCATACCAATAATTATATTAGTTGCTTTCATCTATAACGTTATTGGTTTTTTAATTGACTTAATCAGCTGAAATTAAAAAATGTCTTCCAAGGCGCTTTGAGCAGGTTGTTCTTGCGTTGTCAAGGAAACATCTGGTCGATAGTTGTATTTAACCATTTGTTTTTAATGATGGATTTCATTTGTAGCGCAGACATAGGGTACGCTCAGGATCAGATTCATGTTACTGTTTGTTTTTAGTCAATGAAATGTGAATCATTTAGTTTATGTGCGGTTTGACTGGGGTTGTGAATCAGGTTACTTGTTATTAGGAAGGTTATAATTGTGTACAGTATATCGGAAACTCTGGTTGTAAGCTATAATTGATAACAGTTGTGTATGGGGTATTATATTTATGTAAATCTGGATTTGAATATAACAGTGCCTACTCAGCCACTGACCTCACCGCACATCAGGGTCCAACATTATCGTTTATAATATAAACTATAAACTAATATAAACTAAAATGGAAAAATTTACCACCTGACAAGCAACTGTTTTACTACATAACCATGATTTATTTAATAAAAATGATTGATTTATTTCCAAATTGTAAAATCTATCCGACCAACGGTTGGTGGCAGGTGTTAAATTAGGACCGTGCTTAAACAAAGTTCATTTTTTAAAGGTATTAAGTTCAGGTTACATTTAGTATTCGACTCGCTTCAGCAAAACCGATAAAACAAGATAGTTTTTATGACAACAAAAAACGCAAACTGACACACAAAACACTTTTCTGCGAGCGACACCGAAGCTAAGCTAAAGCTAAGCTAAGAGCTAAGCTTACCTCCTCGCGGGTGACGTTGCCCACCGTGACGTTCTCCGTCTTGTTGTAGATGGTGTTGAAGACCTCGTGGGTCTCCAGGCAGAACGTGGAGATGGAGATCAGGATGAAGAGCAGCGAGCCGAAAGCCACGTACTGCAGAGGAGAGAAAGGTGTGTGTGTGTGTGTGTAGAGATTGATATAGAGTAAGCAGAAATGGTAGATAGAGAGGGGGGGGGGGGGACAGGAAAGAGAAACGTTAATTTACAATTCGTTCAATGTCCTCTCATACTTCAATGCATTATCCGAAAAATGTCTTCCCCTGAAAAAAAACAACTGTACAATTGTAGTATTGGCAGAACTGCAACACACAACCGGACCTTTCCCCCCACTCAGCTGTAACATGACATAACGGGATATCAGCAGATAGCAGGGTGTCACTGTCGGAACCGGTGCTGATTGTGGGTTTTTTCGGGCTACCGCAGTGTTTTAACAAACACAGACCCGTCATGTCCACGTCCTGCGACAGGGGGCGCCAAATACCACCAACACTGGCGGCGTGTGGCGGAATGCAGTTAATACAGTTCCCAAGCATCCCAGCTGCTGCTGCTGCTGCAAGAAGGATGCGGCTGACAACAGTGCAGAGAGAGGGAGAGAGAGAGAGAGAGAGAGAGAGAGAGAGAGAGAGAGGGGGGGGGGGGGGGGGAGAGAGAGAGAGAGAGAGAGAGAGAGAGAGAGGGGGGGGGGGGGGGGGGGGGGAGAGAGAGAGAGGGGGGGGGGGGGGAGAGAGAGAGAGAGAAAAAGAGAGAGGGGGGGGGGGGGGGGGGGGGGGGGGGGGGAGAGAGAGAGAAGGAGAGGAGGGGGGAGAGAGAGAAAGAAATAGGTACCAAATAGTTTCAGAATTAGCGAGAAATGATGATGAATTCTCATTATATTAAAAAATAATCACCAGACGCTTAAAGAGAAGGACTATAGCGAGCGAGATGCGATATCGAAGAGACATTAAAAGAAATAGGCATAGGGGACTAGATGGAAAGAAAGGAAGGAGACATCAGAGGGAAGAGATGGAGAAGCGGTGGAAGAAAGATAATTAGAGAAAGGAGAAAAAACAGAGCTGATGAAGATGTAGGCATAGCAACAGCCACCAACATGAAAACACAGGTGTCATGTACGTATGCGGGACTCGGATAAATGTCTATTGATTTGCTCACTGTGTGTGTGTGTGTGTGTGTGTGTGTGTGTGCGTGTGTGTGTGTGTGTGTACACGTGTGTGTACACACGTGTGTGATTGTGCACGTGTGTGTGTTTGTGCATCCGTGTCTGTACCTGCATGCAAGCTCGCACATGCACGTCAATATGGATCTGTCAACTGTATGTTCTGCTTTGCCTGGAATCAATAATTAACTGTTTCTCTCTCAAACACATGCACACACACACACACACACACACACACACACACACACACGCTCGCACGAGCGCAGAAGCACACAATACCATGGCCTCACTCCGCCAGCAGTTGACAAGCCATGAATACATTTTATGTAGCATATTATTAGAGTCATCTACTATATACTATTTGTGAGCCTTGTGTTAGTTTATGTGTGTGTGTGTGTGTGTGTGTGTGTGTGTGTGTTGCAATTTCCCTTTTCTCTGCAGTGCCTCCTCCTTCTAGATCCCTCCTCTTCTACTCCCCCCCGCCTCACCCAACCTTCCTCTTGTACCCCACCACTGTCTCCCCCCACCCCCCTCCCTCCTCTATGCAGTCAGCTGCCTGCGTGTGATTGGTTTAGGTTATACTCTCTCCAGCCTCCCCAACAGTATTCCCACAGATCAGCCCCTGCAACGTCACCATGGCAGAGCTCTCACGGCTAACGGTGAGGTAGTCACGGCTAACGGTGAGGTAGTCACGGCTAAAGGTGAGATAGTCACGGCTAACGGTGAGGTAGTCACAGCTAACGGTGAGGTAGTCACGGCTAACGGTGAGGTAGTCACGGCTAAAGGTGAGATAGTCACGGCTAACGGTGAGGTAGTCACGGCTAACGGTGAGGTAGTCACGGCTAAAGGTGAGATAGTCACGGCTAACGGTGAGGTAGTCACGGCTAACGGTGAGGTAGTCACGGCTAACGGTGAGGTAGTCACGGCTAACGGTGAGGTAGTCACGGCTAACGGTGAGGTAGTCACGGCTAACTGTGAGGTAGTCACGGCTAAAGGTGAGGTAGTCACGGCTAAAGGTGAGGTAATCACGGCTAAAGGTGAGGTAATCACGGCTAACGGTGAGGTAATCACGGCTAACGGTGAGGTAATCACGGCTAACGGTGAGGTAGTCACTCACGGCTAAAGGTGAGGTAATCACGGCTAAAGGTGAGGTAGTCACGGCTAAAGGTGAGGTAGTCATGGCTAACGGTGAGGTAGTCACTCACGGCTAACGGTGAGGTAATCACGGCTAATGGTGAGGTAGTCACGGCTAAAGGTGAGGTAGTCACGGCTAAAGGTGAGGTAATCACGGCTAACGGTGAGGTAGTCACTCACGGCTAAAGGTGAGGTAGTCACGGCTAAAGGTGAGGTAGTCATGGCTAACGGTGAGGTAGTCACTCACAGCTAAAGGTGAGGTAGTCACAGCGGCTAACGGTGAGGTAGTCATGGCTAACGGTGAGGTAGTCACTCACGGCTAAAGGTGAGGTAGTCACAGCGGCTAACGGTGAGGTAGTCATGGCTAACGGTGAGGTAGTCATGGCTAACGGTGAGGTAGTCACTCACGGCTAAAGGTGAGGTAGTCACAGCGGCTAACGGTGAGGTAGTCATGGCTAACGGTGAGGTAGTCACGGCTAACGGTGAGGTAGTCACTCACGGCTAAAGGTGAGGTAGTCACGGCTAAAGGTGAGGTAGTCACTCACGGCTAAAGGTGAGGTAGTCACAGCGGCTAACGGTGAGGTAGTCACGGCTAAAGGTGAGGTAGTCATGGCTAACGGTGAGGTAGTCAAGGCTAACGGTGAGGTAGTCACGGCTAACGGTGAGGTAGTCACGGCTAAAGGTGAGGTAGTCACGGCTAACGGTGAGGTAGTCAAGGCTAAAGGTGAGGTAGTCACAGTGGCTAACGGTGAGGTAGTCACGGCTAAAGGTGAGGTAGTCACGGCTAAAGGTGAGGTAGTCACGGCTAAAGGTGAGGTAGTCACGGCTAACGGTGAGGTAGTCACGGCTAAAGGTGAGGTAGTCACGGCTAAAGGTGAGGTAGTCACTCACGGCTAAAGGTGAGGTAGTCACAGCGGCTAACGGTGAGGTAGTCACGGCTAAAGGTGAGGTAGTCACGGCTAAAGGTGAGGTAGTCACGGCTAACGGTGAGGTAGTCACGGCTAACGGTGAGGTAGTCACGGCTAACGGTGAGGTAGTCAAGGCTAACGGTGAGGTAGTCATTGGTTAACCACACAAAACCAACAACGTCTGTGCTTTCCATCTCCAACCTCTGACAAGATTGACCGGTTGGGTGACACACTGCAGCCTAGAACTTAGGACTGGGCAGCAATTCTATTTTGTCGTTTATCGAACTTTGCATGGCATTGTATCGTCATGAAGTGAAGATACCGACTTATCGTGATACCCAGTTTTATAGTCTAAATGTATTACGGTTTTTCTCAAACATTTCAAACATAGAAGTACATTTCCATATACTTCTATGTAAAGCTACTTCTAGAATGGTATTTTGAATTTATAAGCATATTGTGATATTTATATCGTATAAAGTTCCCCATGATTATCGTGATAATACATTTTTCCATTTCACCCAACCCTAAACATACCCAATGACAAAACCTACACAAACACATGTGTGTTTGGTATGTATACATGTAGTCTCATTCACTATAGGTCGTAGGACACATAGATACAGGTGTGTGTTGGACCATCACATCAACCATTGTTTTGAAGATGTGTGTGTTATTTTTTTTATTATTGTGTGTGTGTGTGCGTGTGTGTGCATGCATGGGTGTGAGGTCACTGACGAAGACAGACAGATGAAGGTTTCATCAAATCTTCAGAGATCAGATCAACTCCCACAGCCTATTATAACAGTCTAATTTAACACTGCTATCTAGATCTGCCCTGGATACACACACAGACACACACACACACGCACGCACAGACACACACGCACTCACACACAGACACACACACATACACACTCACACACACGCACATCATCACACACAGACACCACACACATATACTCATAAATACACAATACACAAACAAGTGCTTTTGGGGGAGACCGACTGGGAAAAGGGGTGATATGGCGCTAAACCCGTAACCCCCGTTGCTCAGAATAATGTGAGCGTTCAAGAGCACAACCGGTCCACATACAGCTCAATCCCATGTTCTTTCCAAATGAATTTGGCTTGTGACGAAGCATTATTGGTGGCGAGGAAGTGATGATTATGACTCTCTGTGATCATTTTGAACAAAGGTGAGGGTTGCCCTAAAAAAACTATCATAGCTTCAATTTTTATCTCTAGCCACTTCTAAGCTTAACCTTACTGTATATTGAGCATATTTCTCACCTTATACCTCAACTTAACCCTCTCTGTTACTAAGGGCTTGACATATTGCTGTGCCTAAACATATCTCTACTGCTCTACTCTCCTGGAGAAGTAGAGATCACTCTGATATTGGGCTTGTACATCGTGACGTTAATAATTATAGTTAATAATGTTAGTTATTGTGTTGGTAGTAAGGTTTTTTTGGTCATTGTTTAGTTATATATCATGAAATTATTTGTCATTATTGTGACAGCGTTTCACATGTGAGAAGTGGCAAAACATAGTTTTCATTAGCCTAGGTTACAGTATATTTACATTGATTTAGGATTTTACAGCCCTACAACTCTCAATCCCAAGATGCATTCTGATGTACAAACCCCTATAAGGGTTATTTGTACCCTGTGAATATCTAAATATGGCACTTGCTGCGTGCTAGGACTGACCCAAAAGCTATGTGTATCCTCGAGACAGGATGACTGCAGGTTGGGAGAGCCCTGGATGCCCTGGATACTTCAATACAACGACTTTCAAAATAAAGGCCCCAATCTTTGCATTATTTGAGGACCCAATAAAAATAAAAAGGCTTTGGGATTCAGCCTTTCCACTGCAGGCAACCATTTCAAGGTACACATAGCATAAGTAGAACCAACATCATAAGTCCCAAATAGGGCCCCAGAACCATTGGTCTTGAATTATTTTTATTATCATTATTGTCATTATCACATTAAATGATTATTATTATCATTATTATTATCATTATTATCATTACCATTATTATTATTATCATTATTAACATTATTATCAATATTATTATCATTATCATTATTATAATTCTCATAATTGAAATAATAATTATCATTATTATCATTATTATTATTATTATTAATATTATTATTATTATTATTATTATTATTATTATTATTATTATTATTATTATTATTGTTATAAGCATACATGTCACACATTGTACTGTCTGCCAGCATACAGCATGCTGGGCTTGAGCTCATAGGATGTTTTAATTTGAACCAGCAGAGTCTTTTTTATAGCATGTGACCTAATTAGTTAGACTGAAAGTCTGGTTCACAAACAACACAGACCGCCCTAATAAGCCATATTCAAACCCAGATTCTGTGCATTGCATGGGATGTGACAAATTGGCTCAGCAACACTCGCCGCGATGAACAGATGCATATATCTCTGCTTTTGCATTCATTTGATATTCATATGACCAGCTGGTGATTGGCTGGTATTGCTGCCCCATCTGATTGGCTGGTAGTATTGCTGGGCCAGGCATTGGCTACCGATATCTGCATTAGCCCCAATCAGAGCCAGGTACAATTGAGGTAATTTGAGAAACTGGTGCCTTATTCTACTATTGCATTCATAGTGAGTTGCTCCAGATAAAACTGCACACACACACACACTTAACATCCTCCCTGTGTTCTTCTCCCTCGGTCCTACAGAGTGACCTAGATGTGGCGTTGCCAACCTGCCGGCTGCTTATCCCCTGACCAATCTCTTCCTTTAGTCTCCACGCCGCCTCCTTGTCTACTTCCTGCCTCAGCTATTTTCTCCCTCATATAGTCGCCATGTTTTTAAAGAAACGTAAAAAAATGTTTTTCGTCATTTTGAGCCTCTTAACATCTTTTAATCTACTTGCCCTTTTTACAGAA
>JAOPHQ010002866.1:0-2500 GCA_030340625.1 Merluccius polli | reverse complement strand
CCATCTCCCACCCTCTCTTTGGATTCAGTCCCACCATGCAACGACCCCCCCCCCCCCACACTCACACACACACACACACACACACTAACACATCATACACCAAAGCCAGCACCAAAATCTCAAGACCCTCCCCTGTCCCAACTACACACCCTATCACCCAACCAAAAGGGACGGACAGACATTTTTTTGTCTGTCTGTCTGTCTCTCTCTCTCTCACTGTCTCTCACTTTCTCCGTCTCTTCTCTTGTCGCCCTGCATTTGTCGCTCTCTTCCTCTTTGTCATTCTCCATCGCTCTGACTTTCAGTCATTCTGCCCCCTATCTTTCTCTCTCTCTGTCTATCTCTCCCCGTGGCTTCCTCTCCTCTTTCTGTCTTCCGTTCTTCCTCCCTTCTTCTTTTCTCTTTCTCTGTTACGACAGACAGTAGCGGTCGTTGTCTGGCCTGGTCTCAAGGTAGGACTTGAGTACAGAACAGGGCGGTGAGGAGGAGGAGGAGGAGGAGGAGGAGGAGGAGGGGTGGCAGACGATGCTCTACGTACATCACACATGCTTGCATTGACGTGGAATACTAATGCGCCCACCGATGGTTACGCAGCGATACACTCGTTACAGCAGGAGTCCAATGTCTGTCTCCGCCCCCCACCAGGAGACGAGGAAGGTGAGAGTGTATGATGCGCCAGAACACCCTCTTTCTATCAACCGCGTTACGTTTGCAACACCCGGACCATACCAAACCCCCTGAAGACATCATGGTGCAATGTCTGGCTCCGTTTTTCTCTTCCCCGAGTCTCTTCCTGTGCGTTTTGTCCACGCATCACTGTGACCGTGCCTCGAAAACTGAAACGGAAAAAGACCTCAATGCAGACGCCGTCATCTTGCTACGCATGCTATACGTGTGTGAGAGATCAGTGACGCCGCAGAGCTTCGCCGCGTTAGCTTAGCGGCGCTAATTAAGACGCCGGCATGTATACTGTAGCTCTGCGTGCTGTAAGTGCGGTAGTGACGATGCAGAGATCATTTAGGCGCCGGCATGTTTAGCTCTGAGATGGCAGAGTAAGCAGTGTGGCAGGACCGCACTATATCAGCAAAGTTGTAAGAGGGGAGGTTTGGGGGGAGGGAGGGGGAGAGAGAGAGAGCGAGAGAGGGGCGGTTATACATTGATTGGAATTGTTTGGCCAGGGGGGGAAAAAAATCTGCCTCTCTGCCTTTTTCAGTATTAATCAATTGATTAAACACACCCCTCCAGAGTGGCTGCCACTGCTGCTGCCGTAAGCCATAAAAGCTGACTCGCGGACGGACAGAAAGAGTGCCACGAGCAATCTTGTCTGCTGTCCACCACACTGTCCGGCCACACACACACACACACACACACACACACACACAGAAGCTGAAGCACCTTAAAAAGAGTTGGGGAGGAGGAGGGGGGGGGGGGCGTTTGGCAGCTATAGGCCCAAGTGCTTACTTCTCAAGAAAGAGAGTCATGTTTTTTACCGGCTAATTCAATCAGTTGAACTCAAGCAAGGCAGTTTGAATTACGCATATAAGAGCGAGATAGAGAGAGGGAGACGGAGAGATTGAGAGAGAGAGAGAGAGAGAGAGAGAGAGAGAGAGAGAGAGAGAGAGAGAGGGAGACAGACAGACAGACAGACAGACAGATGGAAAGGTGGATAGATAGATGCTGCGAGGCACAGGAGCAAGTGACAGAGAGCAAAGGCGGTAAGCAAAAAAACAGTGCTACCTAAATGTCTCTCTCTGTTTCTCTCTCTCTCCACACTGCACTATAATGACATGGACCAGCGGATACCCAAGGTGAAACAACGTAAGAGAGAGAGAGAGAGAGAGAGAGAGAGAAGGGAGGGAGGGAGGGAGGGAGGGAGGGAGGGAGGGAGGGAGGGAGGGAGGGAGGGAGGGAGGGAGGGGGAGGAGAAGCAGGAGGGGGGATGCGGTCACAAAGCAACGGGGTGCATCTGTGTGTGTGTGTGTGTGTGTGTGTGTCTGCAATGCGTGCCTGCATGAGTGTGTCGCTGCAAAGCACATTTCAGAAGCAAAAAAGGGGTCTTTGTCACGTTCATATTTGTCAGGTGTGATAGTTGATATTTGCGGAGGTTGGGGTCTGGTTTCAGAGAGAACAGATATTCGTACATTATCACACATTACATATTTCAGCTCAGACGGATGTGAAAAGCAATGACACATCTAAGGAAGCCACGGCCAAAGCACCTGTACTGCTACATCAACACTTGTGCCTGCATCACCTTGCGTGCGTTTCCCTCCGACACACACTGTGGGCCCACCACAGGACTGCTGCAGTGCTTCACTCAGCGCTCTAATACATTACGTAGCAAGGACAACGCTCTGCCAAATAGGCCCCTAGGCACCCCGGGGTGCTGGGCTCCAGGCCAAAACAGTGGCCTTGCCAGAGAGGGAGCCCTGACTGTGCACTGCACTGTGGGTGAGTGGGGTGAATGGGGTGGTTGGTTGGTTGGTTGGTTGGGAGAGAG
>JAOPHQ010002865.1:40000-232721 GCA_030340625.1 Merluccius polli | reverse complement strand
AAGGAGTGTTATCAGAGAAGAGGTCCTGCCTTTTGGAGTAAGAGCTTCAGCTAACCTGAAACTGATGTGGACTCCCCCTTTGGGTGACAGGGTGGTGGGTAGAAGAAAGGGAACAGAGGAGAGAGCAAGAGAGAGCGAGAGAGAGAGAGAGAGAGAGAGAGAGAGAGAGAGAGAGAGAGAGAGAGAGAGAGAGGGGGGGGCGGGGGGGAGAGAGAGAGGAGAAATCACAGGAGAGTAATCAGCAGGGTGTGAGAGACCAAAGAGGTGTAGATGATCACTGACTTCTCTCTTCTCCCAAGTGGAGAAGGAGCAAGATGAAGGAGAAGAGGTCGCACATCAAAGTGGGCTCTGTAATTGGAGCACACCCTCTCTTGCTCTCTTCTCTACGTGTGTACTATGTACTCCTGTGGTGCTGTATTGTTTAATTGGTCCAAGGACACAGGACCATAACCAGGAGTTAAGGCTTGAGGAAAAGGACAAGAGATCTGGCGGAGGAGGAGTGAGGGATTAAGCAGAGACATGCTTCTTCTCCAACCAACCCTTTCATGTGGTCATTTCATTGAGGATGTATTTCAGCAAATGAACCTGAAGGAGTTAGACAAGTAGGCAAGGACGCTACCATTGGTGTTGCTGCTCAATGGTTACCTACAGCCTGGATCAGAGCACCTAGTGATCAGGCGCTTATCTTTGACACCCCCCCCCCCCAATTGTACATTTTGATTACACACAGTATTCTGGTTTTTGTGTTTCTGCCCATGAAACCAATTGCAGTGGCCCATGGGTTCCATAATTAATAACCTTGGCATCCAATATGTTGCTAATCTAGGGGGAGGAATGCTGGCGGCATACAGAAGTACATTACGCTGAAACACAAATAATACCTCGATCATTCCTCTTACTCACCGCGGAGGACACACTCGTTAATCACGCCTAAACAGCTGAGTAATGAGACCAGCCTTTCAGAGTTTGCCAAAGAGGCAAAGTTACCGGCAACAATGAGCGAAATAAATAAATAATGCAATGAAGTAAAGGGCCTGAGGGGTGGCGAGGGGGGAGTGCAATTTGGCAGGGCTTTTTGGTAGCCATTTGCCATTATAGCTGTCAATAGAAATCAGTCTTTTATCCATCTCTCTGCGTGTTGCTAAAAGGTATCATCCATTTCTTATAGTTTAACCTTTCCAGATCCTTCCGCAGTTCTCTCAGGGCATAGGACAGCCAGAGAGCCTGCGGTGCTGCGGCTCACACCGCCGCTAAAGGTTACAACACGGAAAAGGGTGAAATCGTCATTCAGCGCACGGTACGTGTCCAAAGAAAAAAAAAATTCCCTCCACTTTTTCGTAATGCTAAAAATGTATGACTTTCAGTTCATTCCTAACGAGAAAAAACGCCAAAAGGCACTCCTTGTGGGAGACTCCTCTGCCGAGGGAACGCTTATCAACAAAGCGCCCCCTCCCCACCACACATCCATAATTGCTTTTCAGGCTTGCATTGGACAGCGCCTGAAGCCGTTATTTTTGGCGAGAGTGGAAAGTACTGGAGATAAGTTGGAAACCCAGACTATTGTGACATAAATGCAAACCAGTATTCTCCTCTGTTCTCGCTCTATAGCCTGGTCTTGGCATAACAAAAAAGTGTGCACACTTCCACTGGAAATTCCACTGCAAAGCAATATTTCCAGACGAATGCTTAACTCATTCAGTCATTGTGGTTGGCCTGACACCGTCTTTATTAAAAAATAAGAGGATCACTCACCAGAGCTGGTTTGAAGTCTTTGGGTGCAAGTCCAAGTCAAGTCTAAAGTCTTAATAGTAAAAGTAAAACAAAAATAAAATAATTTTGGTTCATTAATAAAATGATTAATTAGGCGATTAATTATTAATTAATGTTTGTTTCATGTGTTGTGTAAAACACGGTTATTAATTACAATTTAGGGAGAGAATGGCCAAATTAATCCAGAAGATATCAGTAATGCAGAAGTAAACCTGCCTCAGCGCCAGGGCCTGAAGTTAAGCACTGGTGGGATGGACGGCTCAACTTGCAATCAGCCTCTGTGTCTGCGGCCATAACTTTTGGAATATAGGGTATGCTAATATTGTAATACTTTTTGACTGAGTTAGAAAGATATTGGATATTCAACAGCTACTGGCAATCCGTAACAAAGCGATCTAAAGTGGGGAGCAAAACGGAAAATCAGCAGTGAAAGTCCCGGTGGGTCTAGCTGTGTTAACTGATGGGCTGCCGAAATAACAGCGCTAAACCGGGTAAAACGTAGAGGCTGTCACGTCCCAGCGTGTCTAGCGGGCTACCTAATGTGTCTACCGGGCTACCTTACATGTCTAGCGGGCTACCTAACGTGTCTACCGGGCTTCCTGACATATCTAGCAGGCTACCTGCCATGTCTAGCGGGCTACCTGACGTGTGTCAGAGCGGAGGCTCCAAACAGTGGCACTTCCCTCCAAATCCGTGGGAAATCGGGCTGAGATAATAATAATGTAATGTTTCCTCTATATGCATCCCACAGCAGCGCAACAAACAAACAATGCATTCAATGATTATTTATCATAGCCATTAGAATCTGAAGCTCATTTTTGCTTTCAAGCATTTTCGCGACTCGAGTCTGACTCGAGTCTTGAGTCCAAGTCTCAAGTCCCCGTCTCTGTCACTCACTGGGTCACTCAATGCGTCACCCTGAAACAAACTGTTGTTTTCTAGGCACTCACATTGCCACTGGTGGTCAGCAGTGCCAACCCATTGCCAGTATTGCTTTATATGGCATTAAACAATGACTTTTGAAGAACTACTAAAGGAAATTGCGCACTATAGCTGCAACTTGTCCTGTCTGCTTTGCAACACAGCACCCTTCGACAAGTGTGTCTAATTGACCTGTAATTGCGACAACAACAATAATCAATAACAATAAACAATACTCCCCTTCAGTATAGAGGCGCTATAAAAGGCAGGTTAGCGCGTGAGTGTAGCGGATAATGTAGCAAGTACACTTCTGTAAAATAGCAGGTCAGACAATAAGCAGTAGTCACTTGACAGACCTTATCTTGAAGTCTGGTAAGTCATTTTCATTCAGTATAGATAACATATAGAGGAAAGATGTGCGTTATGTGCTATTCAGGCTGATAAATTCAAATTCTAAAAAGAACACACTGTTGCACTGTTGTACAAGGTGCACACACACACACACACACACAAACACACACACTTGTAGGACGGTTGGATGACTGCATTGTCCTAATTGACCAGTGAAAAATGACTGTTGCTGAAACAAACTCCTGGAAGGTGTGTATGTGTGTGCGTGTATGTGTGCGCGTGTATGTGTGGGTGTGTGTGTGTGTGTGTGTGTGTGTGTATGTGTAAGAATTATGAAGCCTCTGTGGAGCGCCGTAGTTGGGAAGAGGAATGCCTGGCCTTTGTTACATTTTGTTCACATCACATCATTCTTTTATACTGTAAAACCCATTTCCCCCAGTGTTCAGCTAAACTGGATCGCTACACTGATACTGGTGTCCTTGCTGAAGCTGATACTGCTTACTGCTTGCTAAATAAGGAATGTCATACAATAGGATCATTACTATTGTAGTAAATCCCCCAATACAAACAAACCCACCAACAATGAACAGATATACATCGCTATCTAGTTATTTAGCAAACATTTTTATCCAAAGTGATTTACAGTGATTTCAGTCATATCTGAAGCGACTCAATTTTTTGAACAGGTGAATCGGTGCATTCTCAAACTAGGCCAACGACAGAAGCAACATATTCTTTAAGTTAGGTCATTAGTTCACATAAAACCCTGTTGCTAAGAGAGGAGCGATAGAAGCAAAGGTGAGAGAAAGAAAGAGGGAAAAGAAAGAAAGAAGAGACAACATAATGTTCATGTTTCCTGTCTGACATCAAGGGCACTTTGATAAGGCTCTGGGGAGCTCTGAGCACTGCTGTCATTATTCTCCACCACCTGCCTCTCTCTCCGCTACCCGCCATTGAGAAAGAGTGGGATGCTTTTGTCTGAAAGGAGACAGAGAGAGAGAGAGAGAGAGAGCAGCGTCTCCCGCAATGTCTCTCATCCAACAGGGCGAGAAAGTAGTTCTCCCACTAGTATTTTTCTTCACACTGGAAGAGAAAAAAAAATCAAACAGAAGATGAAATTGAGAAATATCCCCCTAGGGAAGAATCTCTCTCTCCCTCTCTCTCTCTCTCTCCTCTCTCTCTCTCTCTCCTCTCTCTCTCTCTCTCTCTCTCTCTCTCTCTCTCTCTCCTGCTTGCTGTCTTTCTCTCTATACTGTCTCTCATTCTCTCCGTCCCTATCACCCCCTAGCAAGACACATCTCTACGTTATTTACCATTCTCTCTTTATCCTTTACTCGCTCCAATCACCCTTCTCTCTCTCACTTACTCACTCACTCAATCACTCCTCCCCAGCTCAGATCCACGGTAGGTTTGACATTTAACACAATAGGACATACATTAGAAACTATGACCATTGCATCAGCATCAAAAGACTTAAGTCGTTACTGTAATATGGGTGTGGGCACTAGTGATGCGCGGTTGAGGTATTTTCTCACCCAAATCCGCATATTGCTGTAATTGCACCCAACTGCTACTCGAACCGCCGTTTGTAAACGGAAGAAAATTACATCCGCTTCCTAACCCACTATTATAAAATGGTGTGTCCCTTTTCAGCATGCACCTGAGTGCAGCCTATTACTGGTAATGCATTTGGATTAATGAACCAACAACAAACTGCAGTCAATGTTTGACTTTATAGCATAATAGGCTTTCTTTATTTAGGCAAAACGTTATTGAAAAGAAAACACCAGACCAGCTGAAATATTACGGCAAAATAAAGAGGCATTTGCATGTGAACCTAAAAAACGAGTATGATAGGCGTAAACCTAGGCTATAATAAAACATGTATCTTATTCTTAAATAAATGAGAATACAATGTGCATGTAATGTAAATAAAGTACCCTATAATAAAGTACACTCGATACGCGCACCTCTAGTGGGAACTCTACAAGTATTCACTGAGATGTGTTCTCTGAGTTATGTTTTCTGTACCGGTTGAATAGGTGGACTGCTTTCAAAATGTCTGTATCTACATAATGTGGCAATCTGAGAAAGGTCAGGGAGTCCTAATGCCATCACCACACAATCAGTGCAGAGACCCTCAAGACAGACAGTCTGTACATCAGGGTTGACCAGGTGGAGGGGACTGGAGTGGATATATGGAGAGCTGCATATGACAGCACTCTTGGGATGTGACATGCATTTTCATCTGCATGTATGATTGGTATGTGTGTGTGTGTGTGTGTGTGTGTGTGTGTGCACGTGTGTGCGTATGTGGGTGTTTATATGTGTGTGTATGTGTGTGCATGTGTACATATGTATGTGTGTGTGTGTGTGTGTGTACGTGCATGTGTGGGCTTGCATGTGTGTGTTTGTGTGTGGGTGCATGGGTATGTGTGCGCACATGTACATTTATGTGTATGTGCGTGTGTGCTTGCACACATATACATGTATGTGTGTGTGTGTGTGTGTGTTGTGCTAGCAGCCGAGCATATTCATATCATCCAATATTGATTACAGGTCACGATGGCAGAACGCTGCCCTGATTGGCAGTGTAACCAAGGGTTTGTAAGGTTTTCAGTTCAGCCGTTGCCTCTAATTGATGTCCCCCATTGCCAAAATATCAATAACTGTATTGCTTGGTAAAAAAAACAAAATAATGTTTTTTGATGTTCCAGTTCCTAAAAAAACAAAAAACTAAATCAATGTTTACCCATAAGAGGGTTTTACTTGCACATTACCGAGAGGTTTCCTCATGGTATCTAAATATATGCAGTCACTGAATATCGTCATTTCAGAAGGAAGCATTCTGCCTTGCCTTGTCAGCTGCCTTAAAATATTACTGACTCATCTTATATTTATTTGTGTGAGTTTGAGTCGCATCTCTGAGCTGTGCACTAAATCAGATTCTCTGGGGGGGGGGGGGGGGGGGGGGGGGGGGGGGGGGGGGGGGGTGAGCAGAGCGCAGTATTTCATACTTCGTTATTGGAAAAACAGCACGCTTTAAAAGCCCTACGACTCGCAAAAACGACTTTTCACCGCAAACACACACTTAGGCACATTTTATCATGTGACTAGAATACTACAGCAAGTGGCAGACACTGTCGCTGTAGTGTTTCAGTTGTATTGCACTGTCGTCTAGTCTAGTCATGTCAAGTCAATTTGTATAGTCCTAAATCACAGTTACAGTCTCAAAGGGCCACATTTCCTGGCACCTCCCTAACCCTAGCCCCCCAAAGAGCAACAAAAAACTCTCTTAATTATCAAGGACGAAACCTGGAGCGTGGAGAAATCCTTCCAAGGGACTGTTAGTAGTGCAATGGGTGCCATAATGGACATGCATAATGGCAGCATAACAAGCAAAACAGTTTAAGTAAAGTTAAATTGTTAGAAAATAGACCATGTGTAGGGTCTAGTAGAGTTTAGTAGCCTGACACTTAGCAGCTTAGCAATGACACTTAGTAGCAGCTAGCAAACAAAAGCAAATTCAATCAGAATGCAGTAGTTCTAAAATAAGACCTGTGTTGCTGCGTGTGTATATATGCACCGGTGCGGTCCGCTTAACTTGCACTGCCTTAACTCGCCATTACGACCATTGATTGCTCACTCCTGGCGTCTCGGTAAACGAGCGAGAGTCGATATACCTCTACGGTTGACGTGGGGATTCATTCAAGGTGGAGGCGCAGGTCTCCCAGGGCTTAGCAATTAGGAAGCGCTGAGCGCCGCCGCACGCCTGGCTTCTGTTGTGCCCCGAGCTATTATTAACCACGACAGGTGGGACTGACAGCGGTGCAACAAGGGGCTGCAGGAAACAGCTGCATGATAACAAAGAGTGTGTGCGTGTGTGTATGTACATGTGTGTGTGTGTGTGTGTGTCTGAGAGAGAAGGTAAGAGACGGAGGGCAAGAGGGTGTATTCATATGTGCATTGAATGTGTGTTTGAGGAGGCAAAAAAGTTAAAAACCACAATAAGACATACGCAGATAAGAGGAGGAGGAGGTTTAGGCGCAGGGATGGAGTTTCATTCGCTCAGGGTGTCTTCTTCTCGCGGTTCACATTTTAGCACCACAGCACCGAGTTGAAGCCACCCAGGTGTCCGTCTGTTTTTACCTTATGGTCGATGATGCCACTGTATCCCAGCAGGGCCGTAGGGTGAGGTCTGGGCGCCTTAGCAGGAGGTCTGCTGGGCTGCTGGGCGCGGGTGTCGTTCGCCTCCCTGGGGGCGCTGTGGAAGCTGCCGTTGTACACCAGGACCAGGCTGGCGCCCAGGGTGACCACTGACAGCACGGCTACCCCATGGCGCTGGCGCAAAAGGTAAGGTAACAACATGTTGTCACGTTAAAAGACACCCCGCTGAACAAACCGGACCCTCGGTCTGGGCTAGGGGAGGTGTAAAGAAAATGACGTTGCCGTTTATCAAACGGCAAAGTTGGGGGCGAGTTCAACACTTTATAAGTCGTCGCGCTGATTTCTTTCGTCGCACGTGAGTTACAGGTGAATACGCAGCCCATGTGATTGATGACATTGCATCGCTGCAACAACATATGAGACTCGTTTTTGTCGTTGTTGTTTTTTTTAATGAAAAAGTAATCTGCCCATGGACGCGGTAGACGTGCCTCTTAACAACATAGCGAGTGTTTAATTAAATGGAAAGAGGCGGCGGACGCCGGACTCGCGGTTCAAATCAACTAATGGTTCAAATATCCCCGCGACAAAAAGACGGAAGGTCTATGTTAACTGTTGTATTGTTATGACGCTTGGTTCGCAATTAATTTTATATATATATATATATATATATATATATATATATATATATATATATATATATATATATATATATATATATATATATATATATGTTACAATTGATAGCTTAATATAGACAAATGATACACAATAAAATCAGCCTTTACCATTGGTGTCTTCATTTTGCGGTGCACTGACTGTCTATAGGCCTGTCTCTCTGCGCGTGAGGCCACTTTTCCTCGTGGTGAGCATCGCACCCGCTCGCCTTCCCGCTCGTCTTCGGTCGACACTCCGAGCAGCACAGCTCCCTCTATCTCCCCCCCCTCCCTCTCTCTCTCTCTCTCTCCCCCCCCCCCTCTCTCTCTCTCCCCCCCCCCCCCCCCCCCCCCCCTCTCTCTCTCTCTCTCTCTCTCTCTCTCTCTCTCTACCCCCTCCCCCGACTGCTGCCTGCCTGTAGGAGAAAGAGCCAAGTGCAATTGAATGCAACGGAGACGGAGGCGACAGATGTTGACTGTTATAGTGCTCTGCGTGGTCGTAAAGCCCCTCGAGTTTCAGGTCGGAGTTGTTGGAAACTCGCGCCACTCGCGTGTGTGTGTGTGTGTGTGTGTGTGTGTGTGTGTGTGTGTGTGTGTGTGTGGGGGGGGGGGGGTAGAACATGAGCCCAGGAGGAACATGAGGGAGCTTAGCACTCATTTCCTAACTATAACTTCAAACTAATTCCGGATGAAAATATTTGAACTTTTTTTTTAGGCAAATAAAATGTGAAGACAATGTGTAGTGGGCTCATGCAGTGAGCCTACAGCTAGTATGCCACCACATGCTCTGTGCTTTGAGAGAGAGAGAGAGAGAGAGAGAGAGAGAGAGAGAGAGAGAGAGAGAGAGAGAGAGAGAGAGAGAGAGGGGGGGGATTTTAATTGTTTGTAGACATAATCTCTCTTTCTGTCTCTGATAATCTGCAATAATGCATTTAATAAAAACAGGAAGGGATGTCTGTCTTGACTATAATCTTCTTATGGAGAAAAGGGACTTCCACTAATCCACATCACTGTCATCATTCAGGTAATACTGTGTCTTTTTTTACTTTTACAGATGTGCCTGATAACAGAACACTTGTAGCTTTATTTGGGCTAATTGTGTATTGGATACATCATGGATACCCACTGTTGTTGGATTAGTGTTTTAAGTCAGTTTTAGATGCAAATATGTTTTTATTTGGAAATTATAACAGCTTTGGCGTAGGAATAGTGGCTTATAAAAGTATAGGGGATAAACCCCTATAAACATATATTTTAGGAATCCCCCTTTGGAATACAGACAGGGCCTTGATGCTGGTGTTGGTGTTGGGGTGGTGGTAGGTTGATGAGATGCGTAACACTGGAATGACAGCAGAAGGAAAGGTTAGGCAGGTAGGTTTGAATAGAATGACGAGCCAGATGACTGGTTGATTGAAGAATGGTGAAGCAGAGCAGCTTGAGAGCTCATTGGACAATTGGTGACAGCTCCCGAGTGGGAGGAAGGTCTTCCTGATTGAACTTGCGCGAAGAGCTTCATTTCCATGAAATGTGTCAGCTCAGCAGTAAGAGCACTAGTCGCAATAACAGTACTAGTCATATGAAGATAAAATAAGATTTTTTAAAAAAAGAATGAGATAAATAAAATACAACAATATGTAAATATATAAAAAATAGGATTTGTGTGTAAAAGTAAGTGTATACAGAAGTATTGCACATTAGCTATCTATCAGTCCTGGTACAAAAGCAGCAGTCATGGTTGATAGTGCATTTTTGTAGACAGCAGGTAAGCAGATATGGGATGTGGAATAATTAGGTTAATGAGTTGAGAAGCCTGATGGCCTGGTGGTAAACACTGTCCTTAAGTCAGCCATGTTACTGTATCGTCTGCCAGACGGTAACAAGGAGAACAGTCTGCCAGCTGGGTGACTGTGGTCCTTGGCGATGCTGTGTGCCTTCCGCAGGCAGCGCTGGTGAAAGACATCCTGAATGGCCGGGAGTTTGTTGCCAGTGATGTGCTGTGCTGCCACTTCCACCACTCTCTGTATAGTGGTTTGCAGCTGTGGGCAGAACAGTTCCCGTACCAGACCAGTGATGTAGCCCTTCAGCAGGCTCTCTGTGGTGCACCTGTAGAAGTTTATGAGGATGCTGCCATTCATGCCAAACTTCCTCAGTCTTCTCAGCAAGTAGAGCCGCTGGTGAGCTTTCTTGGCCATGGTGTCTGTGTCGGAGGCCGTCTCATCGTTCTCCGTGATGAGGCCAAGGATGATCGTGTCGTCCGCAAATTAAATGACATTGGAGCTATGCTTGGCGGCACAGTCATAAGAACAGTCATTCAGAGGCTTTTATTACTTTATTCACACACAGATACACACTGTAGACAAATTGTGACAGTTGCTTACTGTTTTCCTTACAAACAGTACCAAACTGTCAACAGCAAAGCATTCTGGGATATATATGTATGCCATATATTTCAGAACATTATCATACATTCTGCAATATAGTAGAATACAGTATTTTCTTCTTCAGAGGAAAAGAATCAACTTTATTTTCATTGCACCAGTACAACGAAATGTGATGTCTGCATTCAACCCATCACTAGCACGCTAGGAGCAGTGGGCAGCCATAGTGCAGCGCCCAGGGACCGACTCCAGGTCTACTGCCTTACGGTCAAGGGCACCGGCAGGGGTATTAACCTAACCTATGGGGCAGCAGTGCTAACTACTGTGCCACTGTGCCGTTGTTTTCTTAATATTTTATTTCATTTTATGCATCAAAGTTATTAAAATGTATTTAATTTATTTAACATACAGCTGTGTGATATGTTTGGCTGCATACACCTCGGTCAGTACACAGTTGCATTGAGATGTGTTGCTTCAGATCAAACAGGATTTATAATGTTGTGATTGTATGTTTTATTTAGCCTACAATTACAAATAAATAGTGCACAGTTGAATTTGTCCTGAACAAAAAAATTGTAGAAGACGGTAGCACTTATTTGATTAAATTCCTTGAAAGAAACGCCACAGGAAATGACTTCACAAAAGTGGAAGAATTTTGTCCACCTTTCGGCTCGCTGCCAATCCAGCGTTGCGCTGGTCTGATTGCGATCACTGTGAATGGTGGTATTAAATCATAGAGCATGAATAACTTGCTGTCAGTCACAGTGACGGTGCTCATGAACTAAAATCATTCAATTTCACTTCAAATTGTCTAACAACCAAGTTAACAATAACTAGATGAATAATTAAAGCTAATAAAAAGGTGTTTAAATATCACAAAAGATTGCACACAGAAGTACAGGCAATTCATACTCCTGACACCATACTCCTACACCCCCCCCCCCCCACACACACACACACACACACACACGCACACACCCCACACACACAATACTGACTCGTACACAAGGCGGGATCAGTACCCCCAGGAATCCCTGGGCATTGAAGCTCAGAGGTGGTGATAGGGTGGTTGGGGCGCCACCCGCCCCAGGCATTAAACACCACCCTTTTCCATGTGCAGTAGAGTGTATATTGTATGTTTTTAATTCATGTTATGATTTTTATTCAGGTTCCACCGAATCTTGAAAAATGTCCTCCTTTTTAGTAGTTTGAAAATGGTAGTGATGCTTCTGTTTAATCTTTCAGTTGGAGGTAATACCATTGGTAAGCCAATCATATTACATTTGTCTAGACAATCATAATAATAACTTTATTTATATAGCACCTTTCATGCAAAGATGCAGCCCAAAGTGCTTAACAAAACATGATCAGATGAAAGTAAACAACAATAAGCAAACAAACAAAGCAATAAAAAACACCAATCACAATACAATAAAATATTTACAATGATACCAGTAAAGTTAACCCGAATTAAAAGCCAAATGAAAATAAATAACTAAATAAATTCCAAGGGAGTTAGCTGTTCTAGGGTTAAAGGGGAGGCTGTTCCTCAGTTTAGGGCCACAAAAACAGAACGCATCCTCACCAGGTTTCTTGTGGCACACTTTAGGAACTTCTCAAAGAACAGCATTGATTGTTGTTGAGTTCTTGTTGCTGCCCTGTCAGCATTGACAATTGGCAAGAAGACTTTCTGGACCAAGGAGTAGTGTTGTTTTTGGCGGCCTGTTTTCATTTTAGTCTTAGTCTAGTCTTTGTGTCAAACTGTCATTTTAGTCTTTATTAGTTTTAGTCACGTTTGTACTCTTTTTAGTCTAGTTAAGTTTCAGTCGACTAAAAGTCTGAGCATTTTAGTCTTATTTTAGTCAGAATTATCCATGACTATTTAGGTCTAGTTTTAGTCGACGAAAACTGATGACATTTTAGTCTAGTTTTAGTTAATGAAAATTGTATTTTAGTCTATTTTTAGTAATGCAATTCTATTTAAACCAGTAAATATAGTACAAGTACCTAGTATAGTATAGACAAAACCAAAATGTTCTTTAAGTCACCCATTTCACAAGTCAAACAAGGTTATCTTATTATTATATTATTGTTACCTTATAGACTCAAGAAAACATTCAATTCCAGACATGGGAGATGCTCTGATTTGAATTTACAACATATTTATTTTACCCACCAAACATGTAAGAAGTACACACACATGGCTAACCTGCCAGGTTTTGTTTGAGCTTTAAGGCCTTTACACACTGGGGCGTGACGAATAAACGACACGAAAATGTAAAATACTCGCCTATTTCACATCAAAACTATTCATACCGGCAGCGATGCGAATCTGCGACAGTTGCGACATTTGTTCAATACAAGTTTGGGAAAGATTCGCACCAGCTCATCCTCCAGGAGACATGATGGATTCAACATCATCCAGTGATGATGATCTTGTCCTAGCCCTCCTCACTCCACACAAGAAGAGGAGATTTTGGGTACATCCCATTTTAACAGGTAGAGAAAGAGAATGAGAATTCCGCTAATAATAATATAATAATATAATATATAATAAAACAGGAGCTGAACGGACATATTGTAGGATGTCAGTGGGACAGTTTGAGGTCCTTCTGGGGACGCTAGTGCCTTTATCAGATAATACAGGGTGATGAGAAACACAATCAATCAACAGGTCCGCCATTGTCTTGACATTGTAACGTGATTGGTTGATTTCTTTATTCGCTGTGTGAAAGCTCAGAAAAATCGACCTCCTTCCGAAAGAAAACGACGGCGCTTTTTCGCCGCGTAATATTTGCGTTCTGTGTGAAAGTACTCATGACAAAAACAACAGTAAGAAAACTTATATTTACATGCGAATTAATCACAGGAAAAAAACGCGCCCGGTGTGTAAAGGCCTTTAACTTGCCGCGAGTGGGGATTGAGGAAGTGACGTCGCTTGCGTCTTCGCAGTGCGCTGATGCAGCCCCGAGACTCAGGAAACAGAAATATTTCAAAATAATAATAAAAGCGAAATGAAATAACGTTATAACATTTCGTTTCGTCTCGTTTTGGTCAACGAAAATGAAGAGATATTTTAGTAGAGTTTTTATTTTCAAACCACATTTAGTCCCGTTTTTATTCGTCAACAATATTGCATTATAAATTTGATTATAGTTTTCGTCACATGACCACAATTTTGGTTGCGTCTCGTCTCGTTTTCGTCACGTGATAAAGGTTCGTTGACAACAATATTTAGTCATAATTTTCGTTGACGAAAACAACACTACCAAGGAGGTGGAAACGGCTAGCTCATCCCGTTGCGGTGCCAGAAAGCGGGGTCATTCCCGCACCCAATGCCGCCACTGCTGCCCACGACCCGCCCACTCAGCAGCGTCCCTGCAAGCTACATGAACAGGCAACCAACATCGACCTGTGTCCTGTCTTGGAGGGCCCCAGCAAAAGCAACTGATTTGGCGTGTGGTTAGAGTCCACTGCCACACTGTGGTGTGTGGTTAGTCCACTGCTACAGCGGGATTGTCATGCTCGCCCTCTCTCAAGAATGCCATGCGTATTGGCGAAAGCAATGCGTTTTACCACAGTTAGCTGAAAATGTTCAGTGCGCGTGAGCACACGCCTAAAATCATAGAACTAACATAACTATCGTTCCGACTGCCATGCTACACTGCATGCCTTTTCGAGAGTTAAAGAGCAGCGTGCAGGTTGGAGACCCCAGTGTATCAATGAGTAGGAAAATTATTTAGTAGGGATGTCCGATATTATCGGCCCACCGATATTATCGGCCGATATTGGCATAAAAAATCAATATCGGAAAATATCCGTATCGGTTTTTTAACCGATACCGAAATCTGTTATGTTTCAAGTGAGGACGTGGTTTGATGACATCATCAAACGCGCCGTGCCGTCTCAATCATAGACATATAGACGCCTCATAGACTGACGCTGCCTGTTGGAGCTGACGTATCAGCGCGGCCGCCATCTTGTATGGGTCCCCAATGCGCCCCCAGTGCATTCATTTCTATGGAGGAAGGTGTATCCCCAACTACAATAATAAGCATAACTCCCCGAATTGTTACCGGATTTTCACACGGTTTGGTTTGTTACAAATGGCAGAGATGTATTTATGATACAGGACGAATTCATTTAAATTTTTTTTTTTTTTAATAATAAGAATTATTGTTCAATCTTACTTGTGAAAGGTAATCCCACGCGATCTGGTGTCAATACTGCGCCGTAAGCTGCACACAATACTGGCTTAGCTTGCTCTCCCGTTGACTCCTATGCTAGACTAGAGTGAGGAGACCCAACCAATATGGCGGCGACGCTGGGTTACGTTCCAGCACGTCATGAGGCGTCTACGTATATATGTCTATGGTCTCAATAACAAGCCTGGGCATGTGCGGCCGTGTAGCGGGACGCTAGTTGTAGCTGTAGTTATGTCGGTGGTTTGGAATTATTTCAAAGTTTCTACGTTGAATAGTAAAATAGGGGTCAGCGCAACATACTAACGCATTCTGCGAAACAGGTCTCATCACAACCGGTTCAGGTCCGCTGTACCGCGCTCACATTATTTTATTTATTAATCCGCACTTCCAGACCGTCACCGGGGCTTCAGAGTAATGTGTCCGAGGAGAGTAGCCCTCTCCCGGACACACACGCTAGCTTTTACCGCTGTTTTGTTTTTATTTATTAATCCACACTTCTGCTCGGCATAAAGCCTATTGCAATGAGTGTAAAGCGGAGGTTTCACGTGGCCGCATATATTGGTATCGGTATCGGTTGATATCGGTATCGGAAAGAGTTGAACAATATCGGTTATCGGTTATCGGTAAAAAAGCCAATATCGGACATCCCTATTATTTCATAAAAATATACTTATATGTACACTACAGTGTCTTCTGGAGTCATTTTTGTGAGATAATTTTACTTCATCTAAAAATGCCAAATCGGAAGTGACGTAACAAAGGGGAGAGCGGTGAAGTTAAACAATGGAAATTAATGGATCTCACGCTAGTTTTGACACTGAAGAGGTTGTAAATTCACAAAGCAGCCTTATAATTATGAGCCTGCTAGGCGTCCAAGAGACCAGGAACAGACCAGGGTTAGAAAGAATAACGTCAGATGAGAGAAATTGATTTGTAGTGTGAGGAAAATCAATGGAGAACTGGGCAGATGTCTTGGTGCGTGATCGGCGTTAGCTTATAGATGTATACAGTATATATCTATGGGCATTAGCTAATGATATCTAGTGATGTATTTACATCACAACATTGTAAAGATTGCTATCATGTATCAGGCTATAACAACACTAGTATTGGTTGTCTATACCGGCAGGAGTATCGGCTCTCAATGAGCTATTGAGATTAGAGACAAAAAAGGGGCAATATTTAACGTCAAACTGAATTCCTCATCGCGGATGATAACAAACCAAATATAGTCAATGTCTCTTAAACGATTCAATCACATTTTACAATAGGCTATAGGCCTAATATACATGTGTATATGTGTCCTTAACTACCGCAGAGGAAGGTTGTGTTAAGTGTCCGCTCTACCCGCTTCTGCTTTATTTCTCTTTCTTTCGCCGCTTTTTTTTGCACCGCCATTTTATCTTATTTATTCCTAGTTTTATGTCTCACTGAATAGCAAACAGTGACTCGACTACCATCTTAGACCACACGATTTGTTACCTACTTAGAAATGCTACCACTAGCACGGCCTGCAAGCATCACCACTAAAATGCCTCCGCATGTGGGTACTGAAAGACGTACTGAAAACTGCAAGGACTGTGTGAAACTGCTACAGACATTAACTTTACTTGAAACCAGGGTAATTGCACTAGAAAGGAACAAAAACCAAGATACAATCCAGATGGCATCCTTGGACAGTGAGTTAGCTCAGACACAGCTGAATGATGATGAAAGTTTCACTGTAACCCTCGACTGAATATGTCGCCAGGCAGGCGAGCCTCTCATGGCCCTTCAAACGCAAGCCCCAGGACACATCCAGGCAGACCTGGCCCAGGCAGGGGTTTGTCCCACAGCAAGTGGCTGAACCGGACACTCAGATTGTAGGAGATTCTGCTATCAGGGACCTATACGGTAAGAAGATTAAAACATGCTGCTTCCCAGGTGTGAAGGTCAGTGATGTTAATCAGAAATTAACCACAATTATATCGGAAAATCCAAAAATGACTCAGATGATTGTGCATACAGGATACAATGATATTCACAGAGAACAATCAGAACTGTTAAAGAGGGATTTCACTGAACTCTTAGACACACTGGACAAATTAGACATTAAATCATTCATCAGTGGACCCCTCCCAACAGTTGATAGGGGAATGAATACGTTCAGTCGTCTACTTACTAACTAAATACATGGCTTTCCAGAGTCTGCAATGAAAGAGGAAGGAACTTTATTAACAATTTTAATTTGTTCTGGGGGCGAAAATATCTTTTCAAAGCAGACGGCCTCCATCCAAACAGGTTCGGCTCAGGACTATTAAGGGACAATCTTCTATTCTCGCTTTCCCACCCATCTAGCCCACCTCAGTCTGACATGCAGGCCACAGCCAAAGCACAGGCCTTGAAGAATGGTAGACCACAGCCCATGCCCTCCCCAATCAATGATGTCAGCAGCCACCCCCTTTCCCCCTCCCCAATCGACGATGACCTTCACCTTCCACCTTCCCTCAGCCACAACACCCCCCCTCCACCCACTCCTAGATCCACCCTAGCTCCATCCACTGCCCCCACCCATTAGAATTTCACTGATGAAATGAAGAAATAGAAAGTTGTTGGTACTAGATTTGCATCTGTGTCTATGATGCCCAGCCCCGCCCTTCACCACTCCAGGCACCTGTGCCCCCCCCCCCCCCCCCCCACCCCCTCCCCAAGTGCCTCACACTTGATAGCAGCCAGGGCTGGCCCAAGCCTTTTGGGGGCCCTAAACAGAATTTGATTCCAACCTTTTGGGGCCCCCCTCCCACCACCGCAGAGCAGGGCCATGCAGAGACCCTTTGAGGGGCAGGGGCTCAAAATCAAAAATTTCTATTGCGCGATTGTTGAGCGGGGGGGGGGGGGGGGGGGGGGGGTGCTACCGGAGGATTTCTGTTGCGCGATAAAAAAATTTTTTTAAAAGTTCAAAACACAAAACTAAGCAGCCGCTTAGTTCGCTTATGCCTCGGGCCGGCTCTGATAGCAGCCATGAGTACTACTGAAAAGATAAGGGGTTCAGCCTTAGAAATGTCACAAGGGAAATCTCGCAAAATCAGCTGAACCCCAGGCTGCTTACGTCAATGCCCGGCACATTCTCCATTCCTGTTGTGACTAGTAAGAGAGTAAGCAAAGTGAAATTTAGACACACTGCTAACTTGCCAGACTTAATAAATATTCCCTGCGAACCAAAATTGGCCTTGGAGCCTAACATTGTCAATACCACCATCAAGATGAGTCTTCTTAATGTTGGATTTCTGGCTAACAAATCATTTTTAGTTAATGATTGTATTACCACTTCTAAACTTGATTTTATGTTTTTAACTAAAATAACTTTGATTGAGACAGCTCCTCCAAACTTCTTGGATGTATGTAGATCTGGAAAAAGAGGTGGAGGGGTTGCTGTTATATTTAAAAATGTATTTCAGGGTAAACAGATGTCATTTGGTGATTTCCCATCCTTCAAATACCTTTGTGCTGTTTTGAAATGTTCCCCCAGAGTTCTCCTATTAATTATCTACAGGCCACCAAAATATTCAGCAAACTTTTTCAATGACTTTACTGAATTATTGTCTAGCATCTCCATTGACTCTGACTGTTTAGTTATAACTGGTTTTCATACTGATGATTTGAATGATAAGGGTGTGAACTCTTTGCTATTCTGGATACATTTGAACTGGCTCAACACGTGAAACTCATTGTAAGGGGCACACCCTGGTCTTGATTATTACAAAGGGTCTCAGTGTTTCTGATATTTCTGTGATTGATCCTTCCTTGTGACCACTTTTGTGTTTTCTTTGATATATCCTTTATTCCGTTAATATTATCAAACAATGGTATATCAATGACTATTCTAGTGCACTCTTTAAAAACACCATCTCCATGTTACCACCTCCCTCCCCATGTTCTACTGATGATCTTGTAGAGAACTTTAATTCTAAAATGATGAATGTTATAGATGTCATTGCACCTGCTAAGGTTAAAATAATCTCTGGTATGGAGAAATGTTGCTTCTGTAACAGCCCAGAAAAGAGAATGTCAGAAAGCTGAACGCATCTGGCAAAAAACAAAATCTATAATCAATAAAGAGAGCCTCCGTGGCTACAACTTGGACTTGAAAAGTGCTAGAGAAAACTTTTTCTCCAATATCATTAATAGCAACACTAATAATGCACAAACCCTATTTGCAACTGTTGATAGACTGACCAATCCCCCAACACAAATACCCCCAGAACTCCTTTCCACCCAGAAATACGAGTTTGCATCCTTTTTTACTGATACAATTGAAGGCATTAGACAATCAATATTTCCGCTTCAAACTAAAATGTTGGATCGCTACCTTGCTTAGACAATAGTAATGTGGCAATGATGACAAGCTTTAATGTCATATACGAAAGCCATCCAACTGCTGCCTCGATGCATTACCTACCAGCTTCTTTCAGAATGTTTTTGACTGCCTAGAAATAGACGTACTGCAAATAGTTAACAGTCCTCTCCAAGCAGGCAATTTTCCAAAAGCCTTGAAAACTGCAGTTATTAAACCCCTTTTAAAAAAGGAAAGCCTATATGCCTCTATCACTAACATAGACTGATATCAAATTCACCCTTCTTAAGTAAAATCATTACGAAAGTTGCAACTTAATAATTTCCTGGCCTCAACTGGTGGCTATGATAACCTCCAGTCAAGATTTTGACCTCTTCACAGCACTGAGACTGCTCTTATTAAAGTTCAGTCAGGACCACTTTTGTCAAAATAATCTTTATTCTAAAGCAGAATATTACATGCAGAATTACATTTGCAGAATATTACATTTGGCGGTATGGCTCTGTTCTGGGACCTCCTTGCCCTTCCACGTGCCTACGTGGAAAGCCTTAAGGCAGGGGGGAGCACTCCTCCCTGCCCTTCCATGTGCCTACATGGAAAGGTTTAAGACAAGGAGAGCGGCAGCAGAGACCCCCAGGGTACAGAACAGAGCAAGCATCAATGACAATCAGAAAAAGACATTGATTAATTAGATACAACATAAAGGAGGAGCTGGGGTGGAGGTGGGTTGCAAAGCTAGCAGAGAAAGCAGCGAAGATAGGCAGGCTGAAGCAGCTTTAAATAAGGCGCCAAGAATGATGTTTGCCAATGGGTGTTTGAGGGGGAGTCAGCTGAGCTGTCAGCTGACTGTGTATGGTATCCAATGGGAAGCTAGGGGAATCAGCTGATGTATGTCTATAATAATACTACGTATTTGAAGCGCTCTGCATGCGTAACGTAACGCGGCAATTATGACTACTGTGATATCTGTACTGAGCCGAGCCTGACTTCGTGGCCTGCCTGAACTAACGCTATGCTCAATTTGTAAATTACATTCGTCTTAACACTGACTCCGGCAAAATTTCAATATTAATGCTATTAGACCTCAGTGCTGCATTCAACACTGTTGACCACTCAATACTTACACAGGTTGGAAAACCGGGTAGGGCTTTCAGGCACAGTCTTAAGTTGGTTCAGGTCATATCTACAAGACAGGAATTATTTTGTTTCCTTTGGAAACTATGTATCTGAACTAACTAATGTGACGTGTGGAGTCCCCCAAGGTTCAATCCTAGGGCCGTCTTTATTCAACCATTACATGCTCTCGCTAATCATGCAAAATAATAATATTGATAAGCATTGCTATGCTGATGACACTCAAATCTATATAGCACTATCACCAAATGACTATTGCCCCATAGATCTGATGTGCCAGTGCATTGAGCAAGTCAAAGACCGGATGTGCCATAATTTACTACTGTCCTTAAATAAGGACAAAACTGAGATAATTGTTTTCGGTGCTAAAAAAAAAGACAGGCTGAAAGTTACCCTACACCTTCACTCTCTGTCTTTGCAAACCAAAAACCAAGCCAGAAATCTTGGTGTTATCATGGATTCGGATCTACATTTCAATAGCCATATCAAATCAGTAACAAAATCGGCCTATCATCTTAAAAACATTGACTTGACTACTTTAAAAGTTTGATAACCAATTACGGTAAGGGATATCAAAACACAAACTGATACATTTTGTTCGGGGTCATCTAAATATGTTATGTACCGAATTTGGTGAAGATTGTGCCAAAAGACGAAATATGTGCCAAAAGAAGCAAAAAATGTGTTTACCACAAATTCCAAAATGGCTGATTTTTTTTATAGGCACAAATGGGTGTGGCCTATATCGGTCGAATCAGCTTCATCCAAGGAACCCACTGTATAAAAATGTTTCTTCTAGGCCTCACGGTTCATGAGTTATTAGCCAAAACGTAAAATGCTTAATAACCGACCACGCTATTGACGACATGCTTTAAAGGACAATTCCGGCACAAAATGCAACCATATGATCATAACACATGTCCACCGAGTTGGACCGTTCTCTGGGATCAGTTTTCATTCAAGTCGAATGTAACCAAAGTTCTCGAAAACCGCTAATTAGCTTATAACGCTAGCTGTGGGGGAAGATATTCATGTAAAATAAATCGCAATTCTATACCACTAACAAGGCTCAAAATCGCACCACACTTCTACGGTAGCATAATGAGGGTCCCTACATGACACAATCGCATCAGAATGGGATACAATGCATATTTGACTATCCAATGAGCTCCAATGGGCTAAACTTCCCAGAGTCATATTGTAAACATATAGTTGATACTGAAACATTGTTAGAGTTCTGAGAATACACAAATGTTACGTATTTTGGCACATGATACTGTGTAAAATGAAAAACACTTCAGTAAAAAAATGTTTAGTCTGTCTTTCGGGGATGTAATGATGAAATCTGTGCACACATACAAAAAGGTAACAAAGCAAATATTTACAGTATTTGTTACTGTAATACAGTAAAATGTAATGTAAATGTAAATTTTCTCCTCCTCCTCCTCCTCCTCCTCCTCTTGCTCTTGCTCTCGCTCTTCCTCTTTCTCTCTGTTCTCCAAGCTGCTCCATTTCCCCCAACACAGTAGAGGTCACCTGAGGTCTCTCAGGTCTCTCTTATGCTCTGACACATGATTGAAGTTTGAACAAATTTGAACAGGTGAGAAGTGAATGAGAGTAATGGGTAATAAGTAGGGATGTCCAATATTATCGGCCCACCGATATTATCGGCCGATATTGGCATAAAAAATCAATATCGGAAAATATCGGTTTTTGAAATAATTTCAGACATCTGTTATGTTTCAAGTGAGGACGTGGTTTGATGACATCATCAAACGCGCCGCGCCGTCTCAATAACAAGCCTGGGCATGTGCGGCCGTGTAGCGGGACGCTAGTTGTAGCTGTAGTTATGTCGGTGGTTTGGAGTTATTTCAAAGTTTCTATGTTGAATAGTAAAATAGGGGTCAGCGCAACATACTAACGCATTCTGCGAAACAGGTCTCATCACAACCGGATCAGGTCCGCTGTACCGCGCTCACATTATTTTATTTATTAATCCGCACCAGACCGTCGCCGGGGCTTCAGAGTAATGTGTCCGAGGAGAGTAGCCCTCTCCCGGACACACACGCTAGCTTTTACCGCTGTTTTTTTATTTATTTATTTATTTTTAATCCGCACTTCCAGACCGTCACCGGGGCTTCAGAGTAATATGTCCGAGGAGAGTAGCCCTCTCCCGGACACACACGCTAGCTTTTACCGCTGTTTTGTTTTTATTTATTAATCCACACTTCCAGACCGTCACCGGGGCTTCAGAGTAATGTGTCCGCGGAGAGTAGCCCTCTCCCGGACACACACGCTAGCTTTAACTGCTGTTTTTTTTCTGTTTTTTTTCATCCATCTTTTCTTCTCACTAACATTCAGATGTTAAAATCAAATAAAACGCCAACAGTAAAAAGGGCTAACTAGGCCAAGTCAATAGCCGTCGCCGTCAGTTCCTACCGCTGCTACGGCTTTTCCGGCAAGCGGAAGTCAGGAGACCTGTTTGGTCACGTGACGCTCGGCATAAAGCCTATTGCGGTTTGCAATGAGTGTAAAGCGGAGGTTTCACGTGGCCGCATATATCGATATCGGTTGATATCGGTATCGGAAATTAAGAGTTGAACAATATCGTTATCGGTTATCGGTAAAAAAGCCAATATCGGACATCCCTAGTAATAAGGTGTGGCATTTTAAAGGCCAGTGTTTTCCAAGTGAACAAAGTGTGCTAAATGATGCGATTTGTGCTTAGAGTTTTGCAAAAATGTGATTTAGCATTTCTATGAGTGTAGAGAACCGATAACACTCAAAATGTTACCCGCAATGTGGCAAACGTGTGTGTTTGCCACATTCAGTCAGTCAATCGCTACAACAATGTCACCAAATGTACAGCACCTTTTGGTTATTGCGTAAACCAACACTCAAAATTCAAATATTTGCATCAAAACTGAACAGGCCGTGTAGGCCTACATAGTGTTGCTGTCAATGTAAAAGACTTCCTGAACACACAAATATGAGAAAATAACTTTTTTATTCTATATATATTTATCACATTAGATATTAGTCCCATTGGGCATCCAGTCTCTCCTTCCTGTTAGGCCACAGCACTTCATCAACATCACACCTGATGTCTTGCCTTTCAAGGCACAGAGGGAAAAACCTCCTGGCGTGTCACAGCCACCCACGGCAGTCCTCAACTTTGATGTCCTCACAACCAGCATTCATTGCATCCAGTAAAGCTAACTGGTTATGGGGCTGGTGATCCACCTCCATGCTGAAATTCTTGAGGAAGGGTGAATAGGGTAGCATTATGCTTGTGAGTATTTAGTGCTCACAATTTGTACTTGGGATGGAATTGACAGCATGTGTTCTCTGTTACTCTTCAAAGTGACTCACTCCTATCCCCCATCATGCTGGCCTTCTCTTATGTACAAACACAATGGTCATTGTACAAAGTATTTTGCATTCAATGATTTACCCAATGAAAAACTGTATGAATGGGAGCGGTACAATCTGTTTTGACTGGCATGTCATAATTGAATGAGAAATGCATCTACACAATGACAATTGCGTTTAGTGTTTTGCATTTTATGTGAACACAATGAGAAATGAAATAGTGTAGTGACCAGTTGTGTTAATGGTGTGGGGTTTAGAGGCACTGTTGAGAGAATCAGGTTACACATTTGGTAATTGTGTCTAAGCGATTGAGAAAAAATGTATCCTGGCCGCAGGACGCCAGTATTTTACTATAATTCCACAGTACGTATCCCGTTACAGCCCATTTTGTGTCAACTTTAAAACATCAGATATGAACACTGAAAAATGTGCTCAAAGCTGAATAGATACTCCGTATTAGCAGAACTACATAAATAATTCAGTTGATCTGCAAACAATAATGCTAATTAAAGGCAAAGAGATTATGTTCATATTCATGTTTATATTTATTTAAGATACATTGCTGTAAATTTTGAAAACATTTACAGCTTTATAAAATAAACATTTATAATGAACATGAATAGTTAGTCAGTATGGTCATTGAGTCAGCCATTCAGTCATTCAAGCATCCAGTCAGTCAGTCATTCAAGCATCCAGTCAGTCATTCAAGCATCCAGTCAGTCAGTCATTCAAGCAACCAGTCAGTCAGGCATCCAGTCAGTCAGTTAGTCATTCGAGCATCCAGTCAGTCAGTCAGTCATTCAAGCATCCAGTCAGTCAGGCATCCAATCAGTCAGTCAATCAAGCATCCAGTCAGTCTGGCATCCAGTAAGCCAGTCAATAAACAATACAGAAAAAGGGAAGCCTTTGGGCTTACTTCAGGCACACTTTTCTTTTTGCTTCAATAAACAATAATTTGGCCATACCATTCTGCCAGCCAGTATAACACTGCAGATGAACAATATAAAAACGTGTGTGTGTGTGTGTGTGTGAGTGCGGAGCTCTAGTAAAAAGTGTGCGGGGTAAATTGGTTTCCTATTGAACATCAACACTTCAATTAAAAATTGTTTTCAGCAGTGAGGGGACATGTGGGTTCACTGTAACAGACTTCTTCTGCAACCTTCTTGCCTTGCCTAGACTTTTTCCCTTTCTCCGGGTTTATTCCAGTCAAGTGACTGAAAACCTTGGTTAGCACCAATACAAGTCCAAATCATGCGAGGAGGAAGGAGGGTCACCTCCCTCTGCCTCCATGTGTGGTGTGTGCTAACTAGGAGGGAAGGGGAGGGAGAGCAGGGTGAGGCAGCAAGTAAAGAAGCAGTGTCTCTGGAAAGAGACTGGCGTTGGCAAGACCATGCATGGGAAGATTCTGTTTTGTTTTAATCCGCACCCCTTTTCCCTCATAGTTATTCAAACACATTCTGTCTGGTGTTCTGATCTGTCCTTCCTTCCTGGCCCAAAAAAAGCTAGAGTTGCCATAATACAAACAGAACAAGAGAACAGTTTAAAAACAATCCCGCTCAGGGTTTTCAAATTAAACACGTAAATTCTCTCTCAAGTGTTTTGAATGTTTCACAAATGAAGGGAATTTCTAACAGTAGGCCTGCTTCTACAGCTCATAAATTATTTATTCAGATTCTTAACCCACTGCTGTTTAGGGCATGGGGGCCCAGAGCCCTGCTTATGTTCAGCTCATTAAGAGCATATATGGGAGGTCACACACGCGCACGTGCACACACACGCGCACACGGATACGCATGCATTCTCGCATGTACGCCCACACACAGAGATGTAAAATGGCCGGGAACTGTGTTTGTGAGCTAACATTTCAGCTGAATGTGGACCTTAAGTTGTAGAGAAAGACTTTAACAGCTAGCATTGATTCTTCTTCGCTACTACTACTACTACTACTACTAATAATAATAATAATAATAATAATAATAATAATACATTTGATTTAAAAGTGCCTTTTTCTGACTCAAGGACAGCAGGGGTATAGGGAGGGGGAAGGTCAGGGGTATAGGGATGGAGAAGGTCAGGGGTATAGGGAGGGAGAAGGTCAGGGGTATAGGGAGGGAGAAGGTCAGGGGTATAGGGAGGGAGAAGGTCAGGGGTATAGGGAGGGAGAAGGTCAGGGGTATAGGGAGGGAGAAGGTCAGTGAGGTATGCAGGAGCCAGACCGTGGAGTAATTTGTACGTGAGTATGAAGAACTTAAAGGACAGCCAGTGTTTTACAGGGAGTCAGTGGAGTTGTTGCAGGGTTGTGGTGATGTGCAGGGTTCTGTGCGGGTAAGGACCCTATCAGCTGAGTTTTGGACATATTGCAACTAGGGATGTCCGATATTATCGGCCCACCGATATTATCGGCCGATATTGGCATAAAAAATCAATATCGGAAAATATCGGTATCGGTTTTTTAACCGATACCGAAATCGATTTTGAAATAATTTCAGACATCTTATGTTTCAAGTGAGGAGGTGGTTTGATGACATCATCAAACGCGCCGCGCCGTCTCAATAACAAGCCTGGGCTGTGCGGCCGTGTAGCGGGACGCTAGTTGTAGCTGTAGTTATGTCGGTGGTTTGGAGTTATTTCAAAGTTTCTACGTTGAATAGTAAAATAGGGGTCAGCGCAACATACTAACGCATTCTGCGAAACAGTCTCATCACAACCGGTTCAGGTCCGCTGTACCGCGCTCACATTATTTTATTTATTAATCCGCACTTCCAGACCGTCACCGGGGCTTCAGAGTAATATGTCCGAGGAGAGCAGCCCTCTCCCGGACACACACGCTAGCTTTTACCGCTGTTTTTAAAATAAATAAATAAATTTTAATCCGCACTTCCAGACCGTCACCGGGGCTTCAGAGTAATATGTCCGAGGAGAGTAGCCCTCTCCCGGACACACACGCTAGCTTTTACCGCTGTTTTGTTTTTATTTATTCTTCCACACTTCCGCTCGGCATAAAGCCTATTGCAATGAGTGTAAAGCGGAGGTTTCACGTGGCCGCATATATCGGTATCGGTATCGGTTGATATCGGTATCGGAAATTAAGAGTTGAACAATGTCGGTTATCGGTTATCGGTAAAAAAGCCAATATCGGACATCCCTAATTGCAACCGGTCCAGGTATCATGTGTAGTTACTGATGATTCATCAACAGTGTCACATTTGAACTGCAATCACCTGGGGCCTCATGTACAAAGACTTGCGTGGATTTCCTACTGAAACTTGGCGTACGCCAAAACCCAGAAACTGTCGTACGCACAAATAAATTCAGATGTATCAAAGTGTGCGTACGCATGGATCCAAGCGCGTTTCTTTTGTACATCCCGATCAACGTGGAATTGAGCGCACGTGCAGATGTGGCAAACTCCTCCCTGTCCACGCCCCCATTTAAATATGCAAATGTATGTAAATAGGCCCTGGACCTGAGATTCACCTCTATCCGATCAGATAAAACAAGCAAGTGTGGCACAGAGGATATTTATATATGATTGCCACTTACTTAAATGTGTACATATAAATTTTATATGTATGGACTTTATTTTGCATTTTTACAGGCACCCCCATTCAATTTTAAGCATTATTATTATTATTATTAAGTATTAAAGGCACGAGACCACCCGCGGTTATATAAACTGTGGGCTGCGCTGCATTCTTTAGTCGGCAGTTAACCGGGACCAGTAAAGCCACTGAAGACCAGCCGACTCACTTGTCTTTTTGTTTAATTTATTCCTTCAGAATAACATCTTTTCTAAAATATGCCAACCCTTGAATCAGCTTGCACTCTATGGGTGTAAACACAAGCATGAACAAAGGAAAGAAAAGACATTTCACAGAGTCCGAGTTGGAGATTGTGGTGAATGACGTGGAGCCGCGGAGGGAGATTCTCTCTGGTCCCCTGTCAGCAGGGATCAATATGAAGAGGAAGGAAATGAGTGGGAGCGTGTGTGTGAGGCGGTACATGCCGTGGGGTCCGAGCAGCGCACACACACAGGTGAAGAAGAAGTGGTTGGATCTGAAGGTGGAGGTGAAGCAGAGGAATATATTCTATGCGTCACTTTCATGCCGCACACTTGGAAGACCACTAGGTGGCGCTGTTTTTGAGCAAATTCCGTAACGCTAATAACTCCTGCATACTTTGTCGCACATTCGAAATTGGCTTATGAGCCAATTGTCATCGTTTGCAAGTAAATCCTCGCGTTCCCTAAATACTCGCTCATGTCGGATTGCACCATTTGCAAGGTCCTCTAACAACGCTGCCATCGGTAATACCATTTTCTTCATCATATTGCGCATGCGTTTATATCCACCCATATAATTGCAAACACGGTGGGTGTGTTAGTTGTTCATAAGTGTGTCTCTGACGTGCACATCACTCTGATGACTAATTGTTTTTGACATTATTAACAGTTTCCCAGTGTCACCTATAAGTGTCACCAAAGGAACAATAGCTGTAGAAACGTGCGTACGCCAGCCATGAAGTTGACGTGGGGCACCGCACATATCCACGGTCATTTCATGTTTCATACATCTGAACGTGAGTGTGGAACGCCACGTTTTTTGCGTACGCCACGTTTTTGTGCGTAAGCAACCTTCGTACATGAGGCCCCAGGTGGGTAAAACTCATACTATCACCACTAGCATGCTCGTCCCTGTTTTCCAGGGAGAGCAGGGGTGCAAACTTGTCACCTTTCGGCAAAATTCGCTGTTTTTATTTCAAAATAGGTTCTCAATCCATTCACATGGATTGTGTAGATGTGATTCGCAATCTAATCACTTCCTGAATCCCAATCTGATAAAAGTGAGTTGCTAGGCAGAGATTTCAGATGAATATCTAATGTGTTGCCGATTGTATGGACTCGAGTTAATAACTTATGGAAATTGTGTACTTCGTATTAGGCGGGCATTAAAGGACAATTCCGGCGCAAAATGAGACCATATGATCATAACACATGTCCACCGAGTTGGACCGTTCTCTGGGATCAGTTTTCATTCTAGTCGAATGGAACCAAAGTTCTCGAAAACCGCTAATTAGCTTATCGCTATCTGTGGTGCTAGCTGTGGGGGAAGATATTCATGTAAAATAAATCGCAATTCTATACCACTAACAAGGCTCAAAATCGCACCACACTTCCACAGTAGCATAATGAGGGTCCCTACATGTAAAACGAAACATTGAGTGTACAGACAATTTATTAAAAAGAAAGTTTAGAAAGCCAGTGCCTTCACGAAAACAAGCGGGCACCATCTTTGGAAAACAGTCACGACCAGTCGAGCGACGAACGCAGCCGGGAAAAGCACAAACACGAACCATTTTCTTTTCTTCTCTATGCACACACACTGTTCGCACTTCAACTAGATTGCACACCTTGTGATTCATTGACACCTCATGTGTTCGCCTCTTCCGGCTCATTACGTTGGACGGCGTTCGTCCCTCGGCTGGTCGTGACTGTTTTCCAAAGATGGCGCCCGCTTGTTTTTTCGTGAAGGCACTGGCTTTCTAAACTTTCTTTTTAATAAACTGTCTGTACACTTACAAAGTTCTCAATGCTTCGTTTTACATGTAGGGACCCTCATTATGCTACCGTAGAAGTGTGGTGCGATTTTGAGCCTTGTTAGTGGTGTAGAATTGCGATTTATTTTACATGAATATCTGCCCCCACAGCTAGCGTTATAAGCTAATTAGCGGTTTTCGAGAACTTTGGTTCCATTCGACTAGAATGAAAACTGATCCCAGAGAACGGTCCAACTCGGGGGACATGTGTTATGATCACATGGTCTCATTTTGCGCCGGAATTGTCCTTTAAGTATACATAGTTACTTTCTTGAAATGTTAGCTTGCTAGCATGCTAACTTGATCTCGTTCCACAAACTTGTTCAGTCGTATTTTAGAATCCTGTGTCACGTGTTTTCTGACTAAACTAAATGTAATGTCTGGAAATCTGCTCTGTGTTTTCCGCCTCCATTGGTTCTAAACACAACGGAGAGTTTACAAAGAGTTTTCTAGTAGCGAAATATCTATAAAGTTTTTGAGTTTCCTGGCTCAAAATGAGATTATTTTTTATTGTACTGGATTTAGGATTTATTAGTTAACTTTGTACCTTAAGCCTAGCAAGAACAAAGAGCCTGCAAACAACGGGTTGTTCCTACATGAACAGGCAAGTTATGTAACCTCATATAGCTTTGGATTGGATGCCATAATACTAATATTCCTCCATTCTGATGACAGCTAATCATATTTCCTAAAATACTCAAATACATTTTAAATAACAGATGAGTATTGTGGGACAGAGAGGGGAGGATTGAATATTAGTTTTTTATTATTGTGAACATGAAGAGTTGACTATTGGGCTGAATTCTTTCTTACATTTTTGTTGGATTTTAACAGGAGCTATGACATTATTTGATACAGCGTTACAGCCGTTGGTAATTATAGGCTAGGATAAGGATGGAGGATCCCACTCCCTGTACTGGCACCATCATGTACTACAGTAGGCCTACTACATTTACCATGGTTGAAATAGCCTGTACAAGACTGTAAATGACTCCTTCAAAATAAATAAATAAATAAATAATAATAATAATAATAATAATAATAGTGGATATATGGACCTTTAAATAAATGTAACCTTTGACTTGACAGACAATTAATTTAGTTTGTTGTTCAAAATGAGGGGTTTTGAGGAGGAGGTTCAATGCTGCTCTAATCAGAGACGGGAGTCAGTAAAGCAAGTATGAAAAAAGACATTGCTAACAAAAAACACATTTTTGAGATCCTTATAATAACTGCTTCATATAAATGAGTCTGAATTTGTGAGCCACTTAGGTCAAGCATCAATAGCTAAATATAACCTGATGGATTTGAAGGGCGCCAATCTTGATGATCTTAGTTTTCAGGCAAAAAAATGTCACCTTTTTGGGTCCTCACCAGTTTGCACCCCTGGAGGGTCCCCGTTTCTGGTGGTCTGTCGCCGGAAATGTCCCTGTTTAAAAAAAAAAATAGAATTCTAAAAATATATGAAGCGATTTAATAATAAATGGAAAAGGTTCCATTAATTTCATGACAGTTGGTAATTAGTCTTGTGTCTATCTGATTGGCTGTGTCGTGACCTCGCAACACGGGGGCTATCTATCGACTTTATACCATAAGCAGTGCATGCTCTATGATTGTTAATTATGATTGCATCATTGTTTATGATGGGTCGTGCCGACCCATCATAAACAATGGGCTATCAATACAATATAGAACGATTCCTTATTTGAGTAGGCCTACACATCATAGTAAACCATTGGGCATATACTGCCCAATCTTTTACTACAGTAGTCTGCTACATTTACCATGATAAGAATAGGCTAAATGTAATGTCCCTTTTATTCCTTTTCAGAAATAATCAGATATTTTGTTGATATAGGGACCGTCAAACAAAAAATGTCCCCATTTTTCATTTCAGAAATCATGTTTCCAGATTGGAAATATAACATCTTCACTGCTACTGAGAAAGTAGTAATTGCAGTTTGAGTAATTTAATTTCATTGAGGTCCGTTTTGTTCCCTGAATTGAATCAATCAATTACACACGCACCTGCTACTGATGGGAGAAAAGGACAACCACAAATGAACAATCAATACAAATTATTTGTGGTTTGTTTAGCCTGATGTTGGCTGAAGAATAGAGTTTTATATGCAGAGCTTATCACCAGAGCTCAGTTTACACAGGGAGAAAGCTATTCTGTACAAGCACTGTGTATGAACACCTATTGTGTTTCAATAAAATGGTATGTGTGTGTGTGTGTGTGTGTGTGTGTGTGTGTGTGTGTGTGTGTGCATGCACCTAGCCTGCGTGCATGTGTGTGTACTTGTGTACGCGCTTGTGTGTTATGGTGGTGAATTTAACTATTCACAGATGAATTCTCACAGGGTATAAAGGTGTGGAGATACCACAAAGCACTTTTCCGTGTTATTATTCAATAAAAAACATTTTGTGCCTCAGAATGGACTACATATGGAAGGCTAACTTTATCTTGTAGCAGTGAATGCATTAGTAGTGCACCAGGGCACAAGGTCGCCATGTTGAATGAGCTCTTTTACTTTCTGCTATACTCAAAAGTCAGGGAATACAACAGAATAGAAAACGTATCGGTCTAATGTTGACCACAAGTAGATTGTTTTTTGTCACCGTGAATTTGAGCCGTTTGCCACGTGTGGGCTCGGGGGGGTTGACCGTTGCGTGCCCCTCAAGGGATAAACTGCTTTTGGCAATGTTAAACATCAGCTCCATTCATCTCCGGGCATCCAGTTTAGGCTGCTGGGAGTACCCTGCAGTACTCAGAATTACCCTGTCGAGTGGAGACACACACCAGTTCAAAGATCCTGCCACTGCAAGTGACTTCATCACTTCATTTTCAACAAAAACTTAAAGAAAGCAGTCACTTCAAGTAATGTGTGAAGAGACATAGGTGAGCTAGCAGAGTTGGCTAAGCTAGCTTGTTTGTTTACCTTGACTTGGACTACATTTCCCAGTAAGTCATTGTTGTTTTCCATACTAATGGATGACTTCCCTATTGTGGAAACTGTTACTAATTACATACTGTACAAGTTTACAATTGTTTGATACTGTCACAAGTTCTTAGATCGCCTTATTGTCGCTAGTGTTTTTGTTTTTCCAAGAGAATAAATCCACTGAACAGTTCTCTGCCTCTTATTTTGCAGCTGGGTCCTCCCCACACCCTGACAATAGTAGTTGACATATGATGGTGATGGCCAGTGTTGCCAGATGAGATCGTAAGTATCAAGAGCTTCATATCTGCATCAAATAACCACACATAAATGATAGATAGCCTAAATAGGGGGGGGGGGGGGGGGGGGGTGGGTAACTTGGTTTGTTTGCCACAAAGGGTTGTTCTATTTTGTGTTTTTCATTTGTTTTGCAACATCATTGAATACATTATACTGTTATTCACTAGTATGTCTATCATTCTGCTTCATTCCTTGCCTCTTAAGATATTGCTATAGCTTCACCTAAACACAGCAAGATGGAAGTGGGCTAAAATGTTGTAGCTGGAATTGTAGAGGCCTTAATAATCCTGTTAAGCGCAGCAAAGTATTGCACCATCAAACACTTGGGTGCGCAGATAATTTATTTACAAGAAACTCATCTTAGTGTTTCTGATCAGACCAGATTAAAAAGTAACTGGATTGGCCCATTCTTTATTGCAAGTCAATTCCTTTTGTTTGTTCAAATGTGATTGCAGATCAAAACAGGAGGTACTAACACTCCAGTGCTTCTTGTTAATATATATGGCCCAAACTGGGATGATGATGATGGCTTTTTTAAAACTTGGTTTTCCACTCAATCAGATATATCCTCACATTTCCTTATTTTCGCAGGGGATTTCAACTGTTGGCTGGATCCTAAACTGGACAGCTCCTCTACCATCTATGTGTCAAGGTCTGCTCAGGCGATCCAGTCTTTTACAGAACAATTTGCCATATCTGACCCCTGCCGTTTTTTCAATCCGTCTGGAAAGAAGATCTTTTTTTCAAATGTCCATCACACTTTTACTCGTATAGATTATTTTCTTGTAGATAATGAAATTCTTCCATCTGTAAAGTCAATTTCAAATAATGCAATAGTTAAAGTTATATGACCATGCCCCAGTAACTATGAAGATACATTTTAAAGTATCTGATAATAACCGACCTCCATGGCGTTTCAATAACCGTTTACTTTCAAATGAAGACTTAGATTTAGAGCTTAGCGCAAATAGATTTTTTTTCGTAGTATAAATGAGACTCCCGATGTATCCGCATCAGTGTTGTCGGAGACCCCGAAGGCATATATCAGACGTGAAATAATTTCTTACAGTGGTTATGAGAGGACAGGACAGAGGTCCCATCAGCCTGCTGAATGTAGACATTAAATTACTATCCAAACTCTTAGCTTTGGGCTTTGAGTCTACACCTTCATCTATCATCTCCCCTGATCAAACAGATTTCGTTAGAAAAAATAAGAAATAATCAGACATTGCTTTTTTAATTTAAGAAGTTATTTAATACAATGTATAATCCATCTACCTTCACTGCTCCAAAAGCATTAATATCATTGGACACAGAGAAAGCTTTTGATTGTGTGGAGTGTGGCTATCTCTTCCATACCCCATACAAAAATGTTATTACATTTTATTATTACTACTCTATTCCTATCCTTAAGCCTCAGCACAAACAATAGTCAGAATACTTTCCTCCCATAGGTCCACCAGACAAGGTTGCCCTTTAAGCCCTCTGCTGTTCGCTGTCACTATTGAGCCCCTCGCCATGGCGCTTCAGTCATACCCCCGCATCACTGGGATAACCAGGAATGGCACAGAACAGAGTGTCTCTCCTTATGTGGACAATCTTCTTCTGTACATTTCAAATTCCTAATCTAGGTAAAAGTGAACGATTTCCTCTGAACGCAACTGCATGTAAATACCCTTTAAATAATGTCCCATTTAAAAAATCTCTGCATAGTTTTACATGATCTTGGACTTCAAGTTACAAGAAAAGCCTAATTTTAAAGTTTATTCGGAACAAAAAAATCCAGAGACGAGGTCAGGACTTTTTACAGAGACCAAAGCCTGACCAAACTTTAGGTTTTATTACTGGCTGCTAACATTAGAGTTTTACAGTATTGGCTCAGATCTGATACAGTCCACCCTCTCCTGCTTGGTTGGCTATAGTCTTTTCCCTCTAAACCTGTGTCTCTGACAGCTCTTTGACAACTGCCCCTTCGCCCTCAATGTTAAACATATAATAGCTAAAACCTCCTAAAGGATTTGGAAGCAGTTTAAACGTCACTTTGGTTTACAAACTTTTTCTACCTCTGCTCCACTAGTTGCAAATCATGCTTTTCCTCCCCCTATATCGACGCATTGTCCATGGTCCAACCTTGGACTTAAATAATTCAAGGATTTATATGTTGAAACTAGGCACTAGGCCTTGAAACTAGGTAGACACATAGAGGACATCCCACTTAAGAAGTGTACCAAGTTTGGTGAAGGTAGCTTAATAAATGACGTCACAGTGTCAATTGGAATAAATGCTAAACTAAGCACAAATGCTCAAAATCGCTTGGGGAAACTTATCTCATCGCCCCGAGTGATGTGCCCCTGCCAATTGCAGGAAAAGGGCAGTTGCTGGGGTCGCAGTCGCTGGGGATGGCGGTGCGTGATGTGAATACCTTTTGAGGCTGCCAGCAGCTTTAATTTTTTAAAATGTATTCATGTTTATTCTGACCTGAAGAGTGAGGTTATTATATTTACTGTAATAATATAATATATGAAATATGGCTAAGTTGAATGTTTGTTTGTGTGTTGTGTTTTCCTTGTAGTTGCTATGTATTGTATTTTGTTGTGTTTTCTACTGCACTACTGTAACATGACACTGTCACTAACAATCGCTTTAACATTGTCAATTTGTGTATAAAAACTCTATAAATTATATAGCTGATAAAAGTTGATAAAAATAAATAAATATGGAAGTTCTGGAGAAAGACCACGCCTCCACCATCCAACCCCCTCTCCTCCCTACTATCTAACCCTCCACCCCCTCTCATCCCTACTATCTAACCTTCCAACTCCCTACTATCTTACCTTTGACCTCCCCTCTCCTCCCTATCTAACTCTCTACCTCCCCTCTCCCCCCTACTATCCAACCCTCTACCTCCCAGTCTCCTCCCTACTATTTAACCCTCCACCTCTCCTTTCCTTCCTACTATCTAACCCTACACCTCCCTACTCTCTGACCCTCCGCCTCCCCTCTCCTCCCTATTATTTCACGCTTCACCTCCCCTCTCCTATCTTACTCTCCACATCCCCTCTCCTCCCTATTATCTAACCCTTCACCTCCTCTCTTCTATCTTACCCTCCATTTCCCTGCTATTTAGCCATCAACATCCCTACTATCTAACCCTCCACCTCCCTGCTATTTAGCCATCCACCTCCCTACTATCTAACCCTCCACCTTCCCTCTCATCCCTACTATCTCACACCCCATCTCCTCTCTCCTCGATACTATCTTAACCTCCACCTCTCCTCTCCTCCCTACTATCTAACCCTCCACCTCCCCTCTCCTCCCTTCTACCTAACCCTCCACCTCCCTGCTATCTAGCCCTCTCCTCCCTACTATCTAACCCTCCACCTCCCCTCTCCTCCCTATCTAGCCCTCCACCACTCTACTATCTAGCACTCTCCTCCCTACTATCTAATCCTGCATCCCTCTACTATCTAACCCTTCACCTCTCTGCTATCTAGCCCTCCACCCCCTCTCCTCCCTGCTATCTAGCCCTCTACCTCCTCTCTCCTCGCTACTATCTAGCCCGCTACTTACCTACTATCTAAGCTTCAGCTTCAGAGTTCTCCATCCCCCAGCTACCTGCTAATGACATAACTTAACTGCATACTGTTAAAGACGTGGTCTGTATTTGTGAAATAACAATCAGGGAAGATCATATCATGTATTGATCTGTATCATCAATTATTTATCTATTTAAACATATACTGGATTGTTACATAATGCAGTTACTAATTGAACAGTTTTTCTGTACTGCTGTTTGGCTCATTATATACATTTTAAAATTAAGTTGATTGATTTTGACAATTAATAATAATCACAAATAATTTGTGACATATTGATTGAGTATTGACAAAATGGAATACATGTGAACAAGTGAGATGGACATTTGAGTGGGGGTGGGTGGAGATAGAGGGGGTTGGAGGGGGAGGGAGGGAGGTGGAGGTAGAGAGGGTTGGAGGGGGAGGGAGGTGGAGGTAGAGAGGGTTGAAGTTGGAGGGAGGGAGGTGGAGATAGAGAGGGTTGGAGGGGTGGGAGGGAGGTGGAGGTAGAGAGGGTTGGAGGGGTGGGAGGGAGGTGGAGGTAGAGAGGGTTGAAGTTGGAGGGAGGGAGGTGGAGGTAGAGAGGGTTGGAGGGGTGGGAGGGAGGTGGAGGTAGAGAGGGTTGAAGTTGGAGGGAGGGAGGTGGAGGTAGAGAGGGTTGGAGGGGGAGGGAAGGGGTGGAGTTTTAATTGAGAGCAGGTGGTGTTTCAATATCTTATTATTCTTCTCATAAAATCCATAACTCATAAAACCCGTATTTGTGTTTAGAAATTAAGAAAGCCTTTAGCTTCTGTTGGTTTCAGAACATCAAGTAAGGCTGTAATCTGATTGGATGCACTTCAGTGAAGTCTGGGGGTCAAATTTGAAATTGTTTAAATTTTGAGCGCAATTGTTGCAAGGTGGAGGATCCCAGCGGTCTGCTATGCCCACGGCAGCACTTGGGCTTCAACGAAAACATTGGTAATGGAAAACATTCATAATGATGGTAAATGGACTGCATTTATATAGTGCTTTCTCATAGGTATGACCAATCAAAGCGCTTTACAATTATTGCCTCACATTCACCCATTCATACTCCGACGGCAGGTCAGTCATGCAAGGCGACAGCCAGCTCACTGGGAGCAGTAGGGTTAGGTGTCTTGCTCAGGGACACCTCGGCACTTAGCTAGGAGTAACCGGGAATCGATTTAGCAACCTTCTGATTACTAGCCAACCCTCTCTACCTCCTGCACCACAGCCGCCCTAAGATAAACATTGGTAATGGAAAACATTGGTGATGGAAAAAATTGGTAATGATAAACATTGGTAATGATAGACATTGGTAATGGAAAACATTGGTAATGATAAACATTGGAAATAATAAACATTGGTAATAATAAACATTGGTAATGGAAAACATTGGTAATACCGAGGCTGAAAGCTCATTATGTTTAGGCGACATTAGGCCTTCCAGTGGTGATGGTGACATCATCCTCTTGCACTGGATAAGGCACAGATTAACTAAATTGGTTCAGCAAAGTGTTTCAGATAGCATGACAGGCCGTAGAGGAGCTCCCCATTAACCAAGCCTTGATAAAAGAGTACCTCATTAGCAGGAATAAAAAAAAGTGTCTACTCAGCTGTTTGGCATCAGCCTAAGAGCAGTACAACACAACGTACAGAATGATATTATTGCATTTCTAAAACTATCCATCATGAGGAAACGAGTGTGGGGAATTACGCGAAACAGCAACAATTACATGTGCTATATATTTTCGTTTTATGGCAGCATTTAACCTTGCGGCGGGCCCAACCGGCACTCATCATTAAGGTACAATACGCTCGCTTGTTTGCATTTACGATTCCAGTTTACAACGGCAGGGTGCTGCTCAGGGTTTTAGCGCTGCCTCGTCTGTTTAAAAGCGTCGGGGCGTTACAGAGGGAGAGCTTGGATGGGCGTCTTATGGCTCTGCTTTGGCCTGTGATTATTAAACCCTTCCCTGGAGCATGATGGAAGAGGGTTAGGGGAAGACAGTTTCAGGGGTGGCTGGGCCCACAGGGAAACAAGGAAAAACACCCTCAGGTTCTGTGAGTGTCTTGCTTTTGTGATACAGTAAAGCATCTACCACAGCTCTACCACAGGGGTACCAGGCGGGATAGACCACCAGACACACGCACACACACACACACACACACACACACACACACACACACACATACACATATACACACACACACACACACACACACTCTCCCAAAACCACCCCCCCTTCCCTTAAGCACACACACACAGCCACAAACACATGCACACACCCACACACAATGCACACACATACACACACACTCTCTCTCTCCCAAAACCACCACCCCTTCCCTTCAGCCTCAAACACATGACCATGCACACACACACACACACACACACACACACACACACACACACACACACACACATACACACTGTTAAATGTATCACTATAGCACAATAGTGGTCTGTCTTCAGGGGAGGAAATTCCACATTTACAAAAATAAAAGTGCTTCCAATAACAGTGAGCCAACCATGTGGACTCACTAATTAGTTTAGCTAATTAGCAGAACCCAAAGGCACAGCTAATGCATGAGATCAGCTGGGCTCACACATGGATGGATGGGAATAAAAACACGGCAGGACTTTTATTTTCCACTGTGTTTTTGACTGTTATGCAATAACAAGCAGCCAATCTTTATTTCAACACAACCATGACACATAAAAAAGACAGGGTTTTTTTCTTCCAAGTGCATCCAGTAAGTGCTAGCATTAGCTCTTAGCTCTTTGTTGAAGTTCTTTATTCAAAGTCAAGCACAGCGCCAAAGAAATCTGCCTGAGAGTCTGCATTAGAGATGCAGACTCTCCGATTACCGCTTGTGTCCGAAAGGTAATTTCAGTGCTCACTGACTCTCTCTTTCTCTCGCTTGCTTGCTTTAGCAGGAAGGCAGGCATTCAAATTGCAGTCCCAGGGTGCAGGACAACCTGGCTGGCTATAATACTGCCTTCCAAGAGATCAAACTGCAACTGATAAGATGCTACCTACACATACCCACCCATACGCGCACACACACACACACACACACACACACACACACACACACACACCACCACAATTAATGTAATTCTATTCCCACGTTACAGTCGAGCGGCAACATGCCTGCCTCAAAATGGCCCCCATATGTACAGCCTTCCAGTCTGGTCTGCAAATGTTTTGGCCGGGCGACTAATTAACTAATTAACTTCCTGAATGTGATTGTATATCTGGGGGGTTGGTAAAGCGAACAGGCGAATAATAGACCTACACGTAACTCAGCCCTCACAACAATACTTCCCCAACATGTTATATATTATATTTTGTTTTCATTCCTAAACATCACCAATCATCAATCCGAACAATCAGAACTGTAATTTTCAGGGCTGTATAGGTAGGATGCCTGAATGCTGGCCGAGCGATTTATGTACTCACATTGGCACACGCATGGGGGTGGGGGTTGGGGTGGGAAGACACATGTCAATCAATGAGGTGAAGGATTTGTTACTACACTGATTTAATTTGCATTCATTGGCAAACCATGCCATGTGGTCTACAACAACGCATTTACGCGAGTGTCCAGTTCATGATAAAACGGTCAGGTGTTGTTTGCTTTGCCAGGCCCAGTAGTATTGGGGTTAATCCATAGACAGTAAAAAATATGGATGTAGTGTAGCGGCATCAGTTTACAAATGATCGTTTTGAGGGTTTAGATTTCCCTTGGAGCGTCACCATTTTTTTTTTTTTGCAACCACCAGTAGCGGAAAACAATCAATATTTCATTCCACCTCGCACCAGTCTATGGCCAAAACTCATTATAAACCTGTAATAACTTTTTAATTAAATATAATTGTCAACCAGGCCCTGGCAGAATACATATGTGGAGTGTGTGTGGTTTACAGCCTCACCTGGCCTGAGTCAGGAGTAGATTTTGGGGCTGGGTGGGGCTGCACACCTGTGGAGCAATCATGGCACCCAGGATAAACCAGCTATCAACACACACGCTCAGGAGAGAGCCACTGTCATGGCAGCATGTTAACATCTGCTCTGGCTTGCACAATCTTGCCATCTCCAATAAATGGATTTATATTCAAACATCTACCTGTGTCCTGTGTTGGAGGGGCCCAGAAAAGCTGCAGGTGGCGTGTGGTAGAGTCTACTACCACACTGGCGCCCAATGTGCGGCTTCTCCAACCAGGAAGAGACATAGAAGGGCTGCGAAGACGCCCTAGAGCCACCAGCTGCGTCAACGGACAGCCACTTCCCAGCACCAGCCCTTTCCCGACGGCCCAGCAGAGGCAGCACAGCAACCTCCACAGGCAACCATCTGCTGCTAGCTGCCCCCGGATCCAACCCGGAGCAGCCCAGGTCCAGGCTGCTCCGGACTGGGGATTCTCCCCAGCCTCAATTTGGTGTTGGGAGTATGTGGAGTGGACCAGCCTCACCTGGCCTGACTGATTAGACTCACACACACTCAGGAGAGAGCTCTGTCAGCTCTGGCAGCATGTACCATCTGCTCGGCTTGTACCATCTTGCCATCTCCAATAAATGGATTTATATTCAAACATCTACCTGTGTCCTTTGCGTCCTCTTAGTCATGGCGGTATCAGCCGGCTGAGGTAGTTGAACGAAGCGCTCAAGGTGGGCCATGGGGTCCATTGCTTGGAGGTAGGGCGGGGGGGCAGTTCCACTGACAGCCTTGTAGGCCATCAACATTGTCTTAAATCTGATGTGAGCTGCTACAGGGAGCCAGTGGAGGTCACGGAAGAGAGGGGTCACATGGGAGAGGGGCAGTCCTGCCAGGAGGGAGTTGCAGTATTCAAGGTGGGAGACGACGAGCGCCTGGACCAGGAGCTGTGCTGCTTCCCTCGTGAGGAAGGGCCGGATCCTGTGGATGTTGTAGAGATCGAATCTGCAGGATCGGGCCACTGCAGTGATGTCGGCAGTGCAACACAGTTGATTGTCAAGGACCATGCCGAGGTTCCTCGCGGTTGTGGAAGGAGGCACATTAATGCCCTCAGCAGTGACCTGCAAGTCCATGTGAGGGCAGTCTTTCCCTGGCATGAAGAGGAGCTCGGTCTTGTGAAGGTTGAGCTTCAGGTGATGTGCGGTCCTAGCCTAGAAATCTAGACGCCCCTAGCGGCAGCAAATTTAATTTGCAGCCAGGGTCAGTCTAGCCCTTCGCCGTTGGTTTGCGCTGCTGGAAACAGAAAATCTGTCAGGCCAATCACAGCGTGAGGGGCGGAATCGGAAGCCGGGCTACCATGACGACAGAGTTGCGATGGTTCCGTGTTAGAGGTAAACAATGGCTGCTGCTGCTGGCGAACAGCTTTGGCTTTCGACTCGGCTTTGGCCGCGACTCTTCAAGACTTGAAGTTAACATTTTATTTGAGAAAAGAACAAAGAGCGGCACTGAAGTCTTTCCTCGAAAATAAATATGTATTCGGAGTTTTGATTAATTACCTTCTTTGTTGCTCTGATTGGTTGTAGCGCTATCCTATTGCGTGCAGAGGGAACTTGAAAGACAACCGTTTATCCCGCCCACACTGCCAATGGAGCAATGCCAGACCCTACATCTTTCTGATGTGGGTCTGGCTTGCCAGGCTAGTGCGGTCCTCCATGTGCAGATGTCTGCCATTCTGAGATGTGTGTTGCAATCAGGGTGTCTGAGGGGGGTAAAGAGAGGAAACTTGCTTGCTAGACAAACCTGCTTACCTCCTCACTCCACACCCTGTGTGTCCAATGAGTTTCAAAGAACACAAATAAACACATTTATAGTTCACACATAGATCCAATGTAAAAAAATAATAATTCAAAGAAGCATGACTTCAGGGGTGTAAATGGTCTCTATTGCTTTACCGTTTCTCCGTTAGTGTCTTTTACACGTCACACACCAACACCAACAACCATTAGCTGTAGCATTAAGTCTTCATGATATGGATCTGGTATTGTGCTATGAAATTATCTACTATCAATTTATTCTCTTCCTGTTACCCTTGCGAATGGTAACTGTTCCCGATGGCGTCTGCTGCACCACTCACGATCGGACAGAAGATTTTGATGTATCTAAACTTAAAAGTGTTAACCCAGCCGCATGTGCTGTTCCCTAAACGTTGTTAGCCAATGGGAAATCTCACCCTTTTTTTACATTAGCTCTAATGACACTAGCTTAAATGCTTCCTTTGGCAGCCTTTATGACGGCCCAGTCAATCACTGTCCTCCCTGGCATCACTCAAAACAGCACATAAATGAATAAAGAGTGGTGGAAAGAAATACAGTGACTAATGCGGTTGGAAGTACACACAGTACGTAGATATTAAAGTAAGTGATTGATTGTGCTCAGGGGTCTATTTCAGAGCTGGAGAACTGGAATGTAATTAGCATGGGGACCCCCTGCTGTAGGATTAAGAGGATGGGCTTTTTTTTCACGTTGGTTGAGTAAGGCGAGCAAGGGCAGATACTGTTGTAAATGGGGGGGGGGGGGGGGGGATAATTAATTGCTTCGCATTAACGGCTACTGTATGATATGTTCCAGCTACGAGCGGATCTGCGTGAAATTAGTCTCTGAGCCTGGGGAGTGTTCAGTCTGCGCAGGCTACCCCTAAAGGAGCACTGTGTAACAGGATGTTGTGTTGAGCCTCTTACTGTTGAGGTGAGTGTGCGCATAGTTAAATGGAAATCGATTTCACAATTTGTATTTGTGGTCGTGTAGACTAAAACATTGAGTTATCCCAGCATGTATTCACTGTTTGAAAACAGAGAAAATCCAGACAGAGAATTTATCAATATTCATTCTGATTATGGTGATTCATCTTTTTATCTGAGCATAAGCAACTCGAGTGCAGCTTCAGAGCAACAACAAAAACAAATATTTCAACAATCTCTAGAGGCATACTCTGACCATTGATCGCTCCTTGTGTAAATATTACAGTGTTCCTTCAAAGAAAAAAAATCACAAATATCTGGAAAGAGCTACAATTTTATCCAAGTAGTGCCGTGAGTGCTGAGAAGAATGTTTTCTGTTTCTTCTTCTTTCATGTTTAACACTTGGTTTGCCCCGCCTTGTGTGCACATACCTGTGATCCCTGGCAGGCCCTGGTAGGCGGAGCACAACATGATAGCAACGATGAGGATGAGGAGTTACAGGAAGAGGCAGCCCTAATCAATAAAAACATGAGGCAATTAGTGCTCACATTTCATTCTGGAAAAAAAGAAAGGTGTGGTGATCAAAGCCATTTTTGGTGTGTGGCAAGTCATTTTTGAGCCACAGACGATTCTGTCCAGATATATTGAGAGCCTTTAGGAAGCAAATTAAAAAGAAAACACAAACAAATACAAACAAAAAATACATTGCTTTCCTCCACAAGGATAATTAGAGGGCGTGATCAGCCAGGGATATGTGGGGTTCAGTTATCTCTCTGGCAACAGCAGCCTCCTGTATCAGCTTTTTTACTGATTTCTCTGGCAGAAATTGTCAAAGAACTAGAATACCACCATTTCCAGGATCTGGCACCCAAGAACAAGACGTATGCCAAACATCCAGACGAGACTCCAAAAAGCATCTTGTGGGGGATCTTCTTTTGGCCGAAAGTCCTCATAAATGATGCAACGCAACTTACTGATACTTGGAACAAAGATAATCAAATTTAAAAAATAACTAGTTAATGAGAGCATTACAAAACTTTGCTCTCACAGTGCTCTGCACTCCACCTATGTTGGGACATATTTATTTAATATGACTCAAATAATGTTATCTAATCGTTTAATACACAGCTCAGCTCAGTGTGATCTGCATTGAAGTTCTTAGTATTATTGCACAGTTGAATATCAAATGAAAACATGCCCATTTTGAGTTCAGTACACTCAGTGTGAATGAAATAGAGTTTACACTTGAAAAGGTTCAATTATTTATTATAAACAACTTCACGACTGGGAGTACAAAAAAACATTCTTTGTGATGCAAACTTTTTTTTGTACAGAAGACAACAATTTGTTTGTTAGGGTTAGAGAATGGATTCGGAGGGTAATTATACAGACATGAGGATGAAATCAAAACAGCACAGATGGAGGCAACAACCAGGATAAAACATTGGCACACAGACAAGCGTTGCTTCACAACAAACAATGACAAACAATGTAAACGAACAATTTGTTTTTACGAAATCCTTTCAGAAAGTGATTGTTATTGGCAAAAAAACCTAAAAAACATTTTCAGAGGATGTAATTCTCTAAATATCTTTAAAGAGACAACATTTTGCTGAATGGTAGAGGTTGCCTGAGCAAGGAGACTATCTAGCAGTTGAAGGATGTCCATTTACACACTTATGAAAGAAAAGTGTTTTACTGTGTTGAGTAAGCCAGGAGCTTGTAGGAGCACAGATCCAGTGTGTTTAATAGGCCACAACACAGATGTCATACCATTTAGGATGTTACGTTGTTGTTGTTATTATGTATTATGTATAGTATTCTGTTTGCATTATTATTATGTATACTTCTTTCCTGTTACCATTCAGAAGAGAGTAATAGAGCTAAGGAGAAAACACTATATATGTCACACCAGCTGTTTACCAAAAAACCTTGTCCCTTTCAAAATATGTTTTTAGCCAGTCAAAGTTTCTCCAAGAGCACATTTTCCAATTAAAAACCCTAAAGATTAAAATCCTCTCTTTGACCTTGCTTGCACAAAGACAAACAAACACAAAATTACGCATTTGAAATGTTCAAACAAAATAAAATAATAGCAGTTTGAAAATGTTGGGTAAATAACAAGGCAAGAAAATCTAATTGAGGTCATCCAAAGTCATGGTAACAAAGCAAAACTTTTCTCCACTGCAGTCAATAGTCCCCTGTAGTCATGTGGCTGATTAGCTTTAGCCATTGCTATAAGCCTTGAAAATTGCCCAATGTCCATTACTCACATTCTTCAAAAATACTTTCTCTCTCGATAAATATAGGCATATACATAGCCCTAAGCACCATAAAGGATGTGCATACTATGTCCTCTAAAGTTGTTGTATCTATTTTCATTTCCATTTTCAAGCACATTGTTACTTCTAATACAATTCTCAAACCAAAGGAAAACATATGCATACCACCATATAGCATATCCACTGGCAATTCACATTGGAGACAAACACAAAATGTACACCTTTCAGGTTGTAAATGCTATGAAATAATTTTGGAGACGCTTATATTCAAAGCGACTTCTATAGTGAATACAGATCATGGTAAAGCAGAGGAGGTGAGGGCATCCATCTCAAAGATGCTGGCAGGTGGTCTGGGTAGGGACATTGGGGATCAAACCCAGAACCTTTTGCCTTGGGAGTACAACATCTTTTGCCATTACTAGAATATTCTGTCTCCGGCGCTGTCACTGGTGTTCATGAAAACATGGCCATTATATTTGTGTTCCTGATAGTCCCTGTTTATTGTATGCACCTTCCACACCAAGGCAAATTCCTTGTAAGTGAAAACTTATCTGGCATTAAATCTCATTCTGATTCTGATTAAAGGTTAATTAAATTTGGGAGATGCAAAGAGAGCAGAAAAGAGCAGAAGAGAGCGAGATTTTTTAAACTAGACCACAAAAACATTCTCCACCATTGAGAATTGTTGCATTCACACAATCAATCAGGGCAGAGATGCCCCGATTAAGGCAGACAGAGGCAGGCACAGGCCACTCAAAAAACATGTTCTCACCGCGCTAATAGCTGACGGATGGCTATGCCTTTTCTTAAATCTTACCTACAGCACCTTTAAGAACATGATGATATTCCACAGCCGCCCTGCTACCACATGGTTTACGGCTGTGTATGCTCTCCTGACGTCGGCTAGGATACATCTGCCTTGAGTTTCAAGGAAACACATGATTGTGTTGTGTGCGGTGCTCTGTGGGCAGACTGCCCGTTATTGAATAAGCCATGATGGGACTCCACTGCCATTGTAATGAAATCTGTTCTCCTCGAACCGTTTCGGTAGACGTTTTCAGGTGTCTCCTCTCCTCAAACCGTTTTCAGGCGCCGATACCTCAGACAAACATTTAAAATAATTGAGAGGACTTGTAGGAAATGCTATCAGCCTAATCCAATCTTTACAACAGCCTTTCACCCTCCTTTAAGTGTTAAATGTGATAAAAATGCCCCAAGAAAGTGGCAATAAAATAATAAAAAGCTGCAATATCCTCTAGGAAAGTGCTTGTCGGTTGATAATGCACTTAATCTTTCTTTATTTTTTTACCAGCATTTAACAACACAGGATACAATCTAATCCAAACCCAATCCAATGTCATTTCACATGTTGCATGTCAATTCATGACATGTAAACATGCCGTATTTAACTCATGACATGTAAACATGAATTGGTGCAGAAACAAAAACAAAAAAACCAAAGAGCCCACATTAGCAGGACACAAGACCTGGGGAAGAGCCCGCCTTTAATTTTCTCTCTTCGTACTTTATTCATTACTGCGCGACCTATAAAAATGCCATGAACCATGAGAGCACTGCTATTTCATACCCTTGTAAGTATGCCGCGGTTACATCAAAATACAAAACCTCCACCTCAACACTCCCGGAACTGCCTGAGGTCAGCACATCCCTTCTCCATCACCCTCAACCTATATGATAAATCTCCCTTTCAAAGATAATATCGCTGATATTAAAGGTCAGCTGCGCTCAGGCTATATTCATAAACCAACCAATTCACACGTCAGCACAACTGTCAAACGTTCTCAAGAGTCTGATCACAGAGTCCTTGCGACTATGAACCTAAATGCCACTGGTCACAATAGGCAGTACAGTGGGTCCAATGGGTCATTGAATACTATTTTATACTAAGCATTAAAGGAAAAAAGTACATCAAGACGAGAGATGTTGGCTTAAAAATACCATTAAAAGAAAAGCTAAACTGGTCAATGTATTTAATCTTAATTCACACCTCTAAATGTAAACACTAGGAAATGCTCATTTTCCCATGTTGGAGGGTGGATTAGCCAACGCAGGTCAAAGGTTGAGCACTGATAGCTAGCATGGAGGGCTGATCATACCAGAAGCCGTCGTTTACCATTTGAGAAACAGTTTATTTGGACTGTTGAGCAGTGGGGAATTTATTCAGAATGCTAATAGGTTGCATTTACTGTGTTCAACACGTGTGTAGCGGTGATGCGGTTCATTCAGGTTGGAGTTGACATTTACTTTAATCTACCCACATAGACAATATCAACAAAAGTAAGGGAAAAAAATCCAAATTACATATGAACCATGTTCGGGACTAAGATGGGGGAAACAAAACTCACAAGAAAATGTATTGTATCTATGCTTACAGTCAACAGCACACAAGGGAACAGAACAACACGACATTTCTTAACACAGTGTATTTATTCCATGCTTTGAGCACAACCTGTATGGGGACCCATGCAGAATGCTCTTTAGGTTTGTCTTTTGTTCGTGTTGAGTGTGAGTTTGGGGGGAACATACGTGTGCTGACACCAACATCAGTATCATTATACTTTCTAACCTCATGGCCAACATGGCCAAGGTGAGCCACAATTCCACAATACAAACATGCTTGACAAGGACACTTGAAGCCAGAATGATAAAGGAAAGTGCTTTACAAACAACAATAAAAAATATAAATAAAGGTCATACTTTTTTTTCCCCAACAAAAGCAAACACCTGAGCAGGGGTGTTTTTTTGGAAATTAGTAAAATGCTACATGAAGGATACTGAAGAAATTGCAGGATACGAAAGAAAAACAAAATAAAAGCCCCTTCCACAACTCCCTTGCCTCTGCACAACATGAAACAATCCGAGGCTAAATCTATTTATCTTTACATTGAAAACCATCTCAGTTCAGTTTCTTAATATTGGTATGACACACCGACTCTTCTAATCACAATTGTGGTTCGTTTTGGTGACCTCAACATGTCCCTCTTTATCTTCATAGTAGACAGGGGAGACCAAATAGACCAAATTATCCCTGTGATTATAGAAATCCCTTTGGTGCCATTGTCTTTGCTTTTTGCACAAGCATTGCTACTATTTTGCAATTGGCATACATATAGCATAAACCAGCTCTGCTTCCTTTTGGGGGGGGGGGGGGGGGGGGGGGGGGATTACGATCCACGACTGGCTGTTTGACTGTCATGTGTGCAGAAGACCCAGGGCTGTTATACCGGACAGGGTATAAATACATTTGCCAGCAGGGTAAACGTTTGACCTTTTCATTCCACGGGATTCTAATAGAGAGAAAGATATTTTGAAAGGTTCCCACCCTGGTTGGGTTTAAATCAACATATCAGCTGGAGCCTCCTTCATCCTGAACGCAGCACACACACAAAGTAGAGCACAGCTTCCACATGATTGCACAATCACAGGCTGAGTAGAAATGTATAAAAGATGTATATTAGTCATATACAATGCATGCTACAGCGAATTATAGCTTCGGTATCCACTCATCTGGGACTGTATGCCCGATTGGAACAGCAAAAAAACCCAACAACAACATACAACTCGTTATGACCTGCGATCTTAACCGATGACCTATATCCTCAGTCTTCTCTTGCTGTCCATAGAGAGCATAAAGGCAAACATTTTCAACCCTTTAAAAATACAGCGTTTGGTGTTCCCTTTGTTTGCCTGCCACCCCCGACTTGCTTCAAGGACACTTCCGCAATTCCCACCGCATATCTATATGGAACCATTTCATATTATACACATATATTATACTCTTCCTCTCATAAGCCTACTCTGAATCACCCTCAAAGATCTGAGATTGTGCTGCACAGCACACAAATGAAACAAATGAAATGTCAGCCTTTTGCTGTTCCTGTTGTGAAGACAGCCTAGGGATTATAGACTCAAAACAGACCACAGGAAAACAGCACTAGACATAATGAATGAGCAAAGAACATGCAAATGGGAACAATCGCGGTTGTGCAGGGGAGAAGGAAAGAGAAGGCTGAGGTTTGAAATGCGGAAGGATGTTACATTAGTTGAGTCAGCCATTGCATCATAAAGTCGAAATCGGAGGGTCTGCAGGATGCACACTTGTCTCTTCCTCCTTTTGTGGAACTTTTGGTCAGGGGACATAACCGCTAACTGAAGAGCAGACACAATAGCAGGCCGTGTCGGTTTTGATTTATAGCGAGTCCTATTAGAATGAATGGAAATGGGGCAGAGCCTACATTCAGGTACCCAGTACACCCCTATCAGAATGTATATACGGTACCGATTTCTTTTTCGCCTTCGTAAGCCCTATTCGGACAGGATTGGTTTCAGACACTGGGGTATTGTAGTTATTACCTGTGCATCTTTGTGATTTAAGTCCTGTCTGAATCAATCATGTCTGTAGGCCTACCATTCGTCTTTTTATGGACCGGGCGTCCTTGTGCCAAGATTACCACGATGTCTTTAACCTCTTATAAAATGGTCTATAAGAATATCCCCCAGCTAATAGCAATCCTGTGCAAATCAACATTTACTGCGAGAAAGCCGTTTTCTCTATTTTCTTCCCTCCTATGGAGCATTTTACTGGATCCATTGCATGGAGCCTTTTCTTGGTGTTCTCTTGTGGTGTTTGAGTCTCGTACTGATGTTGCTCAACCAGCCATGCACGTTTAATAAGAGTAAGTTGGCAGTAAGTCGCCAGGGATAACCTACCTACAGGTTATGGACAAAGTTAATAAGGATACAGATACTGTTCTAATAAGTATACAGATACTATTCATCCATCGTCGCGTCTAATGAGTGTTCTTTCAGCGTTTACATTCGGCTGGGAAAGCGCTGCCATAATAAACAATGTAAGGTGGTTTAACAGCCACCAGACGCAACCATCCAAACTAAAAAATTGCAAGCTTCAAATCTCGATTGCAAACGCTAGTGTCAACTCACCACTTAAAACGTTTTGCGAAGCACCCTGTGGAGGACAAATAATGGTAGGTTAACTTGAGGTGACGCTGATGGTCACACAATGCTGCATTTTCAATGGAGCCCCAGGGTCACGCAGGCCTGTGGCATACAGAACCCTTTTGCTTCGTAAAACCTGTATCTGAAATGTAAACGTATATCTTGCCCCATGTGAATTGTTCATAAATGCTACAGACATCTTGTATTCTCCCTTTTCTACATCAGCCAAGCGTGAGTTAATTTGACACTACTCTAGCTAAAAGTTACGAAAGTTGCTTAAAGTCGTAGTAGGCACCAGTGAAGTATACTCTGAATAGATGCAATGGATCTATTTTTATGTTCATATTTTGGCCCATATCATCGCATAGCACCACCCACCAGAAAAAACTAATACCATGAAATCATTAAGTTTACCCTCCTTCAATGTGACCGGCAGGGATTTTGGCATACGCCTTTTGTTGTTGATCAACTACAGGGATAAGATTCATGGCGACGACCTACACTACACACTTATGAAAAACATTTAATTGGAAATTGCTCAAAGTTTGTCAGAGCAAACGATTCACTTAAGGACATGTCCACAACATATACATGTAGCTCTGACCTCAAGCGCTGCAGCAACTGATTGCTGGCGACGATCGATTGCTCAAGCATCACTATAGCACTTCAAGGATCATTTGTGTTGACAGTGGCGGCTGCGTTCCATTCAGGTGAAGAGACCGAAGCATTAAACACACACACGACATGACACATATACAAAGACAAATGGTAAAGCACTTACATGCTCACAGACACACACCAAGCGATATTCTCTACAGAGGCACACATATGAAGGACAGAGAATGGGTGTTGGAGTGCATCATTCTCCCGCTAGTATGCACAATGAGCTGCGAGTGTGTTGCAGGCACAAATGATAATAGAATGCAATTAGCTTCAAACGGTTCCACTGCACACATAAATCTCCCCCAGCATGGGGTCAGCGATGACTTAACTCCATCCACGAGGACAGAATTGATAATTGCACATTGCTCTCTACGCTGCCACAAGCACATTGTCAAACAACGGCACGCGATTTGAGCTTAAGGAATATTATTTCAGCTAGTGTCATGGGATGCTAGGATATTAGTCAAATATTATTTTAGAAATTGACACCTGTGAATTCACTTTGAGGGACACCTGTGAATTCTGAGGACTTTTTTCGAAGGATTTCTTTGTCCTAAGCTGCTTATCACATCAGCTGCAAATACAATAACTACAAATTGTAACTCTAAATAGCAATGTAAACATTTTTTTTTTTTAAAGGTGACCGAGGCACTGGTGTTACATGCACTTCAACGATCTAGCGGCGAGTTGTCCTGCACATTAAGCCAATGTTGCAATCATACAATTTTGCAGCAAAAGAAAGAAAGGAAACAAAAAGGTGTTGAGTTGACATTGCCCAGTACATACCAGAGGGTGAGATGGCTGTGGAAATGTTCCCAGTTGACTTCCGAGCCTCACAATACTGAGGCTTTCATCATTGCAAACCCCATTGCTTTCTTGTCCCTTCTATTAGTATGGCAAACGCAATGGTGCCCTTGTTATGATAGGACTTGCTGATCATTTATCTTTAATGTTTAATCGTATCTTAATAATGTTTCTCTTTTTTTGTTTTGCTCTGGACAAAGCTCTTTGGTCAAAATGTTTTGTTTTTGTGGCGGGGCATGATCTTGGTGTACAAAATAATGAGAATGTCTAATTGTCAGATGATAAGATGTCGAATCAATGTTGGGTTATAATATATATATATATATATATATATACCACACATAAATTCCTCCTGAAACCTGTGTACTTCCGAGCCCTTGATAATCCCCCCTCCCCGGATCGTAACAACACATTTTCACAAACACACGATCCGGCATTAGTCTCCAGTACAAGCGTAGAATAACAACAAATCTGGAAATTTGGAAGCAAAGCCAATTCCTGCGTCTGACCAAAAAAAACCCCATTTAAATGAGGACTTTGAAAGGCTCATTATATAAACATTAATTCTGTTGCTCGCTTCCTTTGCTTTTCAAATGACCTTATTTAGGACAGAGCTGCGGCCTCTGGTGCTCTCCTCCTGTAGAAGATGAAGTCTGAACAATACATATTCTACATTCATTACTAGACGGCTGATAGACGATAGGAGGAGGAGAGCTCGTCGAATGTCAGAAGTCAAGGTTTTTCCAGCTGGTGATCAAACTTTTCTTTCCTCCCATAAAAGTTTGTAAAGAGTTGAGAATTTTTGTTGTTGACGTTGTTTTGTGTATGGTGGTTCCTGTCGCTGTGTGAGTTTGCCCCTGTCCATTCTGTAATGCTCTCAGAGCAGCGAATGGTCAGAATTGCTCATCACAGTTTATTAAATATATCATAATCCTTCCACAGCACTCGCTGAAGCTGAAGTCAACTCAAGTACTGTCTGTCTCCTTTAGGACCATCAGAGAGTATAGTGTTTCCTAAACGTGCCAAAACGTAGGTCTTCAAAAGGTCAATGAATGGATATGTTGAATCAACCCTTTTTCTTTTGGTGGGAGGTGGTGGGGGGTGTGATGTTACTTGTGCAGACGGGGGATGTGTGTTACGGGGGGCTAGAATACCAGGCCAGTCTCTGGGTCACGGTGGAGGTGGGCGGCTGAGTGGGGGGTGGGGTGGGGGTGGGGGGTTCCCACCACCAGGGTCACGACAGCTGCCAGGAGGGATTGAAGAACTTGATGGCGTGCGTCTTGGCCCACTTGGCGAACACGGCCTTCTCTGTGATGAAGCGGTGGCCGCCGTACGGCGCACTCTCATGGAGGACGTACTCGGCACACTCGTCCCTGCTGCCCGCCTCGTAGTAGTGGTAGGGCACCTTCCTGTAGCCCTCACTCCTGCAGAGAGAGAGAGAGTGAGGGGGGAGAGGGAAGGAGAGAGAAAAAGAGAGACAGAGAATAAGAATCAAATCTAGAATTATAAGAATTATTCTCCACACAAGAAAAAGAAGAAAACAAAGAAAATATGCTTTACAATGGCACAGTGTAATTAGTGCACATGAAATAGTGTATAGAATATGTGAAATAGAATATATACAGTATATACACATATATATATATATATATATATATATATATATATATATATATATATATATATATACACATATATATATATATATATATATATATATACACATATATATATATATATATATATACACATATATATATATATATATATATACACATATATATATATATATATATATATATATATATATATATATATATATATATATATATATATATATATATATACATATATATATGTGTATATATATATATATATATATATATATATATATATATATATACACACATATATATATATATATATATATATATATATATATATATATATATATATATACACACATATATATATATATATATATATATATATATATATATATATATATATATATATACCATGGCCTGGGTGAATACTCGATTCTGATTGGCTGGGGAGGTGTGCATTATTTTTCGATAACATGCACGGCCAGGACGCAAGCAGCCTTATCACCGGTCTAAAAATGAATGCGCTAAACAAAACATTAACAACTGTCAACTTTGACCGGACTCGGATGGGACTACGTTTAGAAAGCTTCCCCGTTGCCATGTCGTTACTAAGATCGTCTCTATTTACTGGAGTAATAAGGTAACGTTGCCATGTCGTTACTAAGATCGTCTCTATTTACTGGAGTAATAAGGTAACGTTGCCATGTCGTTACTAAGATCGTCTCTATTTACTGGAGTAATAAGGTAACGTTGCCATGTCGTTACTAAGATCGTCTCTATTTACTGGAGTAATAAGGTAACGTTGCCATGTCGTTACTAAGGTCGTCTCTATTTACTGGAGTAATAATGTAACGTCCGCATTCCATATGAGTCTCATGTTAACTGACATTAGGCATTAGTCAGACCCATATATTTCTCCGGTCATTTGCTGTTTGTTTACAGGCACACAGGTGCGAGCTATAAGTTGTACTTTTGAGACAGACTTACCCCAAAATATGAATCAACACCCTTATATTTTTATTGATTCGTAAGTGGCCATGGTATAAGTGGGATAATCCACTCCTAGGTGTGCATGTATTGAAAAATAATGCACGACGCAGGGGCTAAGAACCTATATATTAGAGCTGGTTGATAAACACGATAATATTTTTTTTTTGACGCTTTAACGATTAATTAAAGGTACTGGCCTTTTTAGACGGGTGCGATGCGCAGCTGCTAGACATTTATTTTCAATGCGAGACGGATGGCAACTAGCAATCCGAAAACAAGGTGCAAAAATGAATGTTGAAAATGAATGTCTAGCAGGCGTCATGCCCGTCTAAAAAGCCAGTATCTGCATTAATGCGTCATAGAAATTAGTTAATAAAGTGAGCAGGAAACAGTGGAAAAAGTGTATAAGAAATAAAATTACAGAAATAGGACTCTTGGATACTGCAGTTAGGCTATACTTTATACTTTTTGTCTGTTTTTTGAGATGCATCGTTTCTTGAGTTTGCCATAAGTTGTGATTTGAGCATATTGTTAAATACTTGACCTGTGTGGGTCCCTGGATTGTTTCAGTCCGTTGTTTTGTGTTAATGCTGGAAACAAGTTTGACACACTACATTGTGTTTTTGTTCTTAATTGATTTCCAAAAAGAAATATACATACATTTGCATAAAGCAAGCATATTTTGCCCACTAGCATGTTGATAAGAGTATTAAAAACTTGAAAAATGCCCTTCACGGTACATTTTGAACAGATAAAAAATGTAAAACTAAGGCCATTAATGCGATTAATCAGGATTAAATATTTGAATCCATTGACAGCCCTAACATATATATATATATATATATATATATATATATATATAAAAGATATGTGGTATATCACGAATCAGCAATTTAGGGATTGGAACCTTCTGATCAAAGGAGCGGCGACCATAAAAAGAGTCACTCAGCATAACGAGCTCCTAATAAAAAGTACATTTAGCTCTTGGATGTTTACAATCATAATATAAGTCTGGGGGGCGGGAGGGGATACAGACGGCTGTCCCGGGGGACAAGCAAGAGACGCTGGGCAGCCTGCCAGTTCAAATACACCGACTACCGGGGGCCCTTGAGCAACACTGCCTCTATGGTATGTAGCACAGGCCTGCCAAGCCGTGTTAACAAACTATGTTGCACTGCTTGCTGCTGGTCTCCTACCACCATGCTGGTCACACACTTGTATGCACACGTGCGCGCGTGCACGCACGCACACACACACACACACACACACACACACACACACACACACATGAACACACACACACACACACACACACACACACACACACATCAACTCGAAGATGCTTTACTGTCCACTGTTAAACGTTCGTTGACATGAGATCCGGTTCTCTGTTGCACAAAGGGGAGGAAACCAAGCATGATGGAGATGGAGACAAAGAAGATCAGATAGAAAAGAGAGAATTTTGGTTTTATCTTAAACAGAAGGATTAATGTTGATTAATGTGACGTTTATTTTTATGTGTTTGAAGCTGAAGCGATCTGCCCCCCTGCTGTGTATGTGGAACATGGGAGGAAGATTTTTGATTTAGGTTTTGATTTATTTAGAGTTTTCTTTCTCTCTCTGTCTTGGGGAATCAAGATGTCAAATTCCCGGGAGCAGCTCCAGGGTTACGGTGTGGTGCACTCCAACAGTCAGATAGAGAGTCAGAGACAGAGAGAGACAGAGATGGAGAGATAGCTAAAGAGACAGAGACAGACAGAGACAGAGACAGAGCGAGCGAGAGAGAGAGAAGGAGAGAGGTTGATTATGACTGAGGTGCCACCTTGCCACACTTTGGAGTAGCGGCAGAGAAGAAAAGTCGTCCAGAACATTTGCCCACGTCTCCTATGAACCACCACCCACCCGCATCTCCCACCCAGACAATAACTGCTCACCCTCGAGGCACGGAGATGAAAGAAGAAAAAAATATATGTATATATATAAATACAAATAGTCGAGGGGAAAGGAGAAAGTAAAGATAGCATGACAGCCATGGTTGGACCTGCAGGCTATTCTACACTTGAAACACAATGGTATTCACTGTGCATTTTGTGTTTGTGTGTATGCGTGTGTGTGTGTGTGTGTGTGTGTGTGTGTGTGTGTGTGTGTGTGTGTGTGTGTGTGTGTGTGTGTGGTGTGTTGAAGGGACTAAATAATACACATTTTGGCCTTTGTATGCAGTTTATGTATTGTATTGTATATTTATCTTTGTATGGAGTTTATGTATTTTCATTCAGATTGGTGGCACATTATGCAGACAGATATTATGTATATCCTAATAATGAACGTCTGAATGTATACATTTAGTGTGTTCCACCACCACCTCTCACAAACACCTTCCCAGACACAGTGGATAATGGACAGCTCACCATCCAGTGTTTCCCCTCCATGCATCCAGCAGTGGCGCAGCACCGCCACTGGATTACTAGCACCACTGCAATCAGCCATGCAAAATTATATATATATATATATATATATATATATATAATATATATATATATATAATTTTAGAATTAGAAATTATGTTGGGTGCCTCAAATGCTATTTCTTTTGTTTAGAAACATAGGTGCACCCCCCTCAAATGTTACATTGTCATTACTGTCATTGGAGAAATATTGTGGAAAAATACTGACAGCAAAATAGTGTTCTGCATGATGCCTGATGTTCTGCAAAATGCATGACGATACTGTAGGTGGCATCAGCTATAAATTGCAGACTGAAAACTGTAATTGCGCTAACATTAATGCCAAAAAAATGTGTCTCCCATGCTATTTCTTGTTATTATGTTATATTGTTATACCATAATGTATGAGACCATTTCTATTGAAATGCACCAGAGCCTGACTGGAATCAGTGATCACACCTGCGCACATCAACACCGTGCACACGCACATCAGCACCGTGCACATGCACATCAACATAGTGCACATCACACACACCTCAGCACTGCTGCTGGAAAAAAATGGAAAGGGAAACACTGCCTTGTAGAAGACATTACATTCAAACACAGGCATGGCAGGGAGATAGCGAACACACCAGGATAATCCATAGCAGCGATCGGTTATGAGCGCTTGACTGGCGATGTCAAATGTGAGCCAGTGTTGTTGCTTCCTATATTCCTTATTATTGTGTGAGACACAGACTGCTGTATCCGGGCCGGGGGTCGTACCTGCAGTAGGTGTCGTTTATCATGCCGTAGACGTGGATCTCTTTGCACATGTCCATAGCCAGGATGAGGGTGAACCAGCCAGTGCTCAGGTAGGAGCCAGACTGGATCCTGAAATAACACACAAACACACACACACACAAGAAGCTTTTAAATTCAGTGAAAAAGCAAGGATGCCCTCTTTTCTATCTTTAGACTTTGTGCGTTTGTCATTTTGTATTCATTGTTGCCCAAAGACATATATCTGGGTCTAGGGCAATTTCTATTTTACAGCTTATTATAGCTTTTTCAAAACCACAACCAACGATTTCTCAATCAATCTTCTATATGTGTGATATGGTGTACAGATGACATTTGTGTTATTGAATAAGGTAATTATAATATTAATGAGCCAGTCTAGTCTTTAAGCTACATATTTGTTGTGCATGTAACATGTCATAGTGCATTAGCACATTGCTTCCCTTTAACTTAAGTGTGTATCACAAGCCACCGCTTTACTTGCATAATTGCAAATGAAGGCAGTTCATACGGAATACAGACATTAAAAACAATAATTCACGTCATAATACAGAGCAAACCTCAGCACTTGCTTATTTACATTATACTTCAATATTACAATAAACCTCATCATAAAATCGAACATGCTACATGCATGCAACAAAACGATAATGATGATGATTTTATAGACGGAGGAGATAGCATTTCATCACTACACCACAGCATACTAGCAAGTGGATTCCTTAATATCCAACAATAATCCACTACTTCCCAAGTGTCCAGATGTGTCAAATATTTTATATTTCAAGCCAAAGAAATATTAGCAGGATACAAAATATAAGAGGTAAGAAAAACATCAGCGTTGTCACAACAATATCATGGAGGACAGAGAATGTTTGCACGCACACAGGTGTTCAGAAACATTCATATCTCCAATGGACGGCTATTGTGTCTTGTCGGCTACCCTGACGCATCGTAAATGACCCTGAATGAATCTTTGTGTGAGCTTGCGTTATGTGAGCACTGAGCAGTAATGACCACCAGCGTAAAATCAGATCACAGCAAATGTTCCTATTCTGAAACAAATCTGTCTGTCGACAAGTCTGTTTCCAAAAGGAGACAAGCACTAACACACACACACCAACACACAAAGCCGAGGACTTGAGGAACATCTAAAATAATTCCCTCAAAGCTCTTTTCCGCCGTGTGTAGGTTGGCTTGTGTTTGAGGGTGTCATGGTCTGAAGTCATAGAGTCTCATAGAGACACACAGGCTAGGGTGAAGGTGGAACCGAAAACAAGGCAATTAGTTTGTAGAAAAGACAATTAGGGAGCGGAGAAGGTTGTGGGGATGGGCACATTATTACCCATACACACGCTCAGCCATCGGAGCCGTCGACGTATCAGTGTGTTACCCTGCATTATTCATTCACCATGTGCCAGTCTGGCAGCCAGACACTGGACACACACACACACCCCATTAACATACTAACACATGCAAACACATGCGCAGATTACACACTAATTGTGCACAAACACATACAAATAAACCCACTCCTTGATACACACACACACACACACACACTACACCACATCCCTAAGACATACACCCACACACACACATAAATAGACAATATCCACTGCATGTCCCCCAGCAAAACATTTGTTGGAGGAGTAACTGCAGGGTTAGAGATGCGCTGACCTGATGACTTACATTTTAAAGGAGATGTTTGATGTTTGGAGAGCAACTTGGACACGTTCAAGGTCACTGCTGCACTGCTCTGTTTGGCTACAGGACCATTATAATGGTACGGCAGAGTCACTCTGGGCCCAATCAAAGATAAAAAACAACGTGGAGCCGTTTTAAGCCAAACCGTGAATAACATCCGTTGCCGTGGGACAGAAGGGAATACCTTAGCTTGTTTTGTGGAAGTAAAGACACACACAAGGGGCGAGCAGTCACTTGGACATGGTCACAAAGGCTCTGAGCAGCGTTCCCTGACCGCTACTTTCCCTCGTTCTCTCTCTTTTCTCTCTCCTGACGTGTAGTTGGGGCCGGGGCGATTGGGAGTGACGTGTGGGAAGAATGTGGCCTTGTTGCCAACACGAGCAAATGGAGGATGTTAGTAAGAGAAAGGATGGATGTCAGATGTCAGATCCAAGTCAAGACAACCCGTCCTGCTCCCTCTCTCTGTCCAACAGTGCTGTGCTCCATGTCTGACTGCATGAGATCTGGCTCAAAAGCACCATGCAGGGAGGAGGCAAGGAGGATGATGTCAATGTCATTCCGTGTTTGGAAGTTTTGAATACAACTATTTGGATCAAACAAATGTTCATCCAATTTAGCTATTTTGCCATTTATTGACGAAAGGTGCTGTAGGTAAGATTTGAGAGTTGTAAAGAAAGCAGAAAAGGAAAATTTCGAAATTAAACAACCAACAAAGTCTCCTCCCTCTCTGCTGCCTCCCTTCCTACCTTTATCCACCATTGAGAAGTGTTGCATTCACACACCTGTGATTGACAGGCAAGATGGATTCCAGATTCAATCAGGGAGGAGATGCCTTGATTGGTCAGAAAACTAGCCGGGAGCGGTCTAAAAACTAAATTGGCTCATACAGAGGCATGCGTAGTCAACTCAGAATCGATATTCTCACAGTGCATTTCACTCATCATCATCATCATCATCATCATCATCATCATCATCATCATCATCATCATACTGTATATCATTCTAACAAATTACACTCAAATTCTAGCTCTTAAATCTTACCTAGAGCACCATTAATGTCTTGATTAAAATGTTTTTAGAATGTTTTGATTTGATTGATTGCACAGATTAAATTGGTTATTCATTCATAGTGACTTTAACGATGCCACCCTGCTGTTTAGGGTCACGTGTTAATGTTTCACTTTATTGGTCTACAGGAGTGGTTCTTCATTTCATAGCCCCTCCAATAAATATCAGGCATCATGAAAGCGTGTGCCTGTTATCTGACTGACAGCAAACAATTAGAATTTTGTGACAAACCGTTGATGAATGCTGTCTCTCGTGTCTCACGATGGCCAGTAGTACCACGTTAGCATTGAAGTTTGGATTGCTATGTAGTGGGAGTGCTATTGCTGTTGTAAAATGTACCCATTATATTGACTAAGTTCAACAACAACAACAACAACAACAACAACAACAACATTTGGTGGCATGGTGTAGCCCTAGTCTACAGTTCACTGGACACCCCTCTTCTCACCTTTGTGGCCAAACTTATTTTTCCTGAGACAACCCTATCATCAAGCCACACAGACTCTCTGTCTCTCTCTTCAGACGTCAAAAGCATTATATCTACCATCTATATTCCCCTCTTATCTTCCCCTCCCACTCTCTTCATCTGAAGAAAATTGCCACTCAGGTAGGCCGTGAGTAGGCCTACATAGTGAGGCTGGTAACAGTGGAGGCTGGTTGGCCATACAGTGTTTCCCCTCCGTGCATCCAGCAGTGGCACAGCGCTGCTGCTGGATTACTAGCACCACTGCAATCAGCCATGCAAAAAATACATATAGAATACATATACAAATATAAATATATATGTATTTGTATATGTATTATACATGTATTTCTATTGGGTTTTTAAATATATATTTTTTAATTCAAAATTATGTTGGGCGCCTCAAATGCTATATATCATAGGTGCCCCCTACTGCTAAATTGTTACATTGTCATTATTGTAATTGGAAAAATATTGTGGAAAAATACTGACAGCAAAATAGTGTTCTGCTATAGAAGAACAAAAAATGCATGATGATACTGTCGGCAGTATCAGCTTATGAATGGCTTTAGACTTAATGTAGGAAGCAAAAAGAGAATCAGCAAACACGACCCCTGTGACTTCCCTTTTGCCACCATTTACGGGGCCACGTCACTCGGGGGCGAAGTGTCTGTCCCCAAGCGATTGTGAGCATTAGTGCTTAGCTTAGCATTTATTCAAATTGACACCATGACGTAATTTATTAAGCTATCAACATGAAACTTATTAAGGCCCTGGGAACTGAGTGGCGTTGTGTTGACACTGTGACGTCAATAATTGAGCTATCAACTCCAAACTTGGCACACTTTTTGAGTGGGATGTCCTCTCCGTGCAGACCTAGTTTCGAAGTAGAATTGTGATTGATTGATTGTTCACCCATGTAAATAATTTGATTTCCACATAACTCCTTTGACCTTGGCTTAAAAAAAAAAAAGTAAGCCATGAATAACTTTTAATCTGTCCATAGAGCATCTGTACCAAATGTCATTTGGACCAGTGGTTATTTCAAAGATCTTGAAGTTTTCCCTAAACTTTCACTGAACAGACATTTTTTTCCAGACAGACCTTATGGGTCCAAAAGGCAAAAATGTTCAGCATGTCAAATAAGGCCTATACAAAATTTCAGATATTTTTGTTCAATGCAATATAGCATAGTTCCAATATAGAGCATGAAACTGCTGCACAGAGATTGCTTATTAGGTGAGTGCTGCTAGGCAGCGCTCAGCTCATTTTCTTCTTCTTCGTTATTATTCTTGTCAACTTTGACACCTATTTTCCCCCACAATTTTTCACCTTCATTCAAACTACAAACTATTAATCTTGGCTTGGAATCGAGCACTATCATTCACATTTTAAAAAAAATATTTTATACTTTTTAAAATATTTAACTTTTAAACATTACAAAATTATAATGGAAGTCAGAATCTCTGAGACTTCAACTACTTCAGACTTCACAACTCTGTCAATCTTTAACCTTTAAACTTCGTTCAAACATTTAACAAGTCATCACATTTTTATCTGTTCACTTATCGAAACAGATTTTCGATATCTTTTATACTGAGATTCGAGTTTTTAGTTTTATACTCACTTCATATATCGCTTCTCATTGACTTTCATTAAGCCCTGCTCTAGCCCAAGCTAGCTTAAAGGACAATACCGGCGCAAAATGAGACCATATGATCATAACACATGTCCACTGAGTTGGACCGTTCTCTGGGATCAGTTTTCATTATAGTTGAATGTGACCAAAGTTCTCGAAAACCGCTAATTAGCTTATAACGCTAGCTGTGGGGGCAGATATTCATGTAAAATAAATCGCAATTCTATACCACTAACAAGGCTCAAAATCGCACCACACTTCCACAGTAGCATAATGAGGGTCCCTACATGTAAAACGAAGCATTGAGAACTTTGTAAGTGTACAGACAGTTTATTAAAAAGAAAGTTTAGAAAGCCAGTGCCTTCACGAAAACAAGTGGGCGCCATCTTTGGAAAACAGTCACGACCAGTCGAGCGACGAATGCAGGAGGGGAAAACCACAAACACGAACCATTTTCTTCTCTTCTCTATGCACACACACTGTTCGCACTTCGCACACCTTCTACTAGATTGCACACCTTCTGATTCATTGACATCTCATGTGTACGCCTCTTCCGGCTCATTACGTTGCACGGCGTTCGTCCCTCGACTGGTCGTGACTGTTTTCCAAAGATGGCGCCCGCTTGTTTTCGTGAAGGCACTGGCTTTCTAAACTTTCTTTTTAATAAACTGTCTGTGTTATTATCCTGTTCGTGTTATTATCACATATCCATGTCCGTGTTTTTATAAAATATCCTGTACGTGTTATCATATATCCATGGCCTGTAACAGATATTATAATATATCCTGTCCGTGTTATTATAATATATCCATGTCCGTGTTATAATATATCCTGTCCATTGTTATTACAATAAATCCTGTCCGTGTTATTATAATAAATCCATGGTCTGCCAGGTCCTGCTTCACAAGCCGAAGGGTTTGATTTGTCCATGCAGCGATACTTTATTACTTGAATGAGAGACGCTAAACGGCAGGACTCTGAACACACTGTTGCACATTTGCCTGCTGCCGCCTCCACTGTAAGACTACACTTTTCGGTGTATTCAAATAAATATCCGTCATTCCTTCCAATTAGTAAGACTTGGCTGAAATTAGTCCTCATTTGATCAGTAGATTGGTATTCATTGCTAGTAGCCATTGTACAATCTTTTGTTTCTTCAGGCTAATAACAACAACAACTGAATCTCATGGAGCCAAACTCCAAGCTGATTGGCCAGGGTGATTTTGGCGGGAGGGGAGGTCTCACCGTGAATATCCACTATACGCGAATTATCCGCGTGACATCGTGCGGCCTTGAAGACTCGTTCACGGGGGGCGTGTTGTCTAGTGGATCAACTAGCTCCCGACCACACTGTGGTAATGAATCAGAAGGGTCAACGTCACGGCCCACGCCCACGTCCTGTTTGCTGACTGGTGACCGCGTGGATTAGCGCCGCTCGTATTTGCATAAAGTTGAAATTTCCCAACTTTATGCAAACTTAGAAGCGGAGCCAGGCAGCGCCGCAGCTGGCTCCGCGCCGCAAGCAATCCCAGCGTGCTTTGCGCAGCGAATTGCTCGCGTCCCATAGAAAGTGAATGGAGGCGGCAATTTGCGCGCGATAATTCGCGTATAGTGGATATTCACAGTCAGGCTGCTGAAAAAGCGCTTGTAATGTGGGGCTAGGTTACACACACAATGAGATACGCTATGTTTCGATATGTAGTTAATAAATGCTTGGGGCTTTAGCACAGGTGGTTGCGTGTTCAGCTAGTGATCACAGGGTCGAGGCTATAGTTTAGCATTTCATCCCAGGTTCATCCTTGCTCAATTTTCAACCACAAATGATGTTTGTTGATCTTATGTTTGTTATTATCATACCAATAGGCCAACCACTTGTAACCACTTCTACTACTTATCAAACTAATACTACTAACATACTAATACTACTTGTACTACTTATCATACTAATGCTACTTCTGCTACTTATCATACTAATACTGTACATCTTCTACTACTTATCATACTAATACATCTTCTTCATTGTTTAAACTGCTTTACATTATTTAAATGTTTTTTTAATGCTGTTACTGACTCCATTCAGAGTTCAGCTATTCAACATTTCAGCTTTTTAATATTCAGCTATTCCACATTTCTAAACGTCTTAAAATATGTCACTTTATTAAACATATTTTAACCTAATTTACAACACAGCACTCACTGCATTATCTGCAGGAAATGCATTTTCTAGATTTCAACTCTTGTCCCTAGCTTAAATGCACAGTGTAATTAAAATATGCAGCTTTCAGTATCATAAAACCACAATACACTACAATGGAAATACATTACACAATACAGCAATAGTAATGTAGAGTACAATTTGCTAAAAATGGGTACAGCTCCGGTTTGCTTTTAACCAGCACATAACCCTGTTGTCAACGGTTTTATATCTGGAATTAATTTGATTTCAATTGGTAATGTGTTCCAGAGTTGACAGCCCTTTATGGAGAAAGCTGATTGTCCAAATGTAGATCTAGGATGTGGTATTTTACAGTTACCATTCACCATGCTCCTAGTTATGCTGTTACTGTCTTGTCTTTGGATATATCTGGAAAAAGGCTCTGGGGCTTGACTGTTGATACCCAGATGATGGGATGGCTACAAATTGCAGACTGAAAACTGTTACATTAATCCCCCAAAAAATGTTGCTTGTGTACATAGTGCGCTTGCATGCTGTCTCTTATGTTATATTGTTATACCATAATGTATGACCAGAGCCCTACTGGATTCAGTGATCACACTAAAACCTCTCTGTGCCCGCGCACATCAACACCATGCACATGCACATCAACACCATGCACATGCACATCAACACCATGCACATGCACATCAACACCGGCACATGCACATCAACATAGCGCACCTCACACACACCCTGAGCACCACTGCAGGAAAATCATAGGGGAAATACTACCATCCGACAACATGTCTTTAATTAAGCTTCCCAGCCAGGCGAACTGACTTCTTCATAGAGAGGCTGTTCAGAAAACTCTCTACCTAGTTTGGGCATAGATTTATTGGTGCTTAGTTAGAATAGTTTAGTCTATTAGTTTTTTTTAACAGGGACAGTGCACAACACTGTAGCTGGGCCAGAGTAAGCTCGATAGCTCATTTGCTAATCTCTGGTCCCTGGGCAAAAACAACACAATTAACAACTACAACAGCACAATTCAGAAACTGACATTTGTCTTGTGCCATGTTGAAAGCAATGTTTTGAACATGCTGAAGCTTTTGCATTCTCTGACATGAGAATTAATTTGAATGTTGTTGTTGATTGAATGTTAACTAAATGACACCTAAGAAAAACGAGTAGTCCTGACTGATGATCAAGGTTTTCTGTGGGGGAAAGTAATAATATAGGCCTAACAAAAAAATGTCTTGATGCATGATTCTGAATCAGAGCCAATTGCATCGTGTCACTGATTCCAACCAATCATCTTCATGTTTGGGTTTTGGTTTGTATAAATGACGCATATGATTACATAGCAGAAAATTACCTGAGATGAATACAAGCCATTTGGTGAATGCTTTCATCCAAAAGTGTCTTACAATGAGTGCATCATTCTAAGCATTTTTGAACATTTCCTGAAAAATAAACGCAATTCTTTGACTATTTTGTATGTAAAAAGAGAAAAGAGTACAAGGAAAAAGAATATGACAGGTATGCTTCTAGACAACATCACGTGATGCTCTCTCACTCTCACACACCATATCTCCATATGTTTGTTTAATGCCACATGAACAATTTCCCCTTTTATGGCGCCCTGCGTCTATATCAAGGAACAAAACCCCACGTTACTTCCTTTCCTCTCCGTTTCCTTCTTCCGAGGTATCACACTACCGGCCTCGGGGAACAAATCCCTCCGACCCAAGCCAAGCGTGGAGGAAATATAAGCTTGTCTTTTTCTTAAGTGGTGTCTTATGTACACACACACACCACAGGGCACAGCCATGTATTCTAACAACAGGCTTGCTGAGCCATCTCGTAACTCTGTCCCAGGTGGCTAATAAGGGGAAGAGTGAGGGTTGAAATCGAGCAACAAACTGCCACTGGTCTAGCCGTCTGCATTATTCAGGATGAGGAGGAATCACAACAGATCCCATGAGCAGAGACGGAGTCGCAGAGAGAATATAAGCATTAAAGCGTGTGTTAATCAGAGGATAAAGAGGACGTTAGGTGCTGTGTGGTGGAGCTAAGCAAACATGTTGAGCTCTCATTGGGGGGCTGTTTCTCTTCACATGATCTGGCTGCATAGGCCCAATGATAGTATGGCCATTGCTCTCTGACACTGCAGTGCATTTTGTAGAACATAACACACAGCATAGTTGTGTGTTCAGGTACAGCTTTTACATCTTGTAATGGATTGCATATTCTGTTCTCCACCAATAAAAATGTCAATAACTCACTATAGGTGTTGCTGTCCAGAAAACATCAAACAGTCAATGGGCCCTATCTTGCACTCAGCGCAATTGACTTTGTACACTGGCGCTTGTACAATTCCTATTTTGCACCCGACGCACATTGGAATTTTCCCTCAACCGGCGCAAGTCCTTAACTTAGGGAATTAACTTGCGCTCCGGGGGCGGTTCAGCGAAAACAGGAGGCGTGTCCCGGCGCAAACGTTCCCTGGTGCTATTTTGCAGTTTCAGAAAACATTTGCGCCACAGACCAGGAAAAACCTAGTCTAAAGTCAGTGGCGCTTATTCAGATGCTATTTTAAGGGCGCATGCTTGGCCATAATGTAGCGTGTGTACAACGTGCATACACTTTGCTTCTCTCATCTACAAGGAAGCAGTTCCCATTTTTGCAAACCATACATACAAGCAAAAATATTACCACATATGTGAAAAAATAGGCATAAATCTAGCGTACACAGTTACCCAAAATATTCAGGCTAATAGTAATGACGGATCAAATTAACCTGTTTGACCAATAGTCGCAAGACACATAGGTATATAAGGACACCAGGATGACACCTTTTATTATGCCAGCAACAGCGCGTGAAATGTTTTATAATCGAAAACACACAAACACGCGGTGTAACTGAAAGAACATTCGGCATACTGAAAATGCGCTTCAGGTGTTTGGATAAATCAGGGAGGCACTTTACAGTACAGTCCTCAAAAAGTCGCAGTATTTTTTGTGGCATGTTGTGTTTTACACAACATTTCCATGAATCGTGGATGTGTTGATGACATAAATTAAGAAATATTACAGGACTTCAGGAGACATGATGTTGAACTGCATGTGCCGATGCCATTTAACCCAAATACCCCAGCAGCAGCACGGGAGAGGAGAGCTTATTTGACAGAAGAGGTGCATCATCTATAGTGAGGTAAGCAGTGCTCGAAGTGGGCCGGTACGTCACCGGTACGCAGTACCGGCACTTCTACATTTTACCCTTTGGCGTACCGGCACTTTTTCTTGCGTACCGGCACTTGTCACAGGCTGCCGGTACTCGACTCTGCCCTAACCACCAAAGTATGTCTTTGTGACATTTCTTTATTTACATTTTGTCAACGGAAAATTAAAAGCTGAAAAGATTTAAACAGAATAACTAATTATGTTTCCCTCTGATGGGCATGCGCGCGCTACGGCGGGATTGGACACGCCTGGGTCCAGTAGTGGCGATGCGCGATGTGCTCGCCATGGAACAAGCGCGCCTGCATTTAAAGGGAATGTGAGACGACACTCTGATTGGTTTATTGCACGTTACGCCCAAACCACACCTATGACTAATGTAGCTACTTCAGACCAACCCATTTTAGATTTGCGCTGGGCGCAAGAGTCATTTATCCCACCGGCATAATAGCAACAGCGCCCAAGATCCGCCCACAAAGCTACTTGCGCTTTGCGTTTGATACTTGCGTTTCAGACCGGCAAGATAGGGCCCAATGTCTTTATGAAATGAAACCAATGTCATGATGTCCATGATGTTTTGACCCAGTCGTGCTGTTGTACGTATGTCTAATGATAATAATAATAATAACTTGGCAGAGAAAGCAGAGGTAGCCATATTGAAGGTTAACTTCTGTCCCAAAAATGTGCAGTCACTCACAAACTCTTGTTGCACACCAATATCAATTTGTGTTTTTATGCAAACTGTATTGCTTATGCAATACTGGACATATAGGAGCTTTCTGAAAACAGCAATAATTAGCATAGCACATGCACCTCAAATACAGCAGCTGTAGTGCTTATGCTCTGCCACCCCAGGCTACTGTGTAAGAACCTCCAAAACATGCAATGATCAACTACACAGCAGCAAATAAAAAAATAGGTTGTTTTTGTTTTCAATCCTTTAATGTGAAATCATACTGATTATTTGCTGTTCTCTGCTGGCTGTGAGCAGCAGGGGTTTTAATATTCTGCACAGTAGCAAGGAAAATATGTGACGCTGTCTCGGCTCCCCCATTTCCCTTCATTAACGTGCCAGCATCCTGCCGAGACTCGGCATGTAAGGAGATTGGATCTCTCTTACGTCCTCATATATTTTTATGATAGGGGTCAGGAATAGAAATAAATGAAGGCTCAGGGAAGAAATTCAAACACAGCAACGTGTCTCTGAAATGGTAAATGCAAAAGCAAAAGAAGCCCTTGCATTTTATTGGTTGTAACATTTGATTTATTTGATGAATTATGTCTGGTTACATGAAGAAGATTAAAAAAGATGGATTCTGTGCCTCCACTGATGTAGAAAGCAGCTATGAATGAATGTATAGACCTAAACGTGTATTTTTAGTCTAGAGTGGAACTGGACACTATGTATTTACTAGCGAACTAGTTAAAATGTAGTCCTGCTGAAATATGTTATTGTAATTTTTTTTTTTTAAGTTTACTTGCGTTCATATGTCATGATTTTATTTGAGAAAAAAATTTTCAGACAGTAAAATGTGTGTTGTTTAATTTTTTTTTTTCATAAACAGGATGGTCCTGGCACACATTGAAGACATGTATTTTGGGGTGCAATGTATTAGTTAGTCCTGATAAGATTTGCTATACTGTTTTATGTTTAAATGAAAGTAAAGATTTCCATAAAATGTGTATTATGGTTCTTATTCTGAAAAAGAGTGACAACAACTAATGTTTCATAGTATTACATGCATAGGCGTAGATTACGGGGGGGACGGGGGGGACATGTCCCCACCACTATTTATAATTTGAATTTTGTCCCCACCACTTTTAAAAATATGCAAACCAATTGCGACCGAAAAAATCCCCACATACTCAACCGAAACCGTCAAGTCTAAATCATGCGATAGGCGCGCACGATGACATCCTCACCCCCCAACCCCCCCCCCCCCCCCGTCGACAATCGCGCAGCCCGCATCGACAATCGCGCACCCCCCCCCCCCCCCCCCCCCACCGTCAACAATCGCTCATTTTAAAGTACAGCGATACGGTTTATCGACATTCATTGCATAGCTGCATGCTTCTAAAATGTTGGTTCAAAAAGAAATGCAATGATATCAACTTTATGAATGAACTACCTGTCGGTAGTTTTCTAGCTTTCTGACTAGAACATGTGTTTAGGTTCAGCCTGCGCAACAAAGTTTATAAAACCAAAACATATTGGAGCAAACAATTAAAGAAACATGTTATGAAATATGAAATATTAAATTAACATTCAGTTTCTATCTTATATCCTTTGATCGATCTACAGTAGGCTATGTCAACACTAAAACCAAAGTAATACAAAGACGGCAGTCAGGCATTAAATAATAACATTTACAGGCTGCAACAGCAATTACAACACATGTCCCACAGTAATAAAATCCCTCTCTACGGCTCCATGTAAATCCACTGTCATCCATAATCCAGCACAAGGTCATGACACACAATATGAAGGGCAAGAATGCATAACATGTTAAAAAGCTTGTCCATTACAAGCTTGTCTATCATTTTTATCAAGGTAGTACAGGAAGAGACAGAGATGAGATTCTTGTCTGGTTCCATTCTTAGCCATTCAAGCTGTGAGTAGGTTTCAAAATGGCCACTTGAGACTCCCATGGCAATAAATCCCCACCATGAGGATACATAAACTATATAAATAATTGAATATATTACACTCGCTACTCCAGACCTGTGGGTTGTAACAACTCCTAACCACAGTTTCATAGGGGCATTGGTTTTATTTTAACACAGCTTAATGCTTCGTGGTAATTGAAATTCACGCTGCATTTATGTTTCATGACCATGATTTACATGCTAAGCCACACAGGACCATAGGTCCTCCTTCGCAAGCTTTCAGTGCACAATGTATTTACACATTTAGCCCACTTGAACGTACAATATTTACATACTTGAAGGTCTCTGTAGACCTGTAAAATAGAAAGTGTTTAGATTTAAATACAGAGCATATAAATATTGTGTGAAGGCATTTTTACAGAACAACAAAATAAAACCCAGCAGTAACAAGGCTATAGCGAAGTGGAACACTTCGCTATAGCCTTGTTACTGCTGGGTTTTATGTTAAATAGCATGAATAGCATGTCGAAGACTATATGGCCTATTCAACATGCTAGCAGAATACCTCCATGAGTTAAAACCACACATTTGCAAAAGAGCAACTTAAGGGAAGATTTCTCTGGGGACCAGGGTGAAGATCAAGACAAAGGCCCTACATCCAGAATTACATACAGAGCTACTGATTATCATTGATTTTAGAGCTCAATAATCAATGAATCCCTGGCGCAGTGTTGAATAATGTAGCACAGCCTTCCTTCTGGTGTTGACGCCCCATGGGATGTTCAGAATTGAGAGTAATCCCATGCACAAGTCCGATATAGAATTATGGAGCTCTCCCAGACCGTTAAGCCTGCTGAGGGCTCCCCTTAAAAGCAAAGAAGATTTATGACGACTTGCAAAAGAAAATGGTTGAGATTCACCGTTGGAGAGAAAAATCTTTATTCCTTGCGACGGCGAAGGGCTGTTCCTGGTTTTATAGGACACTGATCCAACCTCACATGTTCTCGTGTTCACTCCACCTCCATGGAAAAGCGAGAGCTCTAGATTGCACAGACACTAGTAAGGCCTGACGGGCACAATAATGAAGGCATCACTCATCCTTAGAAAGTTGGACTGTGTGAAATTCAACACCATTGGATGGCGAATGGGCAATTTTCAATAAGTCATCTTTGCAACTTCTCTAGCAAAGAATATTACTATTAATTGGGCAAATGAAGAATATGAAAGCAAGGCTAAGGTTGAAATGGAGAGGCCGAGATGTCTCTGGACATCTCAAGAGATATCAGTGGGAGGGCCCAGAGTATTGGGAGGAAATTAGCTGATCACCCTCCCCCCTCATGTCCAAAACATCACACGCCATGTGAAAATGATGTGTCATATGACAAGTTGTGTGACATAAACCAGACAAACTGTGGTGGCTTTCAAGCATCAGTTGGTGTGCAGTGAAGCATTGGAGTACGGAAAGCGACAGCACTTTGCTACAGGGTTCGTTGACAGTATAGGACATGTCATCTCTGGCTTTTTTTCCATCTCTGGTCCTTACACCTTTTCAGATTTCAAATGCCATTAATACTGAATCACAGTTGCACATATACTTCTAGAATTTTATTTACATCAAATGTTTTGCAATTTTTTGTGGATAGATTACAGTTTGTAATTGGCACAGGTATTTGTAATTGACACAGAAAAAAAGGTATTGGCATTTTAACGATGGCGAGCTTGACCTAAAAACAGCCTGATAATAACAGTGCTACACAGTATTTTTAGTTGGCCAACACATTTCACAACATAGTTTAACTACAACTGACACATTTTTAGCTTTTACTTGAGTTGTCTGAAGCGCAGAAGGTTAATTATGGCCTGCAATAAATAGGCTTGTTCGTATATGTATGTTCGTAGGATGAATTGTATCAAACAAAAGGTGTGTTCCTCACTGGATTTTTGACTCATCAGCACAACTGTAGTGTTTCATGCTTGTGTGGATGATGACATTGCAGGGCAATTCAAAATTAAATGAAAACTGTTAAGTGAAATCCCTTTAACAGATATCCATTGATCTGTATGTGAGACCACTGCTTAGGAACTTGGTAGATTGAAATGCAGTTTTTCATGCTTTTTTTTGTGCCCCTTTGGACACTTCCAGTTATCCCACACACCATCATGAGGCAGTAGGCACATATCGGCACTGAATGGTCCCAGGTTCATGGCAGCACATTCTCAACACTATCAAGCATCTTTTGGAACGAGGTGGAAGGGGCTGTTTGCTGTGACCTTTGCGTAAAATGTGCTATTTGGAGCAAATTTTCATTTGATTTTCACAGATCATTTTTACATGCCTCAAAATTCTGTACAAGGTATCCAACATGTTATTGAATATGTGATCAGGCTATTTCATGCAGTTCTACAAAACCAACAAAGACACAACATGCTACCAGAAGTATACTTTGAAATTGGCTTTTTAACATCCGCATCTAGGATTTCAGCATTTTTTGGATTAGCCTAATCTTGATATTGGCATTGGTATGTGTCCTCTTTCGATCTTTAACCAACCTCATCACCAAGTTAAAGAAAAGAAGGTAGAGAGCATGAATTAATTGATTATAATTGATCAAAGAACTATACACACTCTCTCAATTTTTGCTAATAAATTAATGAATCCTACTATGGTTTATTACATTGAACTGTAAGATAATTAACCTATTAAATATAAAAGCGATCACATTTATTTAAATGAGAATCCATCCATTCCTGATTTAAAGAAAACGAAGCTGACAGTGGAAACAGCTGATCAGTCATGTGAGGTCAATGTTCTCTACGTCAGAACTTATTCCGCAAAGGTGTTACCCTCTCCCATTTAGTGCATTAACTCTTTTTCAAAAAAGCCACCTCAAGCGAGCGTAAGTTTTTTTTGCCTTTTTTCGAATTTTGCTGTTTCCATCAACCTTTTCAAATACTGATACATCAAAATGCGCATGAAAATACATTGACGGAAACGCAGCTAATGTAGCCTTAAAGTTTCCGAAGACACACGGCTTCCATAGTATGAGAGTAGGCCTACTTCCAATTATCACAAAGCAAATAAGTGGTTTGAACATTGTGCAAAGTTTTAATGAAATTGCGTGGAATTGCGTCATAAAAAATAAACAAAGCATTCAAATCCTGAATTGAGATTCAAATACCTATCAAATAATTATCTGAATATTCGGGCTCAGCCCTAGTGTCTTGCAACCAATTTTTTATTGTACATATAAAAAATGCAATGCAATATACGTTGACACTCCCATGTTTTACAAGTATAATTATATTGTCTATATAATTATAAATTATAATATTTTAGAGCAGGCGTTGCACTATTTGGAAAGAGTGCTTCTTGACTATTTAACAGAGCAGACTTTAATGCCACTGGCAAAGAAGAAGTGATTGCTTCCCTTTTCAGAAAGCCCTGCGAGTATAATCTGAAGTGACTAGAGCACATCCACTTTAGGAAAGGCAACGTGTAGCGGATCACGCAATGGCGCTGACAGCATGTGCTACTGCGCGGGATGCTACTACAGGAATCATTTAAGCTACACTTATTTGTATTTTCTCTGAGGATGTCAAAAACGAGAGCCGTGCAAGCCAACAAGCTTTTTTTGCTCAGTACTGGAGTGTTGTTTCAACTTGTAATATGCAATGTATCAAAATCATTGTATGTATTTATGTATTTCACCTATGAGCTTTTAATTGTGGTCTGGAATATGTCAATAAAAAGGACCCCACAAGCCAGACATTACTTCTGGGTCTCTCCCACCAGTCTGAGCATCAGAGTAGAAAGAGAAGGTTACCAAGGTGAGTTTGTCTTAGGGGCTACAGCAGATGTATGAAGACAGATCAGTTTTGCTTGTTTTCTTGCTTGTCGAGAAGCTCAAAGTTCTGCACTCGCTGCACTTAAAATGTCAAACACAAGCTCTGGGGGAAAAAAAAGGTAGTAGAGGGGCAAGTGGTTAAAATTTACGGCACATACCTGTGAAACATTCTCGAGCCGTGACTAGAGAATTTCAGCATTTAATCTGCTCCCAGGCCTTTTACACAGCCAACACCATCTACAAACACCACTGGCGTGTACCATCTGTCGCTTCCACACTGAATGATGGAAACGGAATCACATCGCTCACTACAGTGCAGGATTTTCTTTACATCTAGCCAAGGCACCTTGTTCTAGGACAACCATTCTTTTTTGAGAGTTAGAGTAGTCGTTATCATCTCTTCACTGTTCTTCCCGAAGCCATAGAAAGCTTTATGCTTTAATGAGGCTTATTCAATTTATTTTGAATTGTGTCATGCATCACAGCAGAAGATGTATTCCGCATGAGTGAGGCTAACCACCATGTCTACCTGCACCACTGCTACACAAATTGTTTTTATGACTCATCACATCTGGAGAAAATAATACTCAACTGAGCTTCGGTGACCTAATGCTAGTATCGTCTGGAAATAAATCGTTCAATAAACTACTACGCTCTGAACATCAAAAGCTTTGTCTTGATAAATATATATACGCTGCATAGGCATAATAAAATCCTTGGTATTCGTAGATAAAACACATCTTAACAGCCAAGGATAAAAGTTTTTTTTTTTCCCCTGCCACGTTCCAAATAGCCCTACTCAATGTCCCTGTGTGGTGGTTTCCTGCGTGTCATTATGTTATTACCATCTTAAATGTTAATGGGATTTAAGGAACACTGCACATTGCCTTGAGCAGACAATTGCTCCCCCCCACCCCAGGCAATTGGCTCATTTCTCTCTCAGATGGGAGGGTCACGAGGACATTATGAATGACAAGGTGCTGACCTCTTCTCCTTGGACAGTGTGATAACAGCTTTTTTTGTTTCTTTTTCCGGCCCCCTGCATTTTCAGAGTTGAGAGCACGAGGTTGGTTTAGTTTCCATTTTCTGAAGGCTTCATTTAATAGGATAATCTCACAGCAATTACAGACATTCGATGCAGATGTAATGTCATTACATGCTCACTCGGAGAGGGGAAAAAATATCGCCGGTTAGGGGATTCGGAGAGGCACACTGTGTCTATGATTTCCGGTCCTCTGTAGGGGTAAGAACCACGCCGGCTGGAAGACACAATACTACTCCTATATTGTTCTATTTGGCAGCACAAGCCGATTAGCATGAAATTACAGCTATTTGCGACCGATCCTCATACTGCCTGCTTTGTGTTTTCCATCTTTAGAGCCAGCCAGGGTATACAAAGTGTATATAAGGATACCTATCTTTCGCCTTTTTTAAAAAAAAATGTCTTGACATCCAAAACACGAAGCAATTACAGATAAGGTCACCTGCTCTACACACTGCAAACAAAATACTTTGCACTGGCTTCGAGTCGCTTGACATTGAAGCCAATGGACGCACTGTTGCCTCGAAGCAAATTAAGCTCTCTGACAACTGCCTTTTGTACCGTTTTTGTGTGTGTGTGTGCTGTTAGCTCCAAGTGCTGAAAGCCAGAACCAAGAGAGGGAAAAAAAACACCTCAATGCGATCGAGCCAATCCTAATAACCGTTAGCGTGACTCAATTTGTTCTCTGCGGACGCGCTCCACACCCCATATCCGATAACATCATCACGTGTAACTTCAAAGTACTTTTTCTCCTGGCCTGGACAGCGAGAAAGTATAATTGGGTAGAATATATCAAGCTGGAATGACAAAAAAGGAACCTCTTTAAAAATGGAGTGTCGTTACCCAGTTACGCGATTAAAACTATTTTACCATGGGGAGAAATCCCTCCGAGTGGTATTTAAACTCAAGCATAGAGTGGATGGTGGAGGAGATTATGAAGCAGGATTATGCAGCCGTGACATTCATGGCAATACATTCAAATAGTTGTTCTTATTTAAAACATATTATGGAGGCCTGAGAGAGTGACATATCTGGTATTAGAGCTTATCCAGACTTAGCCTTAATTCATGTTTATTAATTGAGGTTACACAACTTATTTTTCATGTGGCTTCTCTGGTTTTGGTCCCCTTAGGTATCAGGTATGAGGATTAGAATACAGAAATGATGATAATGATACACTTTATTAATCCCCATGGGGAAATTCATTCTCTGCATTTAACCCATCCTATGCTAGTAGCAGTGGGCTGCCACACAACTCCAGATGTAGTGCCCTTGTCTTGGTTATGGGCAGGGCAGGAGTGTTATCTTGCATGTTTTTTGTAGTGTGGGAGGAAACCAGAGCACCTAGAGGAAACCCACGTGAACACATACAAACTCCACACTCTTGCTGTGAGGCAGCAGTGCTAACCACTGTGCCACCCGAAGGAACTGGTGTTCAGATGTGGTAGACCACGTGGAAATGCAGAGACCATACGGGCACCATAACAATCCTTTCTATGATCCACACTCGCATGATGCAAGCAGTATCACCCGTATACACACACACACATACCCCCAGTGTCACACACACCCGCACGCACATATACACATAGACACACATATACGTATAGGAAGAATAATGTGCGATAATTGCTTCTTTCATATGTCTCAGTGGCAGACACAAGATAAATATATCCTCATATTCTCACACAAAAGACTTGAAATTCCGATTTTGTTAATAGTTTTCTTGTGTTGTTTGCAGATGTTTTTTGTGTGAAATTCATATCGTTCAACAACCTCCAGCCACTTTCAGGGACCATTCAATATCACAGGCAGCTAGTAACGCACATTCTGACCAATTAAAAAGCTCTGCCAAGCAGTCAGTCATATAGGGTTCTATCCCAACTGTCCCTCTGCATCCAATCAGGGTTAGGCTCCAGCTTGCCTGCTGCTGCCCTCTGTCTGTCCATGTGTGTGTGTGTGTGTGTGTGTGAGGCCTGTCTCGCAGGCAGCTGACCGTGATCAGGGTAATTAGGAGTTGTGTTCGGTCACCGCTCCGCATCTGACAGTAACCGTGATTACCCCACTGACGGTCACCCAGTGTACAACACACACACACATCTGCACACACACACACGCAAATATGTGCAGACGTACACACACACATGTATGCACACACACGCACGCACATCATCACACACACACGCACGCACGCACATAGGTGCACACACACACACACACACACACACATGCATGCACACACACAAATACGCGCACGCAGACAAGTACACACACACACACATGTGCACGTGCACACACACACACACACACACACACACGCAAATACGCACACGCACACACGCATAGACATGCACTTAGAAAATACACATGCACAAAAGGAAAGCAAAGAGACACATGCAAGCCCATGTAGGCTCATTCAACTACACACAGTAGATACAAATGTAGACGTACACACAGACTAATGATTAACATTCAAAAACGTACATGTACACACACACACAAACACATTTTTATTCACAGTAATGCCAAACAACTTCCTGGACAAGGCATTGGTGTGTGTGTTGTGTTTAGGAACTGAACACATCTTGTTGTTCTATTGAGTTGGACAGATTACAATGCATACACGTTTTTTCCCACTAACTTTTTCTCCACTAAGCGAGGCAGAATGATTCCGACTTTTTACGAGTTCACTGTTTACGCTTCACCAAATTATACCATCCACCCCCTTTCCACCTCTCATTTAACATACTGATATGGAGTTATGGGCCTGTAGATGAGTCACACTCTACAATAGACATCAGTCATCAGGCCTGACCATCACTAACACTGACATACAGACACATTGATAGAGCTGTCCTCCATGAACCATAAACACCTTTAATGGCAATGAATAAATATTTATAATACTAATAATACTATGACATGAATCGTAAATATTATGATTTAATATGAATTAATTCACATATACAACACCTCATACACAAACGTGTAGTCTGTTACCAATCATTACTATTGTGTCCCTTTATAGGGGACCTATTGTAGAACTTTTTTATCATTAAAACACTTTCAAAACAATGATTCTGAAATGTATAGTAAAACAACGTGGGTAAATTCATCATCTGTATTGTGATATCCAGTCCTGAACTTTTCCTCGCCTGAAAACAGGCTGTAGTGGACGTTCCCTTCCCACCACTTGCTCTTTTTCTATATGGGATTGCACAACAGGCATGCTTCTGTTTCTGCTTCATCCCCGACATCTTGGAATTGCTTTGATGTGCTGCGCAAACTACCGTCACTAGTGGTCTGGATCATTTTATAGACCAGGATGTGCATGGCCATGAGCTATGTCACTAACTTAGCATCGTATATAGCGTCTTACCCTAGCTATCCATGCTGTATACCAGAAAAGATAGCTAAACCTTGCAATTATGGTGCACATAGAAACTTGTTCTATTGACATCCTTGCTGTACTGACAGTGATACATTGTTGTTTTACTTTCTACTGACAAATGTACTAATTGTAAGTTGCTTTGGACAAAAGTTTCTGCTAAATGCCCCCAAATGTAAATGCAAATGTAACTCATCATCAAATCTGCAACATTTTCTCAGTAGTGACTTTACGGTGGGACTACAGGTGCAACTGCAGGTTTTCCATTTCAACTTTCCACCATCTGTAACATTCCCCAATGAAATCCTCTTGTGTGCAAGGGCAAGGATTTTTATTACCCTTTAATAAGATCCTTCCCCCGGCAGAGAGTGCATTTCTCTGCTGATAGCCCACTCTGAATGAGGGCTGAACATGGAGCCCATACACGGAACCCAGTGTTAACCCCGCCGTCTTGACGAGGCTATACAATGAGGCAGAAATGGACGGATGCCACGGCTATTACAGAACATGGTAATCCTCTTATGTTAAGTTAACAGGGGTTTGGATGTCAGGCAGGCAGGCAGGCATGGAGAGGGAGAAGGAGAGGGAGAGGGAGAGAGAGAGAGATAGAGAGTGGCGTTTATAGGAGTTTGGTTCCTCCAGAACAATAGCGCCACTAGATAAGTCGTTAACCTCCACCTCTCATTGACCCACAAAAATAGCAGCAAGATGGTCGGTTTTTGTTTTTACTTTGGTTGCCTGGTGATGAAACAATTACTCCATGATTCAACAGGAAATAAATTAATGATCAGTTTGTCAATAGCTTAATAGTTTTTTGGCAATCAGTCAATTAGTCAATTGGCAGTTTACTGCTTAAAATGCTTCAGAATGATTGTTTTTCTCAGGTTTCAGATTGTTTTTTCTCAGTTGTTCATTTGTTGATCACTTTGGGCACTGGCTACTCATGTTTGCCATTATTTATAGCATTCAATAAATAATGACTTGATTATTTGAAACATTTATAAATATATTTATGGTCAATAAAAATAATCATGAACTGCAGCCCTATTGTGTTGCACATATACAAACAAACAAGACTAAGTGAAAACCTAGTATGTGGCTGGACCGTGAATCCGTCCTTAGCGCTCGATACTCAGGAATGAATGGCAGTGAATAAACAGAGCGCTTGTAAAGGCTCTCTGAGGAAGTACGAGAGGACTGTCCTCGCCTATGTATTTTGAAAGAGTAAAACACCCAATGGGGAAACAACAACCACGTCATCACTCACTCCGACCAATGGAGCAAAAATCTCTCAACCAATCAGGACTCATGCATTAAACAGAAGTACAATTGCATGCCAATGCAAAGCATATATATACACATCTCTCATTCATGCTCATCTCTGTTGTTTTCATTGCGATTTGTTGCAGCCCTCCTCCATCCCCTTCACCTCCGGGGCGAGGCTCCACCTGTCTATGGAGAAAGAGATGGCGTCCTCCAGGGCCGAGGTCCATCTAGTCACCACCAGTGTCTAGACACCATCATCTCCCGGCAGACTTCATGGGATCCATTGTCCCCATGAAGAATGATTTGATGATGTCCTAATGCCAAATGTGTTGTCAATAAATGTTGTGGTTCATTTTTTAATACTAGTCTCTCCTGATTGAAATGGTGTAACTCTATCACTCAGTCACTCAGTCACTCACTTACTCAGTGACAGAGCATCACAGATGCTCTGTCATAGGCATGCTGGTCCAGCCAAAAACTAGGGATGTTCACAATTAGTTGATTCGACTAGTAGATTCGACTAGTCGTTGCTGCACTTGCTAGTTGGCACCAGAAATACTAGTCAGTTAATCGCTTTTTAAAAATATTCTGCCGAGATATGAATTGCGGAAGCCCGCCATACATTGAATTACACCATTCTTTAAATAATATAATGATAAACGATAAACAACTTATAGTTTCCCAAAACATCAAATCTTTTATCTAATTAGGCTTTTTCATTTAATCTGGTTCACAATTCTCCACAGCACTCTTCACCCCAGTCAGTAACTGAGGTCAGGCGCACTGCCGTTCGCGATCAGTTGGTCTTTTCATGACTTAATTTAAATATCTTGTTTTAATTAGATATAGAATAATAACCATGGATGTATGAAGGAGCTTGGGCTCCCGCTGAAGGCTTGAACTCTGAAGCTGCGCACACACTGGCTTGCCCTGTTCTAATCGCTCCAGAGGCGCATTGTTGAAATGTCAATGATTTCAGTCCATTTCACAGCAAAAAAAAAACTATCCGCCTGATTATATTTACTTATGTCTTAACTTTCTTTACCGAGTTTGAGCAAACAGCGGCTCACTTGCCCACAGTAATTAGTCTAAAGAACCACACCCATTGTTATCATGATTTGACAGACGATAATTTATTTTGGATAATGATTTAGATTTAAACTTCCAAAGCTAGACAACTCATAATTGTTTTTTCACCCAACATTTCAACTTGTGTGATTCAGAACACATTTGATACAGGAGAGCCGACTGCAATGATGCACGTCGCAAAATACTTTTTAGCCTAATTCAAAATAAAAAACATCAATAACTCCCCCATTTTTTTTTTTGCACTTGAGGAGAGCACAGAAGAAACAGCTGGTGAAGTCTCCACAGCAGCTGCATCCTGGGTGCTCAGGAAGACGGCTACAATCATGTTACCTCATTAGCTAGAATTTCTCCCAGACCGACATTTGGCTGCCGTCTACAGCACATCGGTGAATTTCATCTGAGGGGTTGCTCATCAAAGCCCCTCTTTCAAAATGGCCTCCAGGGCCGTTTTTTTTTTTTTTTTTTGGGGGGGGGGGGGGGGGGGGGGGTAAAGTTAAGTCACTTTGAAAGCACTTGATGAAAGGGAGGTTCTGAGAGCAGGGGAGGCAGAGCGAGTGCAACACACAGGCCATGGACATTGATAAAAGGTCAACGGTATCAATATTCCAGCAGCAATGCACTGAAGGGTAATGCGCTGGATGCACAGAAGGGTAAACATTGGCAAACCCCCCACATCTTTCAAAATAAAAGCCCAGCAATGCAAAGATTCTAAGAAGAGAAGGACCTCACACATTCAAGCCAGTGGTCTTCAAGCAAGGTGGGGGATCATCCAACACTTCACAACCGATCAAAACGCGCTTCAGAAACCGCTTTCAAAACCCAGACTCACCTGTCCTTGCCTGTCTCCTTCTTGAACACCATGTCACAGTAGTTCATGCGCTCCTCAGTAGTGACGTAGATGCGGGCCTGCGGGTACCGGTCGGCCGCCTGCCGCAGCATGTTATACACCACGCCCTTACCGTCCCGGCGCATGTTGCGCAGGGGCCCCCACACCACGTACACCGTGTCATTGGCCGCCGCTGCTGCGAAGAACTGCTGCGGCCTCTGCAGGAGCAAGGGCACGCTGGTGTGTGACACCACCCGCAGCGTGGTCCTCTGGCCCACGTCGCGCTCAAAGCCTCGTGATGGCGCGTTGTTCATGCGCCACACGCAGGAGGAGCGGTCGATGCTAGGCCCCGCCCCCTGGCCCAGCATCTGGCCCGAGCTGGACACGATGCTGCACAGCTCGCAGTGCAGCTGCAGCGGCTGTAGTCGGGGACAAATGATATTATTAATAATAATAATAATAATAATAATAATAATAATAATAATAATAATAATACAATTTAGGAAATCGATAAATGTGAGTATCACAATACATTTCGTTTTCAATTTCGTCCGATTGACTCAAAATATTTTGTTAAATTATTATTTATAAGCCAGAAACGTCAAGAGTAATCTTAATTGAAGCAAATGAATGGTGCCGTCCTACAGAGGCCATTATAGTGTATTCACCTATAGTCCATTTTCGCATCAATTACGTTCTGTTCAGTTTGGACACACGACGGACCTACAGAACGCGCACCCCAACTACGTATCCCCCAAAATCATATTCTGAGGTCCCTGCCGATTCCTCTCTCCAATAATAATAGAAACAGAGGGTTCAATGTCTTATTATCGTATTCCAAATATGATATCTTATTACGAGTGTAATGATTACAAACTATGTGAAGCCAATTATGTATTAATTTTTAAATGGATTTCCCCAGCGATAGATGTTGTCTAAAATATGCATATCTGTGAATTATCTTCGTTTAGGCACTGTCAGGAATTTTAGATTTGCCCTTTTATTCCTTTTTTTTCTCCATCCAAATGTAACACGATTTCAGGATTACAGGCTGTAATCTTGTAATATCATCACAGTGTAGTTAAAATGATGAATCATGAAGGAGAGTCAGCAAAAGAGTTTGTCTTGCCACTTGCAAATGGGTGTTGCATGATGTAGAGCAAAATGGACTCCTTTAATTGTGTGTGTGTGTGTGTGTGTGTGCCCTTTTGATATTTTAATTTTTCTCCCCTTAGATTAATGTCGCTGCATTTAGAAGCAGCAGTGATTACACTAATGGAATTTGGACCCATCAAGGTCACAAAGGGTTTATGAAGGATCAATCAAGCTTGCGTTTTCACAAATAACTAAGTGTCTTAATACACCAGTGTTTTCCTACCATAGATAATATTAGTGGGCACTCCACCAACTTATTATGTTGTATGTATACTTTCCCACTCATAACATCAGGTAAACAATTTCAATGTAAATTGTCAATATATACACGTTTCCCTTAAAAACATGAGAAAAAATGTATTTTTTTGTGTTGCACTTCCGTCAATTATGCAGGTGTGTCCGACTACACCTACTACCGACTACACTAATCATTTGTAAGGACTCGACAACCTTTTGACATTTTGACATCCCATGCATTATGGGATTCCATTGTTCAACAAACAACAACAATCACACTGGCCATTGTTTTTTGTGAAGGGGATGGCGACTGACTGTCTGACTTGGAAATGGAAGATTAAGTCAATGGTAGCTAATACAGTTGATTTTGTTTAGATAGAGCCAAACCTAAGTGAATGAATGTAGTAATAAAAAAAAAAGAGGGGGGGGGTGGATGGTGTCACGACTTAGCCTTGCACCATCATTTGCTTAATGGCGAATAAAACAAATGCAGCTGATCTGAACAGAAATTGCATTTGTGCTATGGTGCTCTGTGTTTGTTTTTTTTGTCCTGCTCTCAACATGAGTGGGGTCCTGACTAGCACAGCTGGTGACTACTTCAACTGGTAGAGCATGGCATTAACATTGCCAGGGTTAGGAGTTCGATTCCCACTGGGACCACCCATGCAATGTATGCACTCACGGTATTGTAAGACATGCTAGTGGGCCTACTATAATGGATGTATTGAACATGGTCGGAGAGTACAGTATAATATATATATGTGTGTTGATGTGTGGACTCTCAGCTCAGAGAGACTTGAGAGACATTATGTTGACTTTCCTGCTGGCATATCTCTGTGGAATACGCCCATGGAAACACAAACACAAACAGACAACAAATAATCGATCGCATCAAAGCAAGTGCCTGCTCATATGGCTACTATTGATCTCCACCAATAAGTACTGCTGGGGTGCTGTTGAGCACGGCACCAACGATCTACTTGGAGTAAGTAAGGCTGAGAATGTAAGTGGAGGACAAGAAGCTGAGCTGAAGGAGTGCTCCCGCTACGTGATAGGACTAGCATAACCTGGAACCCATTGTAACTGCTCCATCAGCACTTCATTCTTCCATCGTTAATGTCGGCCAATCAATGAAGTGTTATGACCTCAGCTGTTGTGACATGATTCATGGCGATGAAGGGGGGAGGGTGTCTGAGAGTGTACGGGTGCACCGAGCGTGAAGTGCAAACCTTTTTATAATCACACTCGTTTAAACCCCCACTTATTAATCACACCGTCTACTGGGCAAATCGCACATGGACTAAGGTATTAGTGCATTAAAAGAGGTTTTTTTTCCCTTAACATACAGGTAGTCGTTAATTTTTATAATACCACCGTGTGTGCTTGACCTTGCCTGTTCATTAATAAAACTCCCAAACAGGATTCATTAATAAGCAATAATTACTTCACCAAATGCCTCCCTAGGTTTTTAACAGTCTGTGATGGAGAAGAAGAAAAAACCTATTGATAAGAATTAGCTTTCTGGCTTTGACAACGGAGCCTGGTGAATTTCACCTTGGTGTTTGCTAAAGTCAACTACATATAGAGCAGGAATGTAATTTACTTCAGAATATGATATCTGAGGGACTAAATTGAGTTGACTGAAAAAATCAAGTTAAGACCACTTTCTTTACTCTTACAAAATATGGTTGTTTTCCTTTCTTTTTTAACAGTCTGGGGCCATGCAGATTTCTCATTAAAATTATCAACACAGTGATCTGAAAAAACAAAAGCAATTTAAAAGAAAAAATTGCTATTTCCCAACCCCTTGTTATCATTTCAAATGCGGCCTGTTCGCGGGTTTGTAATGAAACACTGAGTTTCTGTTTGAAGTCCTGTGTGTGACAATGTCGAAGCAGAGCGGTGGGCGAGTATGGCAAGACAAATGTGTTCCATTCCTCCCAAAATCCCCTGCATCACACCGAGTGACAGGCTAAATCAAATCAGGAAAATAAGGCGGCCGTGTGTTATTCGGAGAGGGGCCAGGTGAACTACTCACTCACAACATGCGGCTTTGCACACCGTCAGATTGACAGGCCCTGACGCCATGGTGGATCAACGGGAAAAATTGCCTAGCTAGTCAATAGGAATGATCACTGCTCGTGGTGTTTTACTCTGGTGCTGTGGGAAGTGGATCTCTCTCTCTCTCTCCCCTAAAGCCTTAATAGCTCCAGACATCACCTTGACCGTCCGATATGTCCCTGCCCCCCCCCCAACTCATCGCAAAATCCCTGGCGAGGCCTTAATGACAACATGGATATTTAGGCCAATCAGTGTCTCCCCCTCCACCATCCTCCTCCTCCCCTCCCACATATCCATCACCCATCCCCCCCCCCCCGGTCCTAAAATAAAATAAAAGGGCCTAATTCCTCCTCAGCTGCCATTCTGGTATCCAAGTTAGATACATCTCCTGTGTTGGGGTTATTTAGTGGGATGGGGGGTGTGGGTGAGTGACTTAAAACAAGCTGGGTTCAGGTGGTCTGCCAGCGTGAGGTGCGGTTGCGGGATGCGTCGCCATTGCCTTTGGTGCCCGAGTTGCATGGATGCAGCTCTCCAGAGGGAGATAAGATGGGAGAAGGGGAACATGGGGAGGGTGGTAGGGGGGGCTAACATCCGCTGTTCATTATGAGGATAAGGGACCCTAGGAGGTGCCCCCGATCAAGAGCCATGGAGAACATGCAGAGGACCCGAGCGTTCGATACCGGGTCGACTGGGAAATATGGCGCGGATCTCTCTGCTGACAAAATCCATGCTGTTTTTCATTCTTCTCCCCCCTGTGTGAATATCCAATACTCTCTCGTCTACACTCCTGCCTCCAAGTTCAATCTCACTTTATTTTTTTCAGACAACACACCCAGCCACCTTCCCTGAGCAGCAAACACACGGCTGCTGGGTTTCACATGTTGATGCGGTGGGGAATTAAAAGGCTTTGATATTTCAATTTCCATAAATTGCGCGGGGAGTACGCAGTGGCGTAGCTGTTTGAAGGTAGCAGAATGGAGATCTCGGACACGGGGGTTTGGAATTACAAAGGAATAATGTACACCAGAGACATCAAACCGCGTTTTTCAAACCCATCGCAAAAAACTGTGATAATGAATAAAGAAAATCTATTAGGAGTTGCTGCTCTTGTGCCGCTGTAGCTGAATACGTAGCGTGGAGGTAATCTGGTATGATTGCAGGCTAATGCTTAGATAAAGAAGTATGTATCACTTTGTTTGTGAAAAAAGGTTTAAGGCATTTTTCTCTGTGTAACCATTTCCTACACGAATCACAAGAAAATGTAATATTGTTGAAATTGATAGAAATTGTAATATAATTGTAATATAAATATGCATGTGCGCATGTGCGTGTGTGCAGTGTGTATGGTTGTGTGTGTTGTTTGATTGATGCTGGATTCATGAACTTATAGAGTTGGTAGTGAAATAATTTCAACATCAATATCCCTGCAATCAACATTTTTAAATTGGGCTGCAGACCACATTTCAAAGGCACACTGCATTGGAAATTAAATAATACCAACAAACATTAACATTAACTTTTAATTAAGGAAAATTCCCTGGATAGGTATTTCTGCAGACGTATAAGATAAGTCAGTCCTTTATCAATCCTAGACGAGAAAACATATCTACCGTATGCTAGTAGCAGCCGCTGTCACGTTGGTTAGGCTCTGATGTCTTCATGCTAGATAGCAAGCTATCCCTTACCCATTAATGTATTACAACAACTCGCAAAAAAAACTGGAAAGTTATGTTTTCTTCCGCTTTTTTACATTTTCTGGTCACGAAGCTGGAGGATGCGCATTAGTCAAGCACGATGGTGCTGAGGCTAGCGTGCATGCTCAAAACTGGTGACCGGGCATCGATACCAGAGTTGGCCCCTCGGAAATATTCCCTGTAGCCAGGAGAAGTGAGTGTAGCGGCTTGCACTTACTTCCTGCTTGGGTACGCTCACATAGCCCTGGGTGTGGCTTGAAGGCCCGGTGAGGCTGCCGAGAGAACATCCAGTGACTGCTGAAGGTCTGGCCGAACACGGGCTGCAGCAGAACGTACGGCTTCTCTGAGTAGTTGACTACCACGACCAGGAGGGACACCGCCACCACCAGGCTGGTGGCTATCACCGACTTCCTCTGTAGAGAGAGAGACACAGAGAAACTTTCTTTGTGGTTTATATTTTCTACCTTTTTATGCAACATATCTCATTTTATATCTCATTTTTATATATACATTTTTGTAATTTCCAAGTCAACACTGCTATTTTTTTCATTGAGAGAGAGAGCGAGAGCGAAGAGAAAAAGAGATGGTAGATGTGTGCATCAGCCATGGTCAGGTCAAGGCTAGTTTATTTTTATAGCACTAAACTCTCAAAGGTCTCATAGGTCTCCACAGGCCCCAGGTTTCAAGTTCAAATTAGATTTTGGCAACCTAACCTTAAGTCCTCATGCGGGGAAAGACTAAAAACACCCCAAACAGTGAGAAAATGAAAGAAAACTTGAGACTGAATAACGGGGGCAGACAGATATGACAAAAAAAAAAAAATGAAGCAGAGTTTTCACAAGTGAATGACAAAAATGTAGGGCTGCAACGATTAGTTGATTAATCAATTAGTCTATCGACAGAAAATTAATCAAATCCATTCTTAATAATCAATTAAACATTTAGGTCATTTATCAAGCTGCTTGATGCTTCAGAAATTCAAATGTTTGGTTCATGGATCATTATAAAATGAATACTTGAGTTTTTCTTGGCTGCTTGTCAGATAAAGCAAGCACATTTAAGACAACACATTATTGCTATTATTTATGACATTTATTCTAGACCAAATGATTCATCTAAAAAATGATTGTTAGATTAATCGACAATGAAAATAATCGTTAGTTGCAGCCCTACAAAAATGTTATTCAAGGCTTGGTTTAAAGAACCTCTCAGACCTGAGCTTCTCAATGGCCAATGTGTGGACATTTTGTACTCAAAATATATATTTTGTACATATTTTGGCTGTACTGTGAGTGTATATTGCTGGATTGTACATTTAAAATTGATGGAGGTAGTGCTGGAGAATTGGTCAGTTAAAGTTATAGACCAGGACTAGTGTGGAAAGAATTGCCCTCTCTCTGGTCCTAATAAATACTATATTATAAAGGGCCCTTGAGCAAGAGAGATTTGAAAACATTGTCAATGATGGATTAGCCTGGGAACCAGACAAATTTGCGAGCTCATGTTTTATTTGCTCTTGCAGATACGTCTGGCCCCCCTCCTGTTCAGACAGATTGTTAGCCGACAGTTGTGATTGGTCCGACCCGGGCCAATCACAACTGTTTATCTAATATAGAGCAGGTCTGTTGAATCCGCTATCGCAACAGTATTAAATTAATGGGACTGTATATTTTCTCTAAGAAAATAATTAACAACTGCACTTAAAGATTTTGTTGATAGGAAAGATGTGTTTGCCATACTTCCAACAACATTTGGTCAGCGCCCGTTGATAACGCCCCTTGGAAATCGAAGAGAGGTTCCAGACTAAAACACATTTGCGAATTGGTCTGGCGATGCCAGGCTAGTGGTCGATAGTTTTAGGTTCAGGAAGTAAGTCTGGACATGTTTTAGCGACAGTTCATTGACTATAGCTCTTGGTTGTGCCAATCACCCAGGTTCAGGACTATAACTCTCTAAAAACGTTGTATTCCTTATTCTCACTTCCTAAACCTGGAAGTTCGACCTCTAACCATATTAGGGCGTACTGGAGGAGGAGCTTGTTATTGGAGACCACTTATCATTAACTGCTCATTGAAAACAAGAGAAAAAGTGCACTTTCCCAAATAACTGAAAGTGCTCAAGAGTAAGCTCCAATCAATATTTCCCATTAAAGATTGATTATGAGTCCTGAGTCCTATTTCTGTTTCGTTCTTGGGCTTTTATTGATGACAGAGGGAAAAGCTTGGGCAGCCCATGGGCAATTCACATTTCACAGTTGTTGTTTTTTTCCTTTATGTCTGACTGATTCTGTCACCTTGGATACTTCGAAATAGCTGAGCTGGCGGATCATCGTAGAAGCTGTCATGGTTTTTTTTATATATGAGAGGATTAGATTCTGATACATCTCATCCACCATAATCGACTTGTCTGTTTTGCCATCTCCGCAGCAATAATAATCACAGTAAGTGTGAGTCTCTGCTTTTTTTGCACGTCGTCGAGCGTAGAGCAGTCAGCAATCGGCTGACGGAAGTAAGAATTTACCACAGTGGGCAGAATGCGAGCTCACGCGAGCTAACGTCATGAATAATGGATGAAAGCAGATAGAGAGCGAGGGAAAAGGTGTCCAGGAGGAGATGCTATTGGCAGGCCTCAAAGTGGAGATCAATGCAGATACAGAGAAAGAGAGAGATAAAAAGATAGAGAGAGAGAGAGAGAGAGAGAGAGAGAGAGAGAGAGAGAGAGAGAGAGAGAGAGAAAGTGAAAGAGAGAGAGGGAAAGAGAGAGAGAGAGAGATAAACTATCTGCAACGGTGAGGATTGCTGCTATACATGTTTGCCGCAATGTCGCAGAACCCGAGGCACCGTGAGAGATTCCAACAGGGGAGACCAAATTTTCGGCTTCCTTCAACCCGTTGTCGATCTAATCGAAATGTTGGGTGAGGGGGCGAAAACTCCAGGTTTCCATTAAAATGTGACCTAGCACATCATTCTTTGAAGTTTACTCTTTTTTCTCATTTCCAAGAAGATTGAACGTGTGCACAAGGTGTACACCGGTGGCGACTGCCAGCTCAAGTGCACACGACACCACCGGCACCCACCACTACCACCATCACCTCCACCATCGCAACCACCACCACCACCAGCTCTGATCTCTGCACATCAAACGGCCAAAAAGCTATGTTGGAGGCATCGCTTAGTATACAGGGAAGATCAAATGCATTGTGGGAGGGAAAGAGGGGATCGTAAAAGAAGATGACCATTTGCAGGCTACATCACAAAGCCATTTGCTGTTCTTACAAACCTGGAAGAAAAGAACAAACAGATGTTTGATCTCAACCAAAAGTTCTCAAATGATTTGTATTTTATGTTGTACTGTATTGTACTATTTATTTATGCCATTTGTTATTTTAAACCACTTCCTTTGTTTGTTTCCATGGATTGATATATAATTTGAAGCTACAGTTATTATTAGGCATCCTCCAACATTTGAATGGGAAAATGAGTTAATATACTTGAGTAAGACACTGCTTTGCACGTCAGAGCTTTCCTTGGGGCATGGTCGTAATATTGTTAATTAGCAAGCTTGGTCTGCACCTGATGGCAAAGGAGGGGGTAGTGTGAGTTTAGCTCATAGCTCTATTAATAACATAAATGTATGCTCATTGAACATTTGTGCTCATTTATGTGCATTGTTTACGCTCTGCTTCTTCACACTCCCCTTTGGCTCTCGGCGTGTCTTTGGCTGCCTCACTCGGCCAACTACAACGCAAAAGATAATGAAAGTTTTGAGACATCTTTATTAACTTATTATACATGTAGAAAAATGTTTTTTTCATTTAAAACACTTTTCCAGAAGCAATCTCTTAAGAGAAATGTTTTAGGAAAAAGTGCAGATTTGATCGAGCATGCAAACACAGCAAATTGCCCCTCGGAGATAATAAAGATTCCTTGAACCTTGAACCTTGAACAAAAGAAGCAGGACTGGGGTCTGTGACTTGTTTCATTTTTGGGTAAGAGTGGAAGTCACAGGCACCAACTGAAGCAAGCATCTGTTTGCCTATTGCAATGCAGCAAATAGACTAGCTGTTAAGCAAGACAAAATAATTGCCTTTTTAGGCATGCCAAAAAGCTAACCAAACCATTATACTATTCTATAACCACTCTAAATGAAATGCAGGCCTACATGTATACCTAACTGACAAAAAACAGAGAATGACGAATCCAGTTTGTAAGTGAGGTCAGTCCATACTCATGGTTATTTATTAATTTATTTTACATTTATTTGGCAGGGACAGTACACATCAATCAACATTTTAGTTCACAATGTAAATGTGTCAGAGTTTGCCAAGAGGCTAATTTACTTCTGTAGTCCCCGGGCTGAAGTTACTGAGGTTATCCCTCCCAGTTTAAATCCATATTCAAGGAAGAAAGAAATGTTTAAGTTGAAGTATTGATGTAAATAATTTACGGTAAGTCAATTATTTATCACATTTTCAGCTGGCATATAGAATGCCAAGAGTCTAATTAACCAAGTCAGAAGCAAGTCACGTATTTAAGTTCCCTGGAGCAATACTGCTTTATTTTTAAAGGTATATTTCTATAGTCTTGTGCAGCTATGCATGGTTTATGTATAAGACAGTGCCAGTCAGTCCATTTGCATTACTACTAACAAGAAGCAGGTGTTTCATACACAATGCAAAGTCCTTTAGAATGCACGCCAAATTAATTATCAAGTAACATTTTTATTTTATTTCCCCCAGTATTGCAAATCAAAACAGACAATAAGAGCTGCAGTACCACAAATGTTGTTTTCGTTATTTTTACGTTGTTTTCGCGCAATGGGCTGGTGTCTCAGAAAAGACCTATCAACCAAAAAGTTGTGTGTGGCAGCTATTTGTGGAGGCGCTAAAAGCCCATTCTGCGCAGGTATTGATGGTGTGATCCAATCATTGGATGAGAGGACCCGGGGGGAGGGGTTGCGGAGCCACAACTATACACAGTCAGTGGGCCAGTCCCGCCAGGCCATCGGGCCCCAACCCGTACCAGTGTTGCTGGGTTTCATGCAAGGCCTATCGAAGAGGATATATAAATCTTAACAAACTAAGCCGTTTTTTTACGTTGACCTCGTAGTTAGACAGTGAAGTGAGAAAAAAGTGGGAATTTAAAGTGGAGCATGCATCTGGAAGGAGCCGATTAGGATGTGTTGTGTTGTGTAATCCAAACCTCTAGGCCTGACAGAGGATACCATGTCTCACAAACACCGCAGCCCTTTGCTTAAAAAACACGTTGTTCTACAATAACAGTAATGGTCCCTTGTGCATCATTTCCAAAAGATAATCACAACCTGAATTGAAATAACTGAAATAAGTTCAACCTGGGGGAAAGAAACATATCTGGTAGCTATTTACACAGCCCTACTGGGGATGGAAAACTTTTCAGTTGGAAAAAGTCTATCTTCCCCAGCTTCCTAAATCTCTTTGTTCAACTCTCTGTTGAACAGGAAAAAAAAGAATCCAATTTAATTCAGTGAATCTTGAGAATATTTCACCAAGCCTCTTACTCATGCACTCCTGCTTCTCTCTCTCTCTCTCTCTCTCTCTCTCTCTCTCTCTCTCTCGGGCCTTGTTGCTCTCTACTGTGAGAGGAGAGTAAACAAAAGTGAGCTCTCGGGTGTTGAATCTAGTTACCTCAAACACAAGCGTACTTAAAGCAAGGTCGCACTAGGAAAGCCTCTCAAGTGTAAAACAGCAATAGTGTGTGTGTCCGGGGGATGCTAAAATTTGGAGACACTTGTGCAAGTGCCACTTTATTCCACAATGTCATTCACACCATAACGTGATTTCATTCATTTAAAAAATCCGGTAACATTTTAGATTAGCGACCACATATTCACCATTAGTTGCTTATAAGCACGCATATTGGCTCTTTATTAGTCATTATAAAGCACTTATTAATGCATTATTCTGCATGACCATATTCTACAACTACTAGGCCAATAACTTTAACATTAGAGTTTACCCTCAATAACCTCCTAATTACTGCTTATTGGTAGTAAGTAAGGAAGTTGTTGTACATAAATTACGATCTTAGCAACTAGTTAATGGTGAATTTGTGGTCCCTAATCTAAAGTGTTACCGAAAATCCTACTTCCGGAAGTGCTTTATATTAAGGTCCTTGTAATAAGCGTTAGTTAATAGGTAATAAGGCCCTTATAAAGCATAGTTAACTGTTAATAAGTGCATAATAAAGGATTTAACCCTAATAAGGCATTGTTCTCACTTTAGATCCGGTAGCTGCAGAAAGCATCGTTAACTGTTATTAAGTGCATAGTTAACTGCTAATAAATGCATAATAAAGTCTGTAAGCAACACAAAAAGCTTAGTTGTTAATGGACCTAAATATAAAGCGCTTCCCTACTAATCGTTCAACTTTATTTTCATCCAATGCTTAAACTAGAACAAAATATCAAACTTGAGCTATTTGACCTCATTCAATCATTTCAATGCCAGCTCAATGATGTTGTACCTCCTCCTTGTGTTCCAATATAAGAGTCCAGTTATGTGTGGCGTGTTAGTCCCTGCTATGGCCAGCAGAGGGCGTGGTCCACCGGCAGCAGGAGTAGTGCAGCCAGACGTGTTGAGACAAAAGGAAAAGGAGCCTGTGTGTCTCTAGTTGCTGCTGCCTTAACATCTTAAAGGGATCTTTGGAGTTCTTTACTTTAATCCTCTTGTCTGGAAATCTCCACGCCTGACACTTGTGTATTTCTACAAAGAAATGTAGAGCCTGTGATTTAGCCAGCAACGGCTGCTTTAGCAGGAATTCTAGATTTGACATTCATCCCCAAGGGTACTTGCATAGTGTTCTAAAATGATATTCCACTGTGTGTGTACTTGGCAAATGAACAGCCCCGTTCTGCAGCTCTCACTTTGCACTTTGCATTTTATTTGCTGGTAGATTGGGTTGCTTTGTTTATACCGGTGCTCATAAATCTGGGATGTTATAGGAAACCTATTTAAATGCAAATATGCTGCTTGGAACTGCGGTTCAGGTTTTGACAAACCTCCAAAAAACGGACCAACCGACGGGTCTGCCGGCAGCAGCTTTGGCCCGCTTACAGAACCCCAGGAGGACATTCCCTACTGTCCCATTGCTCTTGATGGAGACAACCTCACATGTCCCCGCCACACACACACTCTCTCTCCCCCTCTCTCTCTCTCTCTCTCTCTCTCTCTCTCTCTCTCTCTCTCTCTCTCTCTCTCTCTCGCTCTCTTGCACATAGGCACGCACGCACACACACACACACACACACACACACATCCACCCATCAGTGGTGATATATGAAAATGAAATCCCTTAAACCAGGTCAAAAAAACACTAATCTGTGTTGATGGCACGATGGTGCTTCATGATGACAATCAGGGCCGTCGAGAATTTTAACCTCAGCTGAGTAAATGTAAATCCCTTTCTTTGTTTACACAAACACACACACACACACACATCCATTACTCAACCTTTACAAAAAACAAATTCCAACAGATTTTTTTAGAAGAGCATCATAATCCCAAATTAATAATGAAATTCCCCATACTCATTCAGTCTGTATGTTGATGACATTGAGTGTGTATGTGCGTGTGCACGTGTGTGTGTGTGTGTGTGTGTGTGTGTGTGTTTGTCTATACAGAAGCTGAACACAGAATGCACCACCGCTACAGACGCCCCCATGTTATTAATGCATTTCTGTGTATCCAGTGGGACATAATCCCTAGAAGTATAAAGGATTAAACATTGGGAGGCACCTAGCCGACCCTCTGGAAAAGAGGTAGGGATTGGGGGGGGATATCATCATAGGTTTACAGAAACAGTACAGAGGTACACTGTATACACAGATATAGCATACTATTGTGGCATTAAGGAGAAAATAGGAAGGGAAAAAAAGATGTGTGTGTCTCGCAGGTTGTAGTTTTCCACGTTGCAAACACTCCCTCACATACCATGATGCACATAGTCTACATGTCAACACAGACCTTATTACTACTACTACTAATAATAATAATAATTAAAACTGCAAGCAGTTTCGGTATTCACAGCCCATGCACCGCCGAGCACAGCGACCGCCCTTTTTCGGCGGCACGTCACTCGGGGGCCGATGACAGAAGCGTCCCCAAGCTATTTGAAACACACACACACACACACACGTGATCATAATCACAGCACCACATACACACACAAACACCGCATTATCTGCGTTATTATATATTATATATATTATATAGGGACCTGTTTATCACAGATATCTATGTGGTCGCAAAATGTAAAATATTTCACACGTGAGGCTGAGGTATGGGCAATGGCATCCCAGAATAATAAAAATAAGAATCCCTATAATAACAATAGGTATCCACAGATACTCTGTGAATACCTATAATACAACAAATAATCCAATGACTCACTCACACACCAAAACCTTTGTTTTGAGCAGCAACGAGGTAGAAGAAGTAAAGACAGCCCTATACAGTCGTCCCATGTTCATGTCCTTTTGGACCGCTGAACTCTGTGTACCGAAGGTAATTCTATATCTGCCATTCGCAAGAAATACAATACATTTTAAGCAGGTTTTGATTTGGTTTCATTGGGGAAGTGCATGGGCAATAAATAAAACATACTATTCCATGGGCCTGATCGTTTAAGTGTCTGTGAAATAGGGACACTTGACCAGGCCCATGCACTTCCCAAATGAAACCAAACCAAAACCTGCTTTAAAAATGGTGTTGTTTTTCTTGTGAATGGCAGATAGTATTAACTTCAGTGTATGGTAGAGTTAAATCTTTGTACGTTTATTACTGTGTTCAATTAAAAAATATATGTTGAGTGCCTGTGAAACAGGGACACTTGTATTGATTGTTCTGTCCTGTAATATGGATGAAGGCCCTGCATCTCATTTCATAACGCTTGCAGCACTCAGCCTGATCATCTCAGCATAGCAAGTGCTGTACCGGCTGCTGGTGGATGGATACCAAATAGACATGGAGCCATTTCGCTTTAACAGGGAGCAACAACAGATAAGAGACAGATCATCTCAAATCATTAGTCTTTGATGCATCTTTCCATTTTTTTCATGAAACAAATAATAAAGGCTTTATCCACCCCTAATTTCCCAGTCCATCCCTCAGATCAAGACAGCTATTTTTTCTGCAGAAATTACACTCAATAATATCTTTCACTCTGACACTCACCCTCAGGGAAGCTGAATTTGAAAGACACACTGATTTCTCACTCAAGATGGAGAAGACAACACAATGACCCGAGAATCTATTTCCATTTGCCAGATGAGAGCACAAGATTACTGACATTTAGCGATGTATATTTTCCCCAGAAAGCTGCCCGATGGTTTATGGTAGGGCTGCAACTAACGGTTATTTTCATAGTTGATTAAAAATGTCAAATTTCTGAAGCATCAAACAGCAAATGTTTGGTTTTTACTTGATAAATGACCTAAACGATTAATAGATTCTAAAAATGTTGCATTATTGCAGCCCTAGTTCATGGAAGATAAAAACACGGCTTATGTTTGTTGGATGAAAAGCAGCAGCATACCGTTAGATAGACAGAAGTAGTGTCCATCTGGATTGCATCTAGAGCAGTGGTTTTTTACTTCCATAAAATTCAAATATGTTCTATTATCATTTTTATAAAATAACAATGGCAAAGGAATAGAGTAGTTTGATTATTGACATGGCACAATAATTATATGTGTGATGCTGTTATTAACAGGGCTGCACATAACTTTTTTAGTGAGTTAATTTGAGTACCAGGAGATGGTGTTCGGTACGCACTCCACACGTAGCGTCGTTTCGATAATGATAAAGGCGATTCCACCGCGGGTGGAGTTGTTGACGGGGGGGTCCAGTCCGTCACTGCCACGGAGCGAGTAACGGATGTCTCACAGTACGGATGAGCACGGATGTCTCACAGTAACGGACGTTGCGATCAGCTGATTTTGCGCAGTTCTCCAGTGTGCGCACGGCGCACAGAGCACACAGCGCTCCGTTTGCCTTTTTTTGCAGGTGGGGAAACGCAGAAGTAGTACAAGATACACGTGTAGTTTTATTTTGATGACCTGATGGTGAGTTACGCAAAAGCGCTGTAGTGGCACAAGTGACGTTACGCATCGCTGATTATGGGCGCGCATGCGTACTTGCGTACCAGTTATGTGCACCCCTGGTTATTAACTATTTGACAACTGTGAGACTGTTACCCTGTAAGAAAGAAAGAAAGAAAGAAAGAAAACTAAGTTTTCCCATGGGTGAAACTTTTGTCAGCCTTTTTATTTTCTAAGAAATGTGCCCAGTGAGGGACTTTCTCTTTGCTGCCGCAAGGCTAACAGAGTGTGGTGGAAAGAGCGACTCACACTGCGTTTCTCAAAGCGCTTAAATAAGCAACAAAGACCAAACCTTTTTTTTAGTAAAAGGGATTGATGACTAAGATACCTCGGAGGTAACAAACGCAGCCTGGTTACTTCCTGTTCCATCAGCCCCCCTCCCAATATTTTTACCTCTCTAGGACTAAGTGAAATGAAGAGGATATACATCCTTATACCTTATACCTTTGATGATGTAAAGAGGGCAGAAGAACAGAAAGAGGACATAAGATAAATAAATGCCATGCATTAAAGACAGGATATGAGGAAAATAGGAAAGGAAAAGTTATCTCATGCCTGAATGGAAGATGTTATCATAAAGGTCCATAAAGAGATATTCATACCTTCAGAGCCAAGCATAAGAAGAGGTCTACTCTAATCTAATGAAAAAGAAAAGGATGCGTGTGATTTGCTATCTTCCTGAGCTATGGATCAAATGACTCAGAAGGGCGGTGTGGGTTTCAACACTTTAAGACCAGCGCCTAACAAATAGGTTTGTTTACAGGCCAGGGTCTTAAAGGACTAGGACAGCGTAATTCTGTTTTTCTTATTTCCAACACACCACCACTGAAAGAACCAACCATGTTTTATTGGTCTAGTAAAAAGGGAGATAGACCGTTACCTTTGGTGCCATAAACACTGTCTGTTGTCTAAAAAATACATCAGAATGAATCACAGAGCCATTGTTTTGCTTTGGTCAGCAGAATCTTCAGTACAAATGAATGCTACCAAACATACTCCCTCTAACTTAATGTTTGAGGAAAACGGAGATGGTGATTTGTTCTAACCCAGTATTTGTTTGGACAAACAATTGGAAGTCTAGGTAAAAAAAATTTTATGACACTTTGAATGATTGTACTGCAGTGAATCTCAGTAGCAGTCATTAGCTTAGCATTTTAATTCATGAGCAGATGTTTGTGTATATATCAAAATTGTAAAAATGTCCTATGATTATTGTGATGATAAATCCCTCCTTATTGCCCAGTGCCTGGTGCACTTATCTAGGCAGAGGTGACTGTGCACGGCTGGTAAGACAGATGCACATTGCTGTCATACGGTTGATGGAGCTATTTCCTAAGAAAAAATAAGAATATTGCAGCCTTTGCGCATTCATTGTATCCTTTACTAACTTAAGATGTTAAAATGAAGAGAAAAGAAGTAAGAGATTATCCCATGTACACTGGCACAATATACAAAAAGGCAATGAAGAATTTTGAATTGTGTCTTTTTAACTGCCAGACTGGAAAAATCTAGCAGCCAAGCAATTGTTTTAATATGTAACCCTGCATTTTTTTTTACCTGTCAAATGGTCAAATGTATCAGCCATTGGCTGGTGACAGGTGTTAAATGTGGTGTTAAACACAAGGATCTCAGGAAAAGAGAAAATAAATAGTTATGTTAAATGAATGCAGGATTGGGCGATGTTATCATTCAGTTTGTCTGTTTCGACCATTCATTTAAAAATTGGTTGTCAAGACTTATGAGTTGTTGTTGTTGTAGCTCACTGCTCTCTCATATTACAGGTGTCAAGGTCTGCATAAACACCCCTGTGACAGTTTTACAACGTTGCAAGTGGCCAAGTGAAAATGAGATCACCACCACATGCACTGGATCTCCCTCGCTGCAACCTCGCGCAGTTGGACTTCTAATAAAAAAATAAAAAAATAAATAGCCATGAATAAAGATCTGTCTGCCCCATCTGCTGGACCAACAGAACTGCTGAACTGTTACTGCGTGCCTGTAACATGGCAACGGGACACAGCCGACGACATCCAACCCCCGAGAATAAACAAACAAAAATAGAAAAAATCACAAACAATATCGCTGTGCAATTAAAATGTCTAAGAATGGTTTGACCGCTCAGATACCGCCACCCCCACCACTACCACAACAGAATTACAAAAGAAACACAGGGTCACTAACATGCTGTGGAGTGAGGCAATGTTGAACGTAACCATGGCGTTTGTCCTGTTTTCTAAAGCTCTCTAAAAGCACCACTCTTTTGTACTTTGGGAAATAGCATCAATCACATGGAACATCATAACCTGATATATTACTAACATTTAATATCCATACTTCATATCCCTCAACAAGCAGACGCAAACAGGGCTTTGGTTCACCAAAGGCAATCATGCACCACTGTATAGGAGACCCTGTGTTGAGGGGGCTCTCGTAGGAGATAACAACAGTATATAGTGGCTTTGATAGCTATAGATGTTGATTACCATGTTCTCAGTCAAGGGCTCTTAGTCGAGGGCTCTCCTGCTGAATGTGCACAACACTGACTTCGTAGCACATAACCCCATACTTGGGTGAGACAGAGAGAGCGCGAGCGGGGGGGGGGGGGGGGGGAAGAGGAGGGGGAGAGAGAGAGAGAGTGAGATGAACTTGAGAACAAAAAGCTCATGCATTTCCTTGAGAAACACATGTAGGATGTGGTCAACACCTACCCTTGGGACGGGGTGGGCTGATAAAAGGCATGCATGTTACCCGTCAAGTCTTGAATGAGACGAGAACAAATCGCAGCCAGCGGAGAGACACTGAATTAAGCCAAAAAGCTGGCCTACAGGGAACACTGGAGGGAGGGGGTGGAGGGTGGGTGGGGTAAACACTAATGCAATTACAAGGGATTTTCTGCCTCCTCAGAGGCTGGGTTCAAGGGCGGTGCATCATATGCAACAGGCTGAAGGCGTATGTAAGCAGACAGGGGATGATCCAGGGCTCATCACACGCCACAGCTGCACCCGCCCGCCATCAGCCACCTCTGTGCGGCAAAACCGTGCCGATATGGGGTTTCACATCCAGATGACTTCATGTCCCAGTTTCACCATGAGGGAGAGGAAGGAAGGCAATAGAGTCCATTGTTGTGCGATTCACAACAAATGCATGTATATAAATGCATGGTCCATATGGGAGTGCATCTGTTCACTCTGTACAGATGTTTAACTTATTGACCTGTTGTAAGTTGTATGTGTAAACGGCTTGGCCAATAGCGTTACTAGGAGTAATGAGATATGGAAGTGAAATTGTATACTTTGCATACATTTCTATATAAAAGTGGCTCACTGAAGTGTTTTTCTTTCTTGTTCTTATTGCACAACTAACTTCTTGTTTTGTAACTTATTATTTTTGCTTTTTGTTGTGAATACCCCCAGGTCTGTGCATCACAGAGCCTACACCTCACCGGGCTGCCAGGCTGCTTTTGTCTGGCTTGTGATTGGCCAGAGCCAGTGGGCGAGATCCAACTTAGCCAAGCCTACAATTAGCAGATTTCTGGGCCAAAGCAGCGCAAATTTGCAGGTAGGTGATGCCAAGTGTATTTCTGAAGCAGTGGAGCAGCTACCCACTGTAAGTTAAAGTTGAATGGATGGAAAATGCATAACGTTTTAGAGCCTACAGGGAGTACTATGAAAATCCTGGACTTTTCAATTTTGGTTTACAGTAAGACCCTAAATCCCTCTATAAAAGTCAAGTGTGTCCCTAGGATGTACGTACCCTGTCAGTGTAAAACTATTTTCACATTCATTTATGGTTTAAATTTTAGTTTTGAATGCTAACTCTATTTCTTGACTCTGTATGACCGGTACAAATTGGAAAAGGCCTACAAAGAACAACTTTTACAGTACATACTAAATAGGAATCAAATTAATTCATCACATACATACACAAAAACAAAGAGTTAGCATTCCCTACACCCCTAAAAAGTGAGTACCTCGGACATATGTGGTGCTCCGATGTAGTAGCAAGAAAGGTAATCTTAATAATTCACAGCCATTCAAACCGCACGTCCGCAGCACAGTCCAGCCAAGAGCTAAGATTTGCATTGACCATGGATCCTTCCTCCATGGTCAATGCAAATCCATAGTCACTCCTTATCCAGCCAGATCCACAGCAGTGTCACCCATGACAGCAGCAGCAGAAGTAGTCATGCCAAGGCAAGCCCCTGAATGGTTGTGTGTTCCGGCTAGCATGCGGCGTGCTAACCAGAAATAGCTATCGGATCGGGCTGGCATCGCCTGGCCTGATCACCAAGGATCTGCCATCAGATCTTGCAGCTCCGTCGGCGAGCCGCAGATTGGCACTTGCTGTGTCACCGAGCCGAGAGCCGATTGGGCATCTTAGAGACACTAAGTGCTAAGAGGTCAACGTTAATCCACGGGGCCGTGTGACCCTGTGATCGCATGTACAACTGGTCATGGGCAAGGGTGTATTGACGTTGTACAGGTGAGGTGGGGTCAGATAGGTGCAGCCAATGAAGTACCACTGTGTTGTCATGTGACAGGCGCCTTTGGCATTACCCTCACTTGTTTCATGCATTAGAAAATGAGTTGGATAAAGGCATGCACATGTTATCTATCATTTAAATTAGCGGTGACATGCTTTTTTTCCCCTGAGTAGATTAGGAATCAACATTAATTATACAATTACATTAATGACATTATACAAAATGTATGGATTCTGTACATTTTAGATTGGGATTACTTTAAATTAGCTTGTGGTTTTCTGATAATTAATGCATTTGATTGCTGTAGAGGAGTGTTTTGTCCACAATTAGCAGTATGATCAGGATGATCAGTACATTACAGAGGCTCAGTCATAAGGGGTCTAGGATGGATATGAAACAGTGGTTTTCAATGTGATGTATAGAGGCACTATCCAGTAAATATAATGGTATTTAAGGGTGGGAGCTGGATGAAACAAAAAAGCTTTGTGATAATGATCAGAATATCCCACTTGGCATTCTTGGTATTCAAGGCTATAACAACGATTGATTGATTTATAGATAGATAGATAGATGGATGGATGGATGGATGGATGGATGGATGGATGGATGGATGGATGGATGGATGGATGGATGGATGGATGGATGGATGGATAGACAGACAGACAGACAGACAGACAGACAGACAGACAGACAGATACGCATACGTGCGAGTGTGTGTGCATTTTTCACGTGTTTGACCAGATGTGAAATAATAACACACTTACATACTTAAAAAGAACAAGAAACACACAGCCCAAACGAATCAAGGCCTTGTGTGATTGCCATTGGATGACACCTTCATCACAATCTCACATCTTGTGAAGTCTCCTTCCCTATACGATAAGACTCAAAAGCAAACAAAGGAATCCAGGGGACTCCAGCCAAACTTCACAGCATACCCAAGTCTGGGACACAGAGGGTACGCTCAAAGGGAAACCTGAGTGCCGGTGTGTTAAAACTTTGAATGAAAACAACGGTCCCCCCCCCCTCCAAGTCCCATTTCCCAACTCCCACCCCAGGCAAGCCGTGTCCGGTTTGTCAGTGGGCACAGAGACTGCCTCATGGGGGCCAGGAGTCAAGGTCTGTCTGGGATTCATCTCTTCAAGTCTAAAGAAAATGGGACATCCGCAACATACCCTGTAGCACATAGACAGCCCTGTACACTCACAATTGACAATCTACCTCTGTGACAATTGTATCATAAAAATATCTCCCTCCTTGTTGTTATTCTTGGTAAAGAAAAAAAAATAATATATTGTTTTCATGTTTTTTTTCCTCCAAATCCTGTTTCACTGTTGCCATTTGAAAAAGTTTAGGCCATGGGAATGAGGATAGACTAGATTTGTCTAGTCTTTGTGTGTGTGTGTCATCCTAAATTAAACTAAAAAAGTGTGTAAAATGAGTGCACGTAATTGTGTGTGTGTGTGTGTGTGTGTGTGTGTGTGTGTGTTTGTTTGCGGCAAGCTTTGTGTATTCCTTTGTATTTGCACAAATGTGACTGTTCTAATGGCGTCGTAACGGGCATCTGCCTGACCTGCAGTGCATGGAAACACAAGCTAGCTCTGTTGGCCTTGTTATGCCAGGCGTTGTTAAATAGCAGTGGTGATGACATCACTCCATTTGCTGGTGTGCAACACGGTGGGAAAGCTCACAGCCAATGGGAAAGGTGCAGGGCAACAATTGAGGCCTTTCTGTGTCCAGCAGACCTCTTCCCTGGTGAACTCACACCTCTAGCTGACACAGGCCTAGCCCCGCCACAGGACAGACCTGTTTCCTACAATCCTAGTTCCCAGTTATTGGGGTACAGTGATCTGGATGATGACTTATTATTATTAGATTGTTTGAGTTGACAATCAACCAATCCAAAGTGACCTCTGATCTGCTTGGTCAAGACATCCATGTGTCTTTATTTGCAGATGCAAGTTGAAATGGAAGATACACTTTTATACCAAGATACATATCAATTGTTCAGAGTTCACCTGGACTCTGCATAGCATCCCACTCTACCCCCACCTCCCCTACCTCCAATTCCCTACATTTTTGATTTTGTCAATAGCGCCCTGCTTTGTTTCGGGTGTGAATTGTATCACCATGCAAACTGTTGCTGTCCATCACAAATAGTAATCACAAATACGAGTCCAAATGCACATATTTTTTATGCAACAGATCAGCCCATCTTTTTTTATAATGTATTGCCCACTAGTAATGACAAACCATATTGTTAGCTACTAGTTAAATGCCACAACACTCTCACACCTTTTTCTGGGCATTGAAATTTACATTACCTGACATTTTTCCTGTCTTCACAATCCGTCCCGTTTTTTTTACAACTCAATCGCTTCAGGTCTATAGTGTTGAGCTGTTGTTTGTTAGCTTGGATCCAGAAGCTAAATAACTACCAACCAGACATGTTCTCAATCCGTGGATGTTAGAGATTGTATTTCCACATATTTTACATTTGACATACACATTACAATAAAACACTTTTGAAAGTCTAGTAACTAGAATTTCCAGATCTAGACATCAATCCAGTAGACTGCAGATTATACAAAGTTGTCATAGCTTCCCTTAACACACAACACCACCATCACGTAAGAAGTTAAATGTCGTTACTTCCTACTTGTTAAGAAGGCATGTCGTAATAAGCATCGCTTGCTATATAGCCTCCGCGTTGGCTAGCGCGTAGGCTAGATAAGATGTAACTGTATCCGAGAAACAGTGTTGTGGGAAGCAGGCCTAATGTGTGTTTTAAATGACCGCTCGCACCGAGGAGCCGGTGGGCAAGCGGGCAGATGCGCGTTGGTGCAAACCCGGCGTAGCGAGAGGGGGGCAGCGTCGGAGCACCGCTGAGCTAACGGTGGCTCCCATCCGTTACCACGACACGGCAGAGCGCCATCCTGATGTTATAGTAATGCATGTGGGAATCCCACACTTACCTTCCACATCCACGCCATTCTAATGTCTATGCAGACAATGGTGGACCGCTTATTTTTCGCGAGCCGAATAAACCGTGCCGTGCTTTTGTTTTGGGGTGCATTTATTTATCGAGGCGACGGAGGTACGTTGTTATAATCGGGAACCATCTCTGTTTGCACCGTAGGATACCGTTATTCGTCTTCCCTTTGCGTTCTCCATGGATCCAGGGTTGACGCTAAACGCTACTGGCCGGTGAATACCCAGCACCGCCTACTGGGTCACATGACCGAGTCTGGTGGTTGGGCTGTTGCTGCTGCCGCCTGTGAGCTGCTCCCCGAGATGTGCTGCTGCTGCTGCTGCTGCTGTCCTGTGTGGCCTGTCGGCAGGCGACGCTCATCTTTGTGTGGCTGAAGTGTGATTTCTGAAATGAAAACGGGGACATATTTACATTTTGACTAATCATATCATGGTAAATGTAGTGCTAGTAAAAGATAGGTCAGTACATGCCCAATGGTTTACTACAATGTGTTTTAAGCTTCGGTAAAGCAGCCAAAAACAAAAACAAAAACATCAGAAGTAGCTAAAGCAAGGAATCTGTATTGATATTATTGATAATATTATATTGATAACCTTTAGTGCTGCTCGGCAGCGCTGAAGTCTATTCTTCTGTAATAAAGCAAGAAGAACATAAAGCTGAGCGCTGCCTAGTAACAATTATTACTAATAAAGAACAATAAAAAATAACACAAACTGAGTGAAGCGGCACCCACTCAGCTACTTCAATCCAATGCTCCTGCACTATACAGACCAATCTCTAAACTACCCTTTGTCTCAAACATCTTTGAGAAGGCTGTTGCTCAACAACTTCTGGAAATAGTACAAGCTAATCACATTCTCGACTAATTTCAATCTGGTTTTCGTCGGTTGCATGGTACTACAACTGCTTTTCTGAAAGTCACTATCAATATGCTTTTGAATGCAGATTCTGGTCATCATTCTATTTTAGTATTGTTAGATTTGTCTGTCACTTTCAACATTATTGATCACACCATCTTGCTGGATAGATTAAAGTACTTGGTCAGCATAGATGAAACTGCCCTTGAATGGTTTTCCTCTTACCTTACAGAGAGACCTTTCAGTATGATCTTGTCTCATCGCTGGCTCATGTCGTGTGGGGTCCCACAAGGTTTAATCCTTGGTCCTATTTTATTCAGCTTGTATATGCTCCCCCTTGGTCATATTATTCGTCAGTTCAAGACTGTTGCCGACCATTGTTACGCAGATGACACCCAGCTTTATGTATAATTTAAACCCGATGAGCAGAAAAATCTAGATACTCTACATTGTTGCCTTACTGCTATCGAAGATTGGATGTCACAGAATTTGTACAGCGAAATACGGACAAAACAGAAATCTTGGTCATTGGCCCAGACCAAGTTTCAAAGAGTATATGTCCATACCTCAGGCACTTAGCAGGGGATATAAAACCATCGGCTAGAAATATTGGTGTTGTTTGATCTGAATCTGAATTTTGACCATCACATTAAGAAATTGGTTCAGTCTTGTTTTTTACCACTCAGAAATATTGCGAAAATCAGCGCAGCATTGCCTAAGAACATCGTAGAGCAAATCATCCATGCCTTTATCTCTTCCTGCCTGGATTACTATTCTCCTGTTTAAGCAAGTCTGCTATTGTTCGACTTCAACTGGTTAAAAACTCAGCAGCCAGGCTTTTGACAAACACTAAACGAAGGGAGCATATCACCCCCATTCTGGCCCACTTACATTGGCTTCCTGTATGCTTCAGAATTCTGTTCAAGATCCTCCTGATCACATTCAAAGCCCTTCATGGCATGGCTCCCTCTGATATTTCTGAATGCCTAACCCAATACTCTGCACCAAGATTACTCAGATCTTCTGACCAATTGCTCTCAAGTGTCCCACGCTCCAGACTCATCTCAAAGGGGGGCGCTTTCATTGTTTTAGCACCAACGCTATGGAATCGCCTCCCCCAGCTGAGTCGGTACCACATTTTAAAACACTTTTAAAAACCCACTTGTATAGGCTGGCGTTTTTATACGTTTAATTCCTATCATTTTTATTTGTCTCTTAATGTTGTCTTGTTTGTCATATTGCTACTATTGTTGAGTGCCCGTTTTATAAATTTTCTTGCCTAATTTGCTGTGTTATAATGCATTTTATCCCCAACCGTGAAGCCCTTTGAAACTGCTGTTTTACAAAGTGCTATACAAATAAAGTTGACTTACTTACTTACTTATGTTCTTCTCTATCCTTTATTGGGCTATTCTTTACAAAAAGCATTTGACCGAGTTAGCCGAAATCAATGGAAGTAGACAGTGCTTGAATTGGAATTAAAAAGGTGTCAGTACTCTAAAACAGCCACAACTTTTTGGTGAGAAACGGCGAGTTGCAAAGTACAAAAATCTGTGTATATTGCTTACCACAGCCGAAGTAGGCCTACATTATTTTCCAATAAGGGGACACACTCAGAGTAGTGTTTTTGTAGTGTTTGGTGTTCTGTGCTCTTACCACAGTTACCAACAATGATTAGATGTTAGTTACTTTCATCTATACCGTTATTGCTTTTTTATCGACTTTTGTTGTGTATTTTAAGTTTTGTGTATTTGACCATCATTTTTAATGTTTGATTTGTAGCTCATTGATTCGGAACTGTGAAAAGGCAGGTGTCCCGTTATTGAAAAATAATGCACACCCCTGGAACGTTATTGCCCAATCAGGATAAAGTTTTTAACAATACTGTGGTATAAGTGAGGGTGAAATACACAATTCCAGCCTCTCCGAAGTAAAGATATTTTAGCGATTTCACTCCTCTCTTTGTGAACAGTGAATCTAAACACAAAAAAACTACATCTTTATTGACTTAGAGCTGCATTTTGAGTTTGTTTATCTTTCGCCCCAATGCAAATAGTCAATATGTGACATCACGAGCATGTGCAGTTTGCACCAGAGCACAGTTTGCATGTAGCTTTAAAACAATCAATATGTTGTTTTCTGTATTTAGATGTTTCACTGTTCATAAAGAGATGAGTGAAATTGCTAAAATATCTTTACTATGGAGAAGCTTGAATGGTGTATTTTACCCTTACTTCACTGACGGAGCTAGTATCCGTCACCTGCTTCCATTCATTTTGGCTGACTCGGTCAGGATCCATCACCATTTTCTTTAAAAGGAAGTAGTAGTAGAGTATTTACCGTGGCTTAATCACCTTGCCCTTTAAAGTAATAATCTCAAAGATTTTCATGTACATAAATGTCGAGTCACTATCTATCGCAGAATGAGGTATCACAATGGTGATTGAGCCTATGGGCCACTGATGAAAGCCCTTGCATTTGCAGTAGGCCTATTATGAATGTTATGAACAGCATGAACACCTAGTCGTGGATTACCCCTTATACCACTTATACCATGGCAACTTGCAAATTGATATTCGCTAAAAGTCCCTGTAAAGCAAATTCAGAGATTTGTTTCTTAACACATTATACACGTTAGAAGGTAATTGCTGAAAACATGTGAAAAGACTGTAGTACTGAATTTTGAAGTTTTCTGTTTTTCACAATTTTTGTGTTGAGGATTTAGTCACTGGTTCTCCCGCTCAATCCCAAGTTATTACTAAGAGGAACAAGGTTGATGCTCGGGGAGGTCAGTGTCCTCCGACGAATCGGATTCTGGCTCTGGCTCAAACGTGTACGGCTGCACAAGTCCAATAACACTGCTAGAAGGAGTAGGGATGCTTTGTCTAGGGCTTTTGACTTTTTAATGATATATCCTGCTCCAAAACTTGGCCTAAATACATATCAACATAATATATAATGTATTTATAAGATGTCGGAAAAGTGACTATAAAATGATTTTCAATTTTTTTAGGTCGTAGAGGGTATTTGACACTTGAGAGGCTTGTAAAGGTTCGGGTCCGAATGCGCGTCTAATGACGGCAACACAGTACGTCTTAACGGTACACCACACACAGAATACTGCTTATTTTTTCATGATTTTGAAACCTATTTTTATATACTTGCCGACTTGCTTAATCATTCAAATTTGGCTGGGTGGTTAATAACACATTTTTCTGTGTTCTGACAAACTCAAAACAAAAAATATATTTACTTTTGCTTTACAGGGCCTGTAAAGCATTTATGGACATTAGCAACTGCGTCCGCAAAATCCAATCCGCATTTTTAAACTAGTATCACCATGTCAGTGACTTGGAGATGTGAGGACGCCAATGCCAGAGCAGTAACATAACATCGAGGATGATGGGTTTTGATTTTTATTGGGGGAGTTTGAAGAGAAATTCTTGATTTTTCTATCTTAACTGCTAGTATGTTATTTGTTACGCAATCTCAGACTCAGAACAATGAGGTGGGCCCAAAAGCACAGCACAAACAGACAGGTAACAGTCCACAACTCAGAGTTTATTTAGAATGTCAAAAAGAGAGTCAAAAACCAGGATATCCGTCAGAGTAGGGCTGCACGATTATGGCTAAAATGATAATCACGATTATTTTGCTCAATATTGTGATCACGATTATTTATCACAATTATTCATCCATTGTAATCCACCAGAGCAAGCTTTTTATATACACTTTGTCTTTGTTCTGGAGTGGTGACACACCATGTCTGTAAATGCACGTATGGAAATTTATTTTCCATTATTTATTTATGTATTTACTTTTTCATAGAAACTGAAGTGGACTGTCCTTCACCAGCTTGAGTCTAGAGACGTGGAAAGTAGGATGAATGTGGAGAGACCAGGGGAGACGCAGGTGAACTGCTGCTAGATTGATGTTTTTTGAAATGGAAAATGGACCCACAAAGCGCATAGCCAGCTTCCTGGATTCAACCCGGACAGCTAAGCCTAGAGTAGAGAGCCAGACCTTCTGTCCTGGGATGTAGGCGGGAGCCGGGGTGCGGCGACGGTTGGCAGACCCTTGGTGAGTCAACAACGGCGAATGAAGGCCTGCACCGATGGGACGCTGGCCTCGCATTCCTCCTTGGGAAACAGGAGGATGATAGCCCCAGAAACACTGGAGAGAGACCAGTAGAGGAGCTGGGCAAGGTGTTATGATTGTACTCCACCCATAACAGAAGCTTCGACCAAGATGTAGGTTTTCTAGAAACCATGCACCGCACCGCGGTCTCCGTCTCCTGGTTCATCCTCTCTGTCTGGCCATTGGATTGGAGATGGAAGCCCAAACTCGTTCAAAAAACAAGAAGTGAACTGGGGCCCCCTATCAGGGCAGTTTAGGCAGAGGAATAAATTGAGCAGCCTTGGAGAATCTATCAACCACTGTGAGAATTGTGGTGTTACCCGCTGATGCAGGAAGTCCCGTGACGAAGCGTCAAACCGATTGAAAAAATGATTCGGAACTGTGAAAAGGCAGGTGTCCCGTTATTGAAAAATAATGCACACCCCTGGAACGTTATTGCCCAATCACTCCCTGTCTGGGAGTGAGTCACTTGGCTGACCGAATGTACTCGAGATTCTTGTTGTCCTTCAGACAATGAATGGGTGATCTGCTCCTTCTAACCAGTGCCTCCACTCCTCCAATGCTATCTTTACTGCCAAAAACTCCCGGTTCCCAATATCGTAGTTTTGCTCTGCAGGGAATACCTTGTGAGAAAAAAAAGCACACGGGTGAAGCTTCTGATCAGCAGTAGCTCTCTGGGAGAGTACTGCCCCTATGCCCAAATCAGAAGCATCCACCTCCACCACAAACTGACAGGAGGGATCGGGCAGGTTAAGAATGGGTGAGGAAGTGAACCGACTCTTTAACTCAACAAAATCCTTGTCTGCCGCAGGTGACCAGACGTGAAGTCAATGCAGGGGCCGGTATCAGGCTGTAGTTACAGATAAATCTCCTGCAGGAGTTAGCGAACCCCAGAAACTGCTGCAACTTCTTCCTGGAGACCAGGACGGCAGTCGTCGACTGGCCAGTCACAAGCAAGACACAACCAGACAGGTAACAGTCTGTTTATTTAGAATGCAGGCAGGAGTCAAAAAACAGGATATCCGTCAGTGGTAGCAAAGTCCATTAGGGAGTAGGAGCGACTAATGAGGTAATTAGCTGTAGGTGGGGAAACAGAGTGGGTACCTAGGTGATGTCATGGGTGAGGGGTGTGGCTGGATCTGAAATGACAGGGAAGTGAATGACCAGGCAACAGGCAAAACTAGATGAAAACTGAATGAATAAACAAAAGGAAAATACTACTGGGAGATCAGGTAGGATTTATGACATTATTAGTTATACTGGGTTATTTAGCTCACCAGCTGGCCAGCTGATGTGAGTTGTGGAAATGTTGCGCATTAGTTCAGAATGGTGATGAGACTCTAGCCATGCTGTAATGAAGATAATGCACATCTCACCACTAGAATTTTCACAGGCCGTGGTATAAAGCTTTAGCCTAGAACTCTAGACACCCCCTAGCGGCAGCAAATTTATTTGGCAGCTAGTGTAGGTCTAGCACGGCTCCGTCGGCTTTTTGGTGCTGGAAACACCAAGTGTGTCTTGTATGTCAGACCAATCACAGCGTGAGGGGCGGAGTCGAAAGCCGGGCTACCATGACGACAGAGTTGCGACGGTTCCGTGTTAGGTAAACAATGGCTGCTGCTGCTGGCGAACGGCTGTCTTTCCACTCGGCTTTGGCCGCGACTCTTCAAGACTTGAAGTTAACATTTTATTTGAGAAAAGAACAAAGAAAGGCACTGAAGTCTTTCCTCGAAAAGAAATATGTATTCAGAGTTTTGATTAATGACGTAGTCAGAGCCGTCGCTCTGGCTACGTCACCTTCTTCGTTGCTCTGATTGGTTGTAGTGCTATCCTATTGCGTGCAGAGGGAACTTGAAAGACAACCATTTATCCCGCCCACACTGCCAATGGAGCTGAGCCAGACCTTACATCTTTCTGATGTGGGTCTGGCTTGCCAGGCTAATAAAGCTTAGTAATAAACAGGTAATAAACCTTAATTTAGTGCAAACATATAATCTGTGAAAACATCTTCATTTTAAGTAGATAACAACAAAGAGCTAACAATTGATATGGTAATGCAAAAGCCCAAATATGTACTTTACCAACATCTGGCAGTATAAAAGCTACTTGACAAATGGTGAGTTCTGGGAACGACAAGGAGGGCCATAGGGTTCCCTTATAGAGCGCTTGCTGGCTTATCACATGCAAACATGTCCAAAATGTACCGAGAGCCAAGCCATTAAAAGCTTGATATAAATAGAGCTGTGATTGTAATATCAAACCAGCATGACTAAAGATACAGCTCTTCAATGGCATAAGGTGCTGACAGACCTCACCTAACTTTCATACAGCCACACGCATGCCGCAGGCACACGCATGCCCACACAAACAAATACACACTCACACACGGCCAACCAACCAACCAACCAAAATGTTGATGACATGCCTTATCTACCTTAAAATGTGCCTCTGGGTGTGTGTGTGTGTGTCTGCGTGTGCATCTGCACACAGTGTTTGTGACAAGCAGTTATCTACTTCAGTGAAGTGCTCTATATGCTGCTGGCTTGTGTTTGTATCTCTGTAATCGAAGTAGGCATGAATCAAATTTTGTCAAAGATGTCATTCTTTCGCTTGCCAACTGCGCAGAAACCTTGGAAAATGTATCCAGTTAATGTCACGCCTGCAAATCAGTTGGATTTAGTTTATCGATCTTCTGCAAAGTTATGACAGAAACTTTTAGGGTCATCAAACAGTCTAACATCAGCCGAGTTATTGGCCCTGTGGTTTGGGAGTTGGTGTGTGTGTGTGTGTGTGTGTCTTTGGCGCTTCCTGCATGGATGCTGTAATTGAGTTCAGCCTCAACCTGCCTCTCCACTGCAGTACTTGACATCCTGAGTGAATAGGGCATCAGGACATCTCCAAGATGCCCATCTTATTTACAAGCCAAAGAAACCAATCAGTTTAGTTTTTTTTAAATGCCATGAATATTTGATTTGTGCTCAGCACCATAAACACACACAGAGGCAGAGACAAACACACACAGAACTCAAAACAGGACCCTTAAGAGCAAGCTGGTACATGCTGGGCATACCTTTTACGCAACAATTCCATAAAAAATGTGGCTGCTAGGTCTACCACTCTCGCATGAGCATAGGATGCACTAGGATGCCCCCCCCACACACATTTGAAATAAAATGTTTTTGTGAAAATGTTGACATTATCATGGACATGTGTACTGTCAACTATATAAAGTTAGGCTTCAAAAAAATCTTTTACTTTACATTCTCTTGCCTTACAGGGCCTGCTGGAATAGCTAAGACATACCTGAAAGGGCATGTAAATGCAGAAAAATTAGGTTACATTGTGAAATAGACCCCCACCACCACCACCGTAATTATGATACACCCTCCCTGTCTACCACTGTTTCTCATGCTGTCTTTTCAATCACAGCATGACAAAGAAGGAGCTAAATCCTTGTGAACTCTGTGAGAACCGCATGCTGGTGGTTTACATTCTCTCCTCACGTCAGCGTTCAGTCAGAGGACGGGGGGTCATCGCTAGAAAAAGGTGCGTGAATGATTAAGAGGATGGTACTCTCTCTCTCACCTTTTTATGGTGATGAAAAGGTGTGATAAGAGGGCCAGGATCAGAAAACTGAGCCCAGAGAGAGTAACACAATGCCACCGATGGGGAAAGAAAAAATACCACTTTCTTTCATTCTTCCTCCCATCGCTTGTCTGCTAGCTAGATGGCTGTCTGGGTGGAATCTATTAGCCCCAGGGATGTGATGTCAGACAAGGCAGCGGGTACAGTCAGGGTGCACACCCATGGGAGCACGGCAGGGAGACTCTTTGAAGACCTTCACATCACAACAAGCACTCAGATGTTCTGAGAGGGAGGAGGGGGGAGAAACAGATCTCTGTTTATAGAATGATATCAGCACTTGTGGTAGACATTGTATGCGAATGTGTTTGATTGGTGAAGTTATGGCAATGTTGAACTGAAGCGACAAAGTTATCTGTAACCTCTTCACTGCAGCCATCCGAACATGTCAAATTATTGAAACAAAAATTAAAACCATTTAACCATGATTCAGTCAGCCCATGGATTTTTTAAATCTCTAAATCAATTTCGGTCTGTGGAGGAAAAAAAGCGGAAAGAGTGATTGCTCAACTAAAAAAGAGGTTCAAAAGCAGAATTGTTTCAGAATGGCCCTCATTGTAACTGCCATAGCACCTTAAAGACAGGAGGTAGCAGAGTATAAAAGTATGGTTTAGTTTTTAGGTGACAAATAATGGCTCTACCACAAAATAAATGAAAACAATTAGACAGATAGTCAGATAATTAGATAGATTCAGACCATGATCAGGTCTCTGTCCACCTGCATTTAAAATGAAATCCTGTTGAACTTGCTTGTATCAAATCTAAATGATTTATTTACCTCCAATTCTCTCTGCAGAACAGACAATCCTTGCTGCGTGCATCTCCCCAACCATTCTCGCCCCTATGTTGTATTGTTTTGCTTCCTTGTTTTTTAGCTGCAAATCAGCACACACAACTAGATCGTTAACTTCTTGTGGACATCCATTTTTGGAAGGGTGACTTCTCGCATGTTTTTTCGTGACTAAACGTAGTTTGGAGACCAGACAATCTCATCGGGGATTCCTCCTTGTGAAACATCTTGTTATGTGTGACCCTCTGTTACCAATCAGTCATGTTGTGTGATAGTGTAGTGTGAAGATACCCGATTACAAGACACAGTCAACTTTGAAAGTCATGTAGTGTGTCCAGGGGTCCGTTTCACAAAGCAGGTTTAGTGAAAACCCTGCGTTTATTAACCCTGAACTGAGGGAAACTCTGCGATTTCCGTTTCACAAAGGGAGATAACTCAAACCAGAGAAAGAGGGGCAACTCTAACCTGTTTCACAGAGAGAGGTAACTTACGCTCTCGGTCAGTTACCGTAGTAACAGACTCTATGAACCTAACCTGGTCGGGACCAGGTTTTACTCAATGGATCAATGTGTCTCCGCCCTCTTTCAGCCACACACGCCATTTGATTTCCTCATTCATTCAGTCAGCGAGTTTTGGCGTAGCCGTCTGTCAAAAATCATTTAACAAAATCAGAGTCAGTGCTATTTCAGAAGTCCATTAGGCAGTAGGAGGCGACTTTTTCACGAACATGTCCTTTTGACCAGCGCTCGAAGTGGAAAAAAATAAGTGCCGGTACTCCCTTACTCATATATATATATATATATATATATATATATATATATATATATATATATATATATATATATATAAGCGCTTTGGGTGTCTTGAAAAGCGCTATATAAATGCAATTAATTATTATTATATAATTATTATTTACTGCGCAGAGAATTAAATATTCGTCGGGAGAGGGTTATCAGACCATAGATGTAGGCTAGCCTTTCCAGACAATTATCATTTCCAGACAATTATCTTTTTCAGCGGTACCGTTTCACGTCACAGTCCATCATTTACATACGCAACCTAATCCGTCCTTACATGTGCAACATTACCAACCGTAGTCTCTCACATCCCAGCAGATATTGTGTGTTGCACTGCGTTTCTTTGCAAATGTTTTTTGTACAATGTCTGAGATGTAGAGGCAACTGTATACAGTCAAATAGCCACTTAATATTTACTTTACAGTGTAAAACATGATCAAAATGATCATGCCGAGGTCTTATCCGTTTGAATAATGTAATCTTAAGCTGCTGTCAAGTGCGCTTCTCCCCCGCGGGATTGCACCTAAATGAAATAAATAGTTACCATTCAAGCAGTTTTCCTCTGTAATATTATTGTGATCGCAAAGGATTCCATTTAAACTTACGCAGCATGTGTTGCACTTCTTTCTAAAAACGTGTTGAAACTCGCCATATGAGCGCATTAAGGCTCATTTATGCTCGACGTACGGACGTAATTGTACGCGTCCGTTTCTAACGTTGTTACCGTCACTGCTCACATACTTCCATGCGTCCTTTACGTTGGCATAGATGTTAACCAATACATCCACTAGGGGGCAGCGCAGAGTCAAAAGTTTATGACAACAAACCATAGACTGTAAAAAGAAAACAACAAACATGGCGACTATGGAGGAGGTCTTGATTATGTACATAATAAATAAAAGAAGAAAACGGGCTCGTTGTAAGAGGCGGTGGTCGGTAAGGCCGTTAAATTCATCGCGGCTGGAGGACGGAGAGTTTTTCTCTCTCGTCCGTCCGATGCGATCTATGGACACAGAGCGCCACTTCCAGTAAAAATGTGGCAGTAATTCCTTACTAACTCACAGAGTCTATCTTCAAAAAGTTCAGCCATCGTGTGTCTTCTTCTTCTGTCTCACACTGGCTCTAGGCTCCGTATCGGGTAGTGACGGCAACAGCGCCCCCACGGCTTCCGGTGGTACTGCTCCGTTTGGTGCGTATCCGTAAGCTTTGTGGAAACGGTCGAAAAACGGACGAAATGAACGCAGAGTACGGACGAAAGGCTCCGTCCGTATCCGTATGCGTATTTAACGTTGAGCATAAATGAGCCTTTAGTAGTAGGTATATTAAGTATTTCCAATCGAGGTTGGTGACTTCCCCGTTGCCATGGTGACTCGTCGAATCGGGGCTCCATTGATGCTGGCTTTTTATAGTTGTGGTGCACGCGCTCAACCCTAGGTGGAACTCCTCTGAGTTGATCAACTTAACTCAAAACCGGTGTTGTGGAACCGAAATCCCAGAGTTTTCTATCTCAGTGGAGATCAACTCAGCGTTTAGGATTAAACTCAGAGGTTGTTAAACCTGCTTTGTGAAACGGACCCCAGGCATTAAGTTCACTCTAATAGAGTCATTTCATCTTTCAGTCTTGTTCTGAATTTAGATTTCATGACATTCATATCAGAAAAAGCTGCTTCACAAAGGTGATGTAGAGCCAAATAAAGCAGATACGTTCAGGGCTGCTTGGTGAATGTTTTTATAGTTTTCTGGGTCTACCAGGCTCCAGAAATGTTGTGAATGTTGTTGGGATTTTAGCTGGACATGATTTTGGATGTTTAACCTCCATCTCTACAGAATAGACACTCAACAGTTCAGCCATCTGCTCTGAAATCTCACCTTTGTCTACCTCCATGAAGGGGTTGGCAATGAATGCCACACAGGGCTCAAGTTTATCAAAATGATTGAATCTGTCCTCAAACTCCTACCCAAGCTTGGACAGGAGGTCACAATACCAAAACATCAATTCTGCACATGCATGGTTACCAACATCTATACAACTGAGGGGAAGTGCTGCAGTCTTTTATTTTTCACTTGTTGAAGTTAAAATTACAGTTTTGCTTTAAAAGCTTTGACAACATATCATGTTTTTTTGTGCATCGTAAATGTAGGTGCAGGTGATTCAGTTTCTCTTTCAAATCTGTCACATAGCCCCCTCCTTTGATTCCATAAAAGCCTGATTTCCTTCAGCAAGGAAAAAAAGCGCTGTAGTATCTTACCCCTGTCAGCCATCTGACATCTGTGTGGTGGAGATCAACATACTCAGCAGACAATTCCTCAAGAAACAGTTTGAAGCCTCTGTGTTGTTTGGCTTTTGCTCGAATGGAGTTGATCATCTTAACAACAGGTGTCATAACATGACCAACTCCCATAACTGTTGCGCATATAGCCTGCTGATGAATGATGCAGTGATTTAGTAAAGTCTGGGTCTGCCTTGCAATTTGCAATAAATCCTACGTGGCGCCCTATCATAGCTGGGGCTCCGTCTGTTATAGACACCAGCTTTTTAATGGTCATGTTTTTTTCTCTCCATAAAGTAGTTGCAATACATTGTAGTGGTTTTCAGAGGAAGCAATGTAAAAAACTCTTCTTTGGTGGAAAAGTCAAAAGTCGGTATCACTTAAGTCCACCGACTCATCACATTGGATTGAAAACCATTTGCACCTAGTCATGTCCCGTTCCAACTGCACCATTGCATCTGCAGAAAGCCCAGTGACTCCCAGTGACAAAGAGGGGATGGGGACTTTAATCATTCTGTCACCAAAGCAATGTACGTTCGGCATGAAAGCCATTGGACTTGTAAAGTATGGCACGTTGGTGCCATACTTACATACATAACTCTGTAGTGTGTTTGTAATGTGTATTCACAATGTTATTAGAATCATCACCATGGTAGCAGAATCATCCATACCCGGAAAACAATGCCATTTGAATGAATTATGTGGGTGTGCATGTAAACCTGTTGGTTTACATGCACAAATGGCGTTGTGTCCTGGGATGGATGATTCTACTACCATGGTGATGATTCTAATACAATTGTGATAACACATTACAAACACAAAGTGGCGCTCTCAACGTTGCATATTTTACCGACTGAAACGCTAGTACCGCAGATGAGGCACACACTTGTCCATTACGTTTGTAAATAAAACTTACATTCCCATTCCTCATAGTATGTTTTCTGCTTTTTCTTGGCCTAGCCACTTTCTTTGATCATCATACATCTGGCTATTTTATAATAGACTCCTTGCTTTATCGTAGTAGCTAGCTACCTCAGTAGCTAGCCTACAGCGTAACTGACATGACAACGTGTTGACAAACTTGACAGTAGTGTAACTTATTTGATTGACAGCTGATATAATTTTGTGTTGGAGGCTGGTGGGACATCTGTGTATTTGATTGGATTGAAATGGGAAGAGGTTTCCAGGGTGCATCCAGGTAGCTTGTGAGTGACGTGTTGGAGACCCCTGCTCTAAACTAATGCACAACATGTCCTAAACCTCACATCAGTTGGCCAGGTTTCCGTGAGCTAAAATAACCTTAACAAGCAGTTAACAAGACAGCAAAAATAAAGAGCATCAAAATACCAAACAATAAATCTTCCCCGAAAGTATGTCCTCACATCTGCTGGTCCACTGACACGGGGATACTAGCTTACAAACGCATGTGAAATTCAAGGATGCAGTAGCTAAATATGAAATAATAGAAAAAAAAGTTTTTCAGCAAATACTTTTGCAAATATCTACAACAAGATTGAGCTAACCAATAATTTTTGTGTAGATATGTGCTGTATTTATTCAGTTCAGGAAATCTCACGTAGTCTATAAAGTAGGCTGATGAGACTACGTTTAGAAAGCTTTTCCATTGCCAGGTCGTTACTAATATATCTATTTACTAGAATAATAAGGTAATGGATTCCATAGGAATCTCATGTTAACTGATTGCGTTTCAGGCATTAGTCAGACACATATATTTCTATGGTCGGATCACTTGCATTTCCAGGAACACAACAAATAGTGTAAGCTAAAAGTTTAACATTTAAGTGGCCATGGTATAAACGGGAAAGGACTCAGTTACTGAAAAATAATGCACAACGTGGAAGCTAAGAAAATCATTTTGTGCATTATTTGTCGTCAAATATTATCACGTTTTCGTGGTTGATCCCTTACTGAGTACATTACTATAGGTTACATGGCAAGTGATATACAATTGCAAAAACCTGTGCTTTGACAAAGAGTGTTGCACACCAAGCACCTGTGTCAACTCGAAACAGATATTCTCAAAGCGCATTTCACTCACTAGCTGATGGATGTCTATGCCATTTCCAACAAATTACACTTAAATTCTAGCTCTTGAATCTTACCAATAGCACCTTTACGTATATTTAAAATGTGTTGCCGAATGAACATTTTACCAATAGGCAAAAATAAAAATGATCTTGGCCTCTCATTCTATTCTCGTGGCGTGAGTCAGCAGCATATTGCACTTGTGCACATGGTTCCATTTGTCTAATGATGACAATGCGGTGGGCCAGGTTGGTCTGGTTCCCAGGATTTAGCGGGGTCCGGTGAGAACGATAGCGGAGTGATGTGTGTGCGTGTGTGTGGGGGGCGCTGTGAAACCCCTCTCTTTCGCTGACAGACACACACAATGGAGACCAGAGATGTTCCAGCTGGTGATTGCAGTACAGTCAGCTGACTGGACAGTGGGGAGAGGAGAGCTATAGACGTATGCCGAGATACAATGGGGTGGATGGGGAGGTTTCCAAAGACAATGAAATGATAGATGAAAGGAAAGGAAAGGAAAACCAAACATCTGAAACGCCAACACATGATCTCATCGGGCTCAGAGTGGCTTTAATCCACATGTACAGTACAGCCAATATGTGAAACCTCCTTTGTCCGGGTATAGTTTCTACGTCGCACTGACGAATTAGCGGGGTTTTTTTTAATTGTGAATTAAAGTTTTTCTTGTATCACTAAGCAATGTCAACTAAGACACAAAATAAATTGTTGCAAAAAATGTGATTAGCTGCAGTAGCAACTCTGACTGCTCCATCATGCACAAATAATTTTAAAATAATTATGATTATAATTATTATTCCACTTTATTCAAATTGGTTTTAAATTGGTATGTTAGCTTTTGCAAATATGTGTCAACATTATTTCCAGACATTATAATAATGAATACAACGGTACAATCTGTGATAACAATACCAAATGTATTGATAATCAATGCCCAATTCTTGTTTAGAAAACCCCCATTATTAGTTTGTTTCTGGAGCCAAGCATCTGGATTTTTACTTAACTGCAACAAAGAACTTTCTTTATTTCATTCTTTAGCCCTAAATAGGACCTTATCTGCATTCGCCTGTAAATCCTGTCATTGGTTTCTGTGAAAAACATGGAGGAAGAACAAGGGAGCATCTGCCACTACCACCACTGTGTTCCTCCCAGATGAATGCTGGGATACAGGAGTTGTCAACTATAATCGAAAACATGTTGTTGTTTTTTTAACCCTTTTACATTAAAGTATGATTCATTTTGTTCCTCCAAATCTAACAGAGGCAACCATAACACGATACCAGTACTTTTCCCTACTTCCTTCTCAATCCCATTTAAACCGACTTGTCTAGTGTGTGTACTTGCCCATCAGATTGCTTCAAGCGATGCACATGAAATAGGATATAAGCTCACACAGTCTCCTGTGGTAGCCTACACTCTGGTCTACAAGAAGAGAATACTGTACGGTCCAACCTGTGGAAAATAGACGACCCAACTGAACTCTCTTTATTTCCCCCACTGCTTCGGAGGGATATACTGTTGTATCAAACAAGGCATTCAGAGTATATTAGCTGCATCTCACATAGTTTAGGAGAATAACTGTGTGTGTATGTGTGTGTGCCTGCGTGCGTGCAAGGTAATTCACCGTAAGAAGGAATTTGGTTGCTCTATTATAGTGGAGCAACCAAAGACTTCATAAACTTTGGCCAAATCACCGCACCAGTATGCAATGGATTTCATCAATGTGTACAGCAACACTATTCCTCACTAGATGTTGAAGTGCTGTTAACTGTGAGAAACCCTGTGGAAATGATGTCCACAAAAATGTCAACTCAGACAGATTACCTGTTCCTTGCTGTAGCTGGAGGTACTCCCAACAACACACTAGAAGATAACAAATGAGCCTGAATTGCTTTGGCTCCAGGCTGTTCCACTACTACAACCAAATTCAGTAGACCATTTGCAAATACACTTTTTTGGTGAGTGAAGACCTTGAGAACTGGATGTGTGTGTGTGTGTGTGTGTGTGTGTGTGTGTGTGTGTGTGTGTGTGTGTGTGTGTTTCAGGTGTTTTACCCCGGTCTACAGATGTTAATGGACATTGAATGTTAATGAGCAGCGGCCGAGGTGCTGGGTGAACCTAGCAGTGGTGGTGCACTGGTAGTTAATTTAAGCTTGAGAGCAATCGCACTACACACCCACCTCCACTCCAGCCCCCCCCCAACCCCCAAACCTAATGAGGTTTCTCCATGGTCACGTTGGGCGAGGGAGCGGTCAGAGACACGGAGCATCCCCGAGGCTGTCTGGTCTGGGAGCCCACAGCAGAGGAGACATATAGAGGGCTTATAGGGCTGAACTTTCTTCATTGACACCCATCAACCGTAAATACCTCTGTGCCGCTCCGAATTAATAACGAGGCAAAAAAAATAAAAATAAATATGAATCCAAAATCTAACCTCTTTGCTGCTCCCCCCCCCCCCCCTCCCCTTTCCCAATCCGATGTGCCTCAACTGCTTGTCTTGTCTTTGCTTCACATATGCGAGTTATGAAATTCAGTTATGAAAATCAGATTGCAATGGTTCCAAGCAGCGCTGCCTGCAATGAGAACAATAGAGTGATTGTGATCCTGTGGAGCTCAACTGGTAGAGCATGGCATTTGAAGTACCAGGGTTAGGGGTTTGATTCCCATTGGAATCACCCATAAAAACATCCACCAAATGACATAGTAAACAAATGTTGGTGTACTGTATCGTCCATAATACTTAAAAGATGACCTGGTCAATCATTTTTTTTAAATAATTGTTTTAATAAAAATAAAACAGATTTAGTTTCATATTGAAAACAAGAGCAAATAATGTGATTGTGTGCAATTAAAGAAGGTTTTCAACAAAGAGTATAACAAGAGTATATCCCTGTGAGCAACAGTGCACACTGGTCAGGTCATTTCCATTATCTAAATTTACAGCAGTGTTTGTGTTGTATTGGTGTCTCGTTTCTAATGAGGCACACGTCTTGCTGCTGTGCTGTAAGGCCTAGTTGCACATTATTTCAGATGCCAAAGAATGTTTCTCAAATTGTTGTTGGGCTGTGTAATCATGGGAGTTATGTGTTTTGGATGTGTTGATATAATTGGTAGGTTATAAATTGCAGCTTGGTATTCATCCAGCTCTCTCATCTAGTCTCTCTGTCTCTCTCTTTCTCTATTTCTCTCTGAGCCAGTAGTTTCACAACCACTATGTTATCTCTGCACACACCTAGACACATCAAATTACTGCTTTGTCTTTTAAATAAATACAAAACACCCATGGCATTTCCCAGATCATGTACAGAGCAACACAGGCAGACATTCTGTAATAGAATAAATAGACCTTCATGGTTGAAAATAGCCACTAATCAGCAAAATGTGGCGGGTTTACCAGCGTGTAGAGTAGCCTAGGACTCGATGTTTCATTTAGTTTATGGTTAAAGGTTAAAAAATAATATATAAAGTTATTTTGCATGCAAGTATTTTATGATAGGCCTACTTAAATCAATGGGGATTTACAGCCATCTTATTTTATTTTTTTTAACAAACATGATTATAGACAATTATAACTTAAATATAATATATAAAAATATAAATTATAGCAAAAATTAAAGCTGTTCACTGCAACAGACCGATTCCGCAACAGACCCATTGGTCCGCCAGTACTAGGGATGGGATGATGAACATTTCATGTCACGGGTATTGTGACCACAGATATCACGGTTTTCGGTATCATTATGGTATTGATCAAATGTGTTCAAAATGTTGTGTGTTCAAAAGTGCTAATAAACACTGAAATAATTTCACCAAAGGTATTATATTGAATGCAAACATTTTTATTTAAAATAAATCACGATAAATTAACCACAAATAAAATAATACAATTATCAGAAGCATTGTGTCCATCATGCGTCTCCAAGGTGTCCAGCGGACCATAGACATCTTATACATAGACGGAGCATCGAGCGCTACTGCCTACTGGCGCTGACGAGACGCGGGGCCGCCATCTTGGAGTGGTGATCCGCTCCACTCAGTGTCATTCGTCAGCGCATATAATTAATCATACCTCACTGAATACCACTGATTTTCACGCGTTTTTTTGTCATACGTGTAGCTATGATAAAGGACACATGTTTTGGCGTGTAATATTATTTTCACAAAATATAACCAATAGTACGGTATAATGTTAAATCTTACTTGTGAAATGTAATCCCGCGATATCTATTTTCGACCGTCCGCTCATTTGAGCAGGAATACGCTGAACAGCAGCTCGGCATCCTTGTTTTCTTCTCCTGGCCATACGTGTCAACTGTCAATCTATGCCCCTCCCCACCCCCATCACCACTCCAAGATGGCCGCCGAATTTCTCGCGCCACAGCAGCCAATGCTCCGTCTATGTATAAGATGTCTATGCAGCGGACCACTTGTTCAGATTTCGTTACTGCCTACGTCACTTCGTTGCTAGCCTGCGCACAGTTATTACGTCAGTCTGTTGCCAGACAAGCGCCAGATGTAGTTAGCCGTGTTTCACACAGCTAACTACTAACTAACTCAACTAACTAAATAAGAAAGTAATAAGAAAACCAAAATGTTTCAAGAACTAATATACATGTACGGGCTATTCCAACTGTTGACATTGACAGGATAAAGTAATCTGCGATGGCAGACAACCTGCATTAAAGATATGTGGTCTTATGTGTCCCAGACCACCTCGGCAAGTGGTTTGAGTGATCGGATCACAATGTGTCTTGGTGGTCGTTTAACACTTGTACTTAGCGCTGTCCACTTGTGAGCTGATTGCCCAAGACACATGTTAATGCCAGGGGCCTCATGTACAAAGCTTGCTTACGCACAAAAAAGCTGCGTAAGCCACTTCTCACGCAAACGTTCGGATGTACAAAGACTGACTTGACGTGAAAAAGTGCGGTTCTCCACGCAAACTAAATGCCTTGCTTACGCACATTTCTGCTGCATTTTGTCAGTTGGCGGCACATAGAGGCAATGCAGCGCAACAACATTAGGCTACGCGATCACGAATCATGAAGTAATATTGCAGTATGGGGCTAGTAAAAAGTGGATTTGTACGTCGGGCTGCACTTCAATCATGCGTTATTGTTGTCGAGAGGCATAATGTGACACTGTTGTAGATATTAGGCTAAACTTAAACAGACACATACAATTAAATTGTCAATATTGGAATTAAAAGTAAATTAAAAGGAAGCCCAAGCTATATTATTTTCAGTGACGACTTGTTTATTAAACGTTACATATTTTCAGGGCCACGCATGACATCTGGCCTAATGGATCTCTCTCCACGCATTTGTCGTGAAATTCTTGACTGCAATATCATTATTTGATGTTGCGTGGAGTAAGCACAAGCCATTGTTACTTAAAATCAATTCATCAATGAACCAGTCGGACAATTTCTAATTATGTACATTATTGACACCTTGGGTGTATGGGGACAACCTATCGTCAGCATGCATCCAAATTAATGAGAATATAAAAGCACGCGCAAAATGTTGCAATAATCGAGAGGTTGACAATGGCAGTCTTGGCCTTGTTAGAAGATATTGCGAATGGTCGCATTCGAAATGAACGGGTGTCACGATGATGACTGGCTTATCAGCCGATTCAGATTTCCAAAAGCTATATCCTCTTTTTTGCAGAGATAGCCGGTTTTCCCAATGTAATCGGAGCGATCGACTGCACACACATTGCAATAAAGGCGCCATCTGAAGGGGAATATGCGTAGGTGAATAGGAAACACTTTCATTCCTTAAACGTGCAAATGTGATGCCCAAATGCGCCTTACGAATATCGTGGCAAGGTGGCCTGGGTCAACCCATGATTCATTCGTCCTGACTAACAGCTCGGTTGGGAATAGGTTGGAGCCTGGCAGTGTGTGATGGGTGGCTAATTGGTAAAACACTTTAAAGCGAATTGACTTAAATCTATGTTGGGTAGCCTATGCTGTAATTGTACCAATTCCCCCTTACGACCATGACTGTTAACCCCCCTCGCCAACCCACTGACTGTCCGAGAGTAGAGATATAACAATATCCATGCACGCACTCGGTCAGTCGTGGAAAGAGCGATAGGGCAGCTCAAAAGCCGGTGGCGCTGCCTTGACCGGAGCGGGGGGATGCTGCTCTATCACCCTGAAAAGGTGTGCCGCATTGTGCAGGCATGTGGGGTTCTGCACAATATTGCGCACAGGCACGGCGTGCCATTACGCGAGGTAATGGCCCTCCCAGACGATCCAGACCCCGGACCAAACAATGCGCAGCCCAATCGAACTCGGCAGCAGTTAGCAAGAATATAAAAAAGGTAAACGGAGACAACATTCATTTTTTAACTAGTTCTTTTAATGTTTCATTAATGTCTTTTAAGGCCCCAGTTATTTGTTGCAGGTTGGAATTAATATCATTAATGCCCTTGATTCTCTTCCTTTCTCCATTATCTCCTTTCTCCTAACAAGCGCACTACTGCAGCCCTATTTATACTAATTAGCATATTAAATGAGGGAGGAGACAGGGCGGAGAGTCGGGCTCGTGCATGTGCGCTCAATTTCACGTCAATTGGGATGTACAAAGAGAATCTGCGCGAAATTGTGCTTACGCAAGGATTGATACATCCGGATTTATTTGTGCGCAGCAGCTTTCCAGATTTTGGCGTCCGCAAAGTTTTAGTAAGAAATCCACGCAAGTCTTAGTACATGAGGCCCCAGGTGTCTTTATAGCCGGTGAGTCTGTAGGTGAGTGATGGCAGCACTATTACTCACCTCCTTCAGCCAGTTTTGGAAAAAAAACTAGCGTAGCACGTTCAGCTAGCAACATGGCACGCTGCGCCTGTGTGACTCGTATGGCTAGTGGCTATGTAAATTACAAAGAAGTGATAACAAAACCACGGGAAATGAGATAATGAAAATTTGACACGATATGATAACGGTCAGAAATTGTATAACGCTATATCTTTAAAAAAAAACGGTAACGTCCCATCCCTAGCCAGTACTTACTGAGTGTCGATTGCCCAATCACATGGCTGCACGCTGCAACCCGCGCTCATTTGCATAAAGTTAACTGAAGTTCATCCCATAATCCTTTGCGCCATGCGTTAACGCGTCCAATACAAATGCGCCATGTGATCGTTGGCCAGTCGACGTACCCAGAGCTATAGAGAAAACAGGAGCTATGGATGTAGCCGTGTTCTAGGGCCAGAACACGATAACTTACCTAATTAGTATGCAAGAATTCGCTCCCTGATTGGTTCGATCCTTGAAGCATGCTAATTCCGTTTCCTACAGTCATAGCGTAGCCGGGACATTAACCTAACCCTAACCATAACCCTAACCATAACCTAACCATAACCCTAACCCTAACCTAACCCTAACCCTAACCATAACCCTAACCATAACCATAACCCTAACCATAACCCTAACCATAACCTAACCATAACCCTAACCATAACCCTAACCCTAACCATAACCCTAATCATTAAAACGCAACCTGAATCATTAAAACGTTAACAAACATTTAAAAAAGCCATCACAAACAATTTCCCGCTCTCAAGAAGGCATTGAGACCGGCGACGAAACGCGCAGGCGCATCATGAGAACCAATGAAGAAGCCCGATTCTTAGCGTGTTCTGGGTACCGTGTTCTCGGTGTCTGAAATACCTCGAAAACAGAGTTACGACACTTCCATTGACTCCCATGGAAAAAAATGGCGGACGATACTTCCGGGTTGTGGAGACGCCAATAGTTCCAAACAAGGGACGGAGCTCCGTTGACTTCAATGGCTCGTCAAGAACAATTACTGGTAAGTTGATGAAATAACAGCATTTTAAACGGTTTTTTACATTTTTAAGCATTAGCTATCAGAGGTATACTCTTAGACATCGTTATTCTTATATTTGGTTTGCATGAAATGTCGATGTTGATGTTAAAAATGTAAAGTTAGGTCAGTTAGGTCCCTAAATGGATTTAGGACCTAACTGAAAGCTTGGTAACGGAGGCTAACGTGAGGTTATTAACGTGATAATTTCACTAAAGTCCTTTAACCTTTTGTTGTCAGGTGACATTATGTAAAGTTGTTTTGATTGTTAGGTTTTAAAACATTATCAAAATACTACCACTACTGCTAATGTAGCCCCACTCTCACACTAATACTAAAATGCTACTGCTATTACTGCTACTATTAATTAAATGCTAGCTGTTTTACTTCTGCTGCTGCTATAACTGCTACTACTACTACAATAATAATAATAATAATAATAATAATAATAATAATAATAATAATAATAATAATGCATTTTATTTAGAGGCGTCTTTCAAAGCTCTCAATGTCATCTTACTAGACACAGATAAAACAACAATAGAACAACAATTTGTTTGTTTATTCAACAGGGACAAAGCTCTGCTGGCGGTGTCTGCTGCTGGCAGTGGCTGGTGCTAGCAGTGGAGGCTGCTGGTGTCTCACTGATGGCTGCAGGGAGATGCTGGTGGTTGCGGGAGGTTGAGATGGAATGGAGAGGCCAAATACATCCATGGCAATAAGGAAGGTATTTGTTAGTGGCCTAGATATTATGGCCTTTGGTGCAGGAGGTTGAGCCTTCTTGGCCTTCTTATTCTGACTCTTGCTGCCAAGGTGACCTTTACTTTTGTCTTCTCTCCTTGCAGCCCTGATGCACGTAGCTGCAATCCTCAACCTCAGCCTGACATATCTGCAGATGATTTTTCTTTTAACATCATGGCATGATGGAAGGCTGCTATCCAGAAGCATGGCCTCCTGTTCCAGGTGTTCCACAGCATTGGTGCACTCCATGAGTGAATCATCTGTCCTTGAACGGAACAGCTGCTCCACGTGCTGGACGACAGTGAAGACCTCATCAGATGGCCGATAAAGTGCACCCTGTTTGAATTCTTTCAACTGCAGCAGATCTGGTGTCAATACTGCGCCGTAAACTGACATATATAGACATATATACATAGACGCCTCATGACGTGATGGAACGTAACCCAGCGTCGCCGCCATATTGGTAGGGACTCCTCACTCTAGTCTAGCATAGGAGTTAACAGGAGAGCAAACTATGCCAGTATTGTGTGCAGCTTACGGCGCAGTATTGACACCAGATCGCGTGGGATTACCTTTCACAAGTAAGATTGAACAATAATTCTTATTATTAAAAAAAAAAAAAAAAAATTAATTCGTCCTGTATCATAAATAAATCTCTGCCATTTGTAACAAACCAAACCGTGTGAAAATCCGGTGAAAATTCGGGGAGTTATGCTTATTATTGTAGTTGGGGATACGCCTTCCTCCATAGAAATGAATGGGGGCGCACTGGGGACCCATCCAAGATGGCGGCCGCGCTGCTACGTCAGCTCCAACAGGCAGCGTCAGTCTATGAGGCGTCTATGTATATATGTCTATGCTCCCACAGCAGCAGCCAGAGGGCCGCTGTGCACCGGGACTGCAGTAAGCCGGCTCGGCTTGGTTCCGTGCTCAGAACAGACCGGATGAAGCGAAAGGAGACTCTAGGTATCCTTTCCACAATGTTGTCATTTGCCATGTATACATGGTTACAGTTTAGTTTATTATCGACTATACATTTTGCCTGCATTGACCGAAATGAGCCATTTTATTCGGTTTATTCAACTCAAATCTCGCACTAAAGGGAAGCTGTCGATGGGGGGGGGGGGGGGGGGGGGTGTCCCCCTACTTCCAGTTTCTGATCGGACCTGGTTATAAGTAGCACGATTGCCATCCAGTGGTGTCAAGTTGTACTACAAACCATTTCACGGACCATGACGAGAACATAGGACAACACTATTATTTAGGAGATGTAGAACATTTACACACACAAAGCTAATGAAGTCCACGCTACGCATGGCGTGATCCTGAATGGGATTATTGAGTCTTAAGCGGCTCCGGTCCAGTGCTAGCAATAACTATTTATAGTTCATTCACTTCATAACGTTTTACAGAGGTTGGTTATAGGCTTGTCCTCAGTAAACCCAGATGTCACTATGGCACTTGAATGAGTGAGATCAAGTGTCGCAATATTTAATTCAAAATTGATATTACAGATATTAAACAGGATTATATGGAGTCAAACTGAAATGATAATTTACATTTATTTATCCCATCCTTATTAGAAAACAGACATGAGCAAACAGCAACATAGACATAATTGACGTTCAGGAAGACAGGTGGACAGTTAAGACCCTGACTGTGATCAATGTGGTTAATGAAAAAAATTAGACGAGAGAAAACAATTGGTTCTTCCAATCGACCACTCAATATCAAAAGTGAGTCATGGCCAAAGTGGAAATATTGACAGATGTGACACATTGATGTGCTGCGGCCAGACTCAAACCGCTTCCCTCTTGCAATGTACAGTTGGATGACCACGTTATAACGATGATCAAAAATAAATAAGTGTAGTTGTGGCTGTGACCGGGGCTAAAAGCCACTTGCTACTGTATGTTCATTTTGTGTGTGTGTGTGTGGGGGGGGGTTCCAGTCATGCAATAAAGCAAACACCACTTAGGGCAACTTTCCAGTTGTAAGGTGTAAGAGTATTTAGATCAGGTGTATTACATGCCCTCACATATCAATACAACCAAATGATCGCTATCCCAAAGCCATTTCCCCAGATATGAATCCATACATTAAGGTCTTGTTTGCAGGTCCTCTGATCTTTCTCACTCATAAGAGAAGATTTGGAATCAGCTACTATAGGGTCTGTTGAAAGTTTGTTGGAAGCAATAACTATCATATTGCTGATTTGACCTTTAACCTAAAGACCGCACAGGAGTACAAGGTGTTTTAAAATGGCAACAGGCCCCCTTACCCATGCCAACTTAGGTGAGCGGGAGACACAGCACCGGCGGCTCGCTCTTTGGACACAGTACTGAACACGGTATGTATTAGGGCGATGCGTCGTAACATAACACAGAACAGCTTGAAGCTACATCTTCAACTGCAGTTGAAGAGCGAATCAACATTAGATGGAATGGTAACTGTTTTTTGTAAATGTTTTACATTAACTATTACACATCTTATTTCCCAATCATTTGAAATGAAAAAAAAAAAAAAAATGTTTTAACGAGACCAAGAAAACCTATTTGACCCGAAACACACAGTACACCCGGGGAGGAAAAATGTGCCATGGTTCTGGCTGATCCTTGCATATCTGCTGTTAGTTGTTTGTCCTTGTGTTGTCTGCAGAGCAAGCTAGCTAAAACAAGACCCCTTTCAGCCACTCCCCCGAGCCTCTCTCTCTCCCTCCCTCCCTCACTCTCACAAACTTTCACTCACACTCTCACTCTCTCTGGGGCGATCGGGGGTGTAAGTTAGCTGTTGGTGTTAGCGGCGGTGGTGGGTGTCGGTGGGTGTTAAGCAGTGGGGGGTAGGTAGGTAGGGAGGCAGGTCTTTCAGCTGAGCAGGTCGGGCTCCAGCCCTATCCTGCGCAGGACGACCTCGGGCATGCACAGCACGGGGTTGACCGGCTTCACCTGCTCCTCCCCCAGCAGGGAGAGCCCGGCCACACCGAACAGGGTGTGGAAGGGGTCCACCTGGGGCAGACAGCAGTGCAGCGGTTGGAGATGGGGCAGGAAATGGAGACAGAAGCAGACAGAGAGAGAGAGAAAAAAAGAGAAACGTGTCCATTTGTAATGTGCTCTTGAAATGAATAAATACATAAATAAAATATATACAAATACACACGAAAATGAAGGGGGGGGAAAACATCTTTTGAACAATCTAATAAACTGGAGTGTTCAGATCAATTAGAATTGTGAAGCCTGAGGATCGCTCTGGGGAAAAAAATACAATCAAGTAAACACAACAGGACATATAAAACTAAAGAAACACTTTAAAAAGAAAACTGTTCTGTTTTGTTAGGCAATGCGTTCGCATAAAAAGTAAATGGACCAACCAACCACAGCCTGGTTGGTTGGTTGGTAGAAGCACAAATTCAGTTTCAAATTGAATACCGATAACCCACAGCTTCTAATTATGTTGACGTAACTACATCCCTATATAATTGCACAAATGACCAGACTTGATTGGATAATAGTCAATGTTTTGCTGGTGGGGGGCCCTCTGGACCGGCACCATATTGACTCACCATGTCTCCTGGTCTGTCAGCGAAGCCCCCGGTCTCCTCGTCCTGGCAGGCCAGGATGAAGGCACGCAGCTTGGCCTTGTCTATCCAGTGGATCCTCCCAATGATCTTCAGCGAGGCCAACACCCACCAGGAGTAACACACGTCCGGAAGCTGCCCATCAAAGGAACGAAAACAGGGTCATCCATTCATTTCCCACAGGGAATTTCCATGTACATAACTACTGTAGTGATGCACTTGGCCTTTGTCGTTATACACATAACTCTCTGAGAAAAATGTCAGAGCACAGGCTTTCCAAAATATGTTTTGCCTTTCTGTATTTGGTGTTTGAACATAGCTGTTTTTTCTATTTGGCTAACAGGAAGCTAACGACATTCTATGTCAATGAGTCCCACTGGTCTGTTCTGCTGCCATATCCAGACACGCCATAAGGACTAATGGTAGAATGTGTTGCATAGGTTGATGAGGGGATAGGTGCACAATATACATCCCCCAGAAAAATGAATGTCGCGAAGAGGCCTGCAAGCGTTGCAGTCTGTAGGACCTCGGCTCCAGCGCATCAGTTCTGATGACACCCACCTTCTCTGGCCGACCGTTGAGGCCGCCGGAGGGCAGCTGTCTCTCACAGAGCCACCAGCCCAGGAGGTCAGCATTGACCCGGTGCAGCTGACCCGTGAGCGACAGGAAGCCAGTGCAACAGTAGATCTGATGGAGAGAGGAGAGACAGGAAGGAAGGAACAAATTGTTAGATTACACCAGATGTAAATAGGAAGAATTAGGGAAAATGCTGCATGTCTCATATATATAATGTATGTTAAAGGATAACAGGATTTTTCAACTTTCAACTCTTTTTTCCATAATGTTGGGTCTCGTGAGTAATGCGGACAACTCTTTGCTCTGATCCGTTTGTTATTGTGTCTAACCAAGTCTCTCTGTTCAGAGCAAGACTTGGTTAGAGAGTTTTACATTGCTGCCTGTTTCGCAGCTGACGGCTGAATTCAATCAGCTCGGCTCACTCAATACTGGACCAATTGAAAAAAATGTTGTCCGCATTACTCACTGAGACCCAAAATGATGGAAAAAGAGGGTCCAGGTTGAAACATTATAGTAAAATTAAATGTAATTGAAATAAACTCTGAACACATTAATAAATGTTAGTTGCACCCAATGCCAAAGCATTACATCAAAGACCTCAAGTCAATAAACAATAACCACAAAATTATACTTTGATGACCCTTAAAATTTTGATTGCTAAACTGTTCATGAAAGCATTTGGTTGACCAAGAATATATCAACAGACAATGTAGGTTATGCATAATTTCTTTCTCACTCGAAATATATTTCCTCCACAAGAGGGCGCAATTCACCTGATAGTGTATGTTATGGGGGCATGCAGAGGAAAAAGTAGGCAAAGTGAAATTAATGGAGAAAATCATATCCATTATGGAAGGAATGTTTTTTACGTTTTCTGAACCTTAGGGAACGTACCTGGCCGGCATGAGACTCAGAGCCGGGTCGGCAGCCAAATCCGCCGTCAAAGTTCATGCAGGACAAGACGAACTCTACAGCCTTGTCCACGTTGATTGTATCCAGTTTCCCCTGGAAAACCACAGCCAACACATCTCTCTCAATGTCATTTGGAACTAGACAAGCTATTATGCAAGCAATACCCTTCAGAAGAATAAACAAATAGATTTTTAGGCAACATGTAAGAAAATAAAGTCTTGTTTAAATAATTGTGTACATGAATATACAACTATACATACCAGTAGGGCAAGTGTAGCAACAGCGCAGAAGGAAAACCTTGTGTCAATTTCCCCTGTGGAGACAGAAAGCAGAGAAATGAAGCAATGTCATGGCACGCACAGTTTAACGCTTTAAATTGTATGTCTTTAATGCCTTAGAAGTACTAATGGTTTCCAAAGAGAGATGGATGCACTTTTTTAAATAAAAGGAATCATAAAAGTGTTGCATTCTGGATGTACAAGGCTGATAGCATGGCTAGTATTGCTGCCCCCTCCTGCTAAATGATATTACAAAAATGTTGGTTTGCAATAATTCTAAGACCCCCGAGTTGTTGTTCCTATATGGGGATTAAACTAATATCCCATAGCTATGGTAAATGACGATAAATGATAATATTGAATTATTGGCCAGCCCTAGCCTATTGTATTCACCACCACCATCAACAACAGGCTAATGTGATCACACTCTTCATTCAACTGCAGCTGTTGTCCTTCGGCTGCATAAGGCCAACTTAATAACAGTATACTGTTAACCACCTGGTCCTTGATAAGAATAAGAATCCTTACTCACCCCATTTGTCTCCAGAGAACGAGCCATCCTCCTGCTGCAGTGTTTGAATGTACTGTACCACCTTATCCACATCCACAGCCTGAACGTTGTCATACAAGGCCAAGATCTGCGGAAGAGGAATGCAACGCAGTGGCTAAAGTTATTAACTCATTTAAATTGTTTTATGGTTTGAAATAAACTAAGCCAATTATGTTTAGTAATGTGCAGTGCGTTCATATACTTCATCGTATACATCTTTCCCTCAGGTGTTGACATACGTGTTAACATATGTGTAAACCATATGTGCCCCTGCACTCTGTATGAACCATGCATGGACCACTGAAAATAAGGTATGAACACATGTCGCTATGGAGTCACACTCGGTCACCACCACGGACCGCTGGGGACCAAACTACACCGGTCTTTTCAACCACTTTCCAATATCCAATCAGATATTTCAAAGTACCCAGCGTACTCAACTATGTGCCATTAATAACGCTGACACTTTGTTGATACACTGCAAAACAAACATTTACAAACCATTCTGGCTGTCGCATCAATGGTTTTAGTGCAGCCATGTTTGAAGTGCTCAAACCAAGGACGTAAACCACCGATGATTAGCCATCTAGCTCGCTTAAGCGAGCAAAACACATTTTGAGATCGACTTTGACATAACGGCAGCATCATCACCTGCACTGCACTTAGGGTGTACAGTAGATGAGGATCATGTCCCGTGCTCGCACTGATGCCTCCACACTCGTGCTGGCAGGACTGGATGAATTCTGTGATCTCCTCACAGTTCATCCTGGGGAGCTGACTCATGAGGTCCATCACAGTCAGACCCCAGTAGATCCCACTCATCCTCAGGTACTCTGATAACGTGTACTCCTGGGGAAACAACACGAACCCAATTATAAACAGATGGTGAAATTACTGAGCAAAAATAAATAATTAATAATAATGCAAACTTACGTAGTCATCTTTTTTAGAACCATATGCTGCTATATAGTCGGCATGCTTGTCCAATATTAGAGCACTGGGGGCATCCGGCTTGATGACGACATCTTTCACTTGGGTACCCTGGAATTACAATCCCAACATAAAACAAACTGAACGACGTTTCGTAGATGTGATGAGTTACAGCCCAGTGTCTAAATTACAAATTATGTTGTTAAATAAATAGCATTGTAAAGAGTACATGATGAAAACTAGTGTTGCCCTGTCAATGTATGTAGTCAACAGCTATAAGCGAAGCTAGACGGCTAACACAGTTAGCGGTCCTGTACAATGTACTAATATCGCGCCAACTGTTGACATTATTGAAAGCATTTAAAACATATTACAGAATATATGAAGTATACATCTCTACAATGACTAATAGTAAGAAGGAATCGCTTTTTAAAACAGCAAGCTCGTTACCATTCTGGAATTATCGCATGATCATGCGTCGCACCTTTACTACGTCACACCACTAGCATCAGCTGGTTGTCAGATGTTTTTTTTTTCTAAACTAAACACTATGGCTTGAAGGCGTTTAACGCAAAGCATGTTTACGATTAGTACTTCAATCTTTCCTGATCTTAAGATAATGTCTAGTTGTAATGTACGACAGTGCTCTGATTTGTTATGAAAATGTATTCATTTATAATGGCAAACAATGACCTTACATTTAACTGCCTCTGTGTGATTAACACTCCAAATTGATTTGCAATCCAATGTGTCAGAGGGTATGTGATGGAAACAAGAGTTAAAACCATAGTTGTCACATTTTACATTTATTACAACCTCAACAGACCTCATGGACAACAGAAGCAGATGACAGAAAATTACATGAGAAGAGCATCTGAAAGAAAGAAAACTGTACATCATTAGATTAAACATGTTAGCCTTCTGAGGTACCACAGGTGCAAGTGTATGTACACACTCCTTACACACGCGCTAAACATTTTTCTGCTGTGATCGGTATGAATCTGAACAATGAAAGGCCACCTTATGTATTGCTTATGACAATGATAAGTACAAGGCAGTAACATTTGACAGGTGTAAGGCAACAAGCCAATAAATGTTTTCATTTGTATCCCAAGTAGTATTGCCAAGAGTAATTTCTATTAAATATATATCAGAAATACAAAATAAGCCAGGAGGGCTTTTCAATGAGGCGTTTGTTTAACAGGGTGTTTAACAGGTTCACTTCTTGTACTTCCCTAGGTGTTCGCGGGCGATGATGAGTCTTTGGATTTGAGACGTGCCTTCATAGATCTACAAAAAGAGGAAATAATAGGTATAAGTTAAATGAGGTTTCCCATCCATTTGTTTAATAATCTAAACCAGTGGTTTCTATCCATTTTATGACACACACACCTGGTAGATCTTGGCATCCCTCATCAGCTTCTCCACGGGGTAGTCGCTGTTGAAGCCATTGCCTCCGAAGACCTGGACGGCGTCGCTGGCCACCTGGTTGGCGATGTCCCCGGCAAAGGCCTTGGCGATGGACGCAAAGTAAGTGTTTCTGCGCCCATTGTCCACCTCCCAGGCGGAGCGCTGGTAGGCCATGCGGGCCAGCTCCACCTTCAGGGCCATCTCAGCCAGGAGGAAGGACACTGCCTGGTGCTGGGGGGGGGAAGAGGAGGGCAGACGGAGGATCTATTCAGATGTTTTGATATTCATAATGGACAGCAATCACACCAGACTGCAGCAGAGAACGTATCCCAGCATAAACAGGGAATCTGCAGGTTTCAATGCAAGACAGTCCAATACCTTTTTAATACCACTGAGAACACAATTTAATACCGATTCCACAGCCCAACGGCATATACGTAAATGATAATCCTTAACCTGGAATTGTTTTATAAGCACACACAATTATTTGTATTATTTGTTTATTTGTTCTAATTCTGTCTACACAGAACTATCTCAGCAGTGCTGCTTGTCTGATAAAAGTATCCCGCACGCACAGGAAGTTATCGTGCCAGTTCAGTGGTCAATAGCTTGTGCATGCCACAGGAGGATGCAAATAATTTAATAATATATTTCACATAAAAGTTTGACATTTATTGGTTTAAGCTTTATTATTTTTCCTCTCCCCAACAGTCGCAAAAAATATTTAAGACCTATGCAAATGGTATCAAGACTTGTTAATGCCTTTTAAAGGCCTTATATTTACATTTTTGAATTTAAGACTTAATACCTCCGGGTACCCTGAAGAAAAGCAGCAGCGTTACCATGTATAATACAGACATTTTGTGACAAACCTCAGCAATGACTTTTCCGAATGTCTTCCTCTCCAGCGCGTAGTTGGTGGCCTCGTCCAGTGCTCTCTGTGCCAAGCCTGTGGCTCCTGCTGCCACCTGCAGTACAGCGATGAATTACAGCAAATTTAGGCAACTACCTACCTAGTCTCACTATTTGATATGTGCTAAATGACTTCCTACAAAGTCCATCTCCATGTGCTAGTGCTTTCAATATCTTGTAAATTATATAACCAAGGGAATCTTTGAATCACAAAATGGATGTCGGCAAAGAAGAATGATAAAACGAAAAACCCATGTGCATACATCTGCTGATAACCACTTCACAATATAAAAAACAACAACATTTTTTAAGGCGATTCATCCAAAAAAAAAGGATCCTATTGGGCTTAAAGGATCACTATTGGGGTTCTTCTCTCCTAGGTAGACTTACGGGGGGTCGGGTCTTGTCGAAAGCCCCCATGGCTATCTTGAAGCCAGCTCCTTCTCCAATAAGAACGTTCTCCTTGGGTATCCGCACATCTTCAAAAGTGATGCCTCTGGTGTCAGAGCACCTCTGACCCATGTTCAACTCCTGCACAGATGTAGACATGAGGACGATAAGGGTGATGATTAGCACAATAACACACTTAGGTAAAGTTGAACTTTGCAGTGGCCTCGGGAACCATGTCACATATTTTTCCATCGTTACAATATCATTTCTGGATTTTCAATGTTGACGATTCATCATAGGATGTGGATGTTCTTAGACTGAAAACTCAATTTCCTCATTATAGAAGAGTAACCAGAGATGGTGCTATCCCTGAGGTCTGATTGGAGTGTGTAATGAACCTTTAACCTGCAGTGCAAGATTTGCACAGCCACATCTGTCGCTACACCCTCATGTGTTACTTAATAAACATCGCTAACCAGTCGACCCTGACACGTCAAGTAAAGTGGCAACAATAACAGTAAAAAATTATTTGACTCAAGCCTAGAGTAACAAGCAAGGTAAATTGCAAAATGTTTTTAATTAAACGTTGTGCATCCACCTTGTAAAAAGCGAAAGAGACATGAAAATGTACACAGTATTACTTTATTAACCTGGCCATGTGCTACTTTCTGGATAACGTTTAGAACTAGTTGAGCGCTCTAAAAAGGGTTGCGGTAAATGTGAACGAGGCTGTAGACACCTCAATTCATTGCCAGGAGTGGAAACGCCCAATCTGCGGTTCTCACCTTCCGACCGACTTGGATTCCAGGGGTGTCAGCATCGACAATGAAGCCAGTGAATGCCTTGCTGGTTGGACATTTGGGGTCTGGGTTGGTCCGCGCCAGGAGGAAGTACCTGAGAAGGGACAACACATTTTAGCGGCCACCACTTCATTGTCCCCTCCCAGATCTGAACTGTATCTAGGCTCTGCGGTAGCGTACCAGTTTGCTTTGCCTCCGTTGGTGATCCACATCTTTTGTCCATTAACGACGTACTCATCCCCCGTCTTCACGGCACGGGTCTTGAGGCCCGCGACATCAGAGCCAGCCCCGGGCTCTGTTACACAGTAGGCCTGCCACAATACACAGTGCATTCAAGTTCAAGTTTCTTTTATATTATTCTAGCACAACTAACAGACATCCCAGTACCCCAATATAGTCAGATCACAAATGTGTATTGGACATATTTTTTCTGATATTATATTAAAACTAAAACTGATATTAATAATTGACATATGATTGTCCTCATTCCGTTTCTGAAACAGTTGTCCATTTTTAATGTACCTGACGATTCTTCTTTGGAGAAATCAGGAGAAAACAAAGTCCACAAAAAAGAGGTTGGACGTATATGATTACGTGGCACATACTTACACACATTAGTGGCTCCTCAGTCATTCGACCCAAGTAATTCTTCTTCTGTGCTTCATTGCCAGCAATAATAACAGGCATTTGCTGTAAAAAAACAAACAAAAAGGATGTTAATTGGGTTTTCTTTTTAACAACAGTATCAAGAGATGTACTAAAACACACAACATAAAATATCATGCCATATAGAACTGGATCCAAGTTTTCAAAATGTACTAAATAATGGTGTTTGCTATCAATGTCAAGACAGATTCAACCCATTTTTCAACCCATACACACTTAAATATTGGTGTTAAACATTGGTGACCCCGATGACCTTGAAGAAATAATACTCACACCAAGGGAGTTCGCCTCAATAGCGGTCTGAACTCCTGTGCAGCCATAGGCCAGCTCCTCAGTGATCAGGCAGGCATCGAAAATGGACAAGCCCATTCCACCTAAACACAAGGCAAGCCAAAGGTGTTACTACACAGAAAGTGAGCCGTAAATAAAATACAAATTGAAATTAAAATTAAAGAAATAACACCAGTAATACCATAGTCTTCTCCAATGTGAGAGTTCATCAGACCGAGTTCCCATGCTCTCTTGATAACGGGGAAAGGATACTGTACAATGAGAAGAAAAGATATAGCAATTATAGCCAAACAATTGATGAAAGCTCGACACTTACACCAATGTGACATTGTAGAATTAAATAATAAGACTCACTTCACCACTTTTGTCATAAGCTGGTGCAACTGGAACTATCTCCTCACGGGCAAATCTCCTGGCCAGCTCCTGGAACTCTTTCTGCTGGTCTGTCAGCTCTGATGACATTGGGAATATCATGCACAATTGGTGTGTGCCTTCAAATGAACTACATCTCGACGTGTACAGCCCTACAACTGGCACATACCAAAGGAAAAACCAAGGGATGCTTTGGGGGTGGCTTTCACGCTTGCTGCAGCATTGGAGGACTGGAGCCGGAGTCCAGTCTGCACACCAGCTCTGAGGGCCTGGAGATCAATCGGACAAATAAGTCATCATTAGTATACCAAAGTCTTCAAAGGGTCCTACAAAAGGACTTCATTGCCTTATTATATGTTCAACCTATTTGCATCTGTTTGTTTTTGTCCAGAAGCAAGCGAGCGGTTTCAAATCAAAAGCTGCACTTGTTGGACACTGTGAATGCAATGTTACCATGTCCTGTAATGGTTCACAGCCCCATGGTCACTCAAATAGTAAATAAAGCAACGGACGCTACAAACTGACGCCAAGGAGTTCAAAGTACAATAAACTTAGCATTGCAATAACGTATCTGAGCATAAACACTTAACATTGCAACGCCATGTTAGTAACTGTGATAAGGCCAGCGACTGGTTCTACTTTACCGTCTGCATTCCCCATAGAGACGCCAACTAGGTATGATGTACAGACCCATCGGTATCACAACCTGGCCCAGATGGAGTTGGTACCAGGTGTGTTCAGAGGAACATGCTATGATAACGTGTAGCCTAGTTATATTATACACAATTATATATATTTTATATATGTAATTATATATACACCATTATACACAACGAGGTTAAGTACCGTGCAAACCTTCAGTGGTGAAACATTGACAATATTTCAATATCTACTAAACGAGTCAAGTTTTCGGCTACTATCAGCTGCGATGTCCTCGATAAAACATCGTTTTATTCAGTAAACAATGTGCAGGCATATGATTCCCATTAAGAATGATCTAGTTTCCTGTGTACAACAATGCAGTAAAATACGATGACATTACAACGTTAGCCACTTCCGTCGATAGCACAAGCTAGCAGTAAGTGGACGTCCGCCGTAGGAAAAACCTCACAGACTACTTTAATCTTTCAGTCGTGATTGTATTGGTCCTTTGCGATAAGGATTTCAGTTACCTTTTTGAAGAACATGGTTTTAATCTGCAGAAAGGGCTTGCCGTCCGGATACACTGGGCTAGCAGACCGGTTCTGACCTACAGACGTACTGCAGACCTGTCACTCACAACAATGCACCGCACGCTGTTGGGGACGAAGATGACTTTTGCCCTACTTTCTTACGTAACCTAAATAGTGTTGTTGTGTTTTATTTTATTTTTTATTATGTATATTTTATTATGTATTTGTGTCTCTTTTGTTAATCTATTATGCCTACTACGTATTGTTTGCCTGCCAGGTAAAAAATGATTTCAATGTACAGAATGACCCCCTGCGTTTTTCTGAACAAATGACAATAAAACACTGACTTTTTGACTTTGAACCTGGCTTTAAGGTCATATAAAACAGTGTTGAAAGTCTCATTCGGGGAATTTACTTAGATTAAAAATCACCCATTCTCAATGGGATTGGGATTAATTTGACTCGCTAATATTCTCATTGTCGATTCATTCCAGTACATAATGACCGTTATTGTACTTAATGTCGAAATTAACGTATGGAAATTAAACATGTAACGTGAAGGCTGTCCGCTTAGTTTCAGCTTTACAGGATGGACAGATCATTCCTGGGAACACGTGACGCGCAGGGCGGTCCGCTTAGACGTATGAGTTACTCCGATTACATTTCTAATTTGAGTATTGAATAAAGGGCACATTATGAATTTACCACAATACTCAATATAAAACCAACCAGTTGGCCAACACGAATAAAGCGCTGTGTCGCATTTATCTTTGCTTTTAGAATGAGTGCTGGCTTTAAAATAATCTGAGTTTTAAAATGAGGACCAATCCCCTTGACCTTGCCTTTACAAAAGGGCTTTCAGTTTTTACACATCATTGAAACTTGAAAGGGATCATTAGTTTTGTAGCATTTAACGATTAGTTAGCTACTGGCCTGGTAAGCATATCAGCAAATAAGTCAAGTAGACGCAGGTGACATTCAGGACTCAGATGCATGCAGCTCAAAGATTAACTGCATAGGCCTTCATCTGGCAAGGCTTATTTTGTTAGTATTCTTCGCTCAAACAATATTTAAATAGGGGACCTGTAATCTGGCCTTTGAACGCACACAAGACATTACGTTTTGCAACAGTTTCATTTAGTGCACCTACAAAATTAAAATTCAGTTTGTTGATGACCTGCATTAGTACCGCCTTCAAAAAGGGCATTTTGTGACCCAGTCCTTCTGCTAACCAAGGTGTTGTACAGCTAGACCACATTCACTGCAAACCAGCAAGATTTAGGCTGGAAATGTGCAGCAGCAATACTCAAGCCCACAAGGAAAGTGAAAACGGACACAGTTGTGAGATATTTGGATTTTATTTGACTTCTCAAATGGTTGTACAGCCATTTGCCTTTCTTGGCCTCAATTCTCTCTGGTAGAAGTCAAGTTCCTCACACTTGACCCTGCAGGTCTTTCTGTGTTCAGCAATCTTCTGACCTTTTTCAGCATCTTTTCCTCAGCGGTCTGCAGGAGATACAAAAGAAAGGTGAGATTCTGCAACAAAACACCACTTCTAGCATGTTCTAGTGCTCTGAATCAGTTTTAACAAGTAGCCTTCCTCAGAGTCACTAATATCATCGCAAACATTCAGTAGCAGAACTGGACAAGTTATCCTCACTGAAAGGCCACGTTTGTGGGCTCCAACCACACGCACTATAAATAGATTTTAAAAAGGGAATGATCCGTACCAGCTTGGCTCCCTTCTTGCGTCCCATAGGAGTGGCATAGTGAGCCTCATACCACTGCCTGAAGGGAAGACTGCCAACATGGACAATGCAGTTCTTCACCAGGGTCTTGGTTCTCACCAGCTCGTTGTTGGAGGCATTGTAGACCACATCAATAATCCTGGTCTTGCGTGTGCAGCCTGAAAAACGGTATCACCACAATGTTTAGCTGGATGTACATGCAATTGTTGGGGACATTCTTAGCAAAGGCTTTCTCAGAGTCACATTATCGTCACTTGCATTCAGTAGCAGAACTGGACAAAGTTATCTTCATGGAAAGACATGCCAATATTACAAAGTATTAAATAGGAATTTAATACAAATACCGAAGTGTAGAAAAAAGACCATGTAAATTCCAAAAAGACATTAAATCTTACTCTGCAAAAAGTTGCCAAAATCCCAACTTCAGTGCCCTGCATTTCTTCTTCACACCACAGACCACAGTTTGGATATGAACGATCTGTGAAAAGAAAGTCCAATAGTTCATGCAGTTTGCACCCACATGCATCACCAACATCCACTTCAGCGTGTCAGAGTAACTATGACAAGTCCTGGCATTGGCAAGTTTAAACATTTCAACCAAAACGGCCAAATAAAAAACCTACCTAAGGTTAGGTTTTCATCACCCACACCCTAACAAAAACCCATTCCCAGTGCTACATACCTTTGCGTTTGCTGGTGGGGCGCCCGAGCACACTTCCTATTCTTATGGTATGCCCTGCATTGACCAAGTCTTGTGGTGTTTATGCCAGTGGTCCATAGAGTTATCTGAACACCAAAAGACATGACGTTTTGCAATTGCTAGTTTTATTTGGCACATTTACAAAATAAAAACATTTCAGATTCTCAATCTACATTTGTTCTTGGCCTTCGAAAGGAATAAGTCATTTTGTGACCCAGTCCTTCTGCTAACCAAGGTTGCTCTAGCACTGAGAATGTTTGGACAGCCAGTGAATGCGGCATACCAGTATAATTGGACAGTGCAGCAGCAATAAGCAAGCCCTGCATCTCTCGATCTACTCAAACCCACAAGGAAAGTGAAGACGGTACACAGTTGTGGGACATTTGGATTTTGATGTCACAGCTGTACATCTACCACTGGTCGGTTAAAATAATTGAACCAACACAGCCAAACAAAAACCTAGCTACGGTATAAAACCCATTTCCAGTGCTACATACCTTTCTGTTTGCTGGTGGGCGCCCAAGTTCATACTGCCTTTTCTTATGGTAGGGCTTGCGTTTACCACCGGTCTTGCGGCGTTTATGCCAGTTGTCCCTCGAGATACCTGGTGGAGAATAGATGAGAATAGTAGCAGTGGTTAATTGGCGAGTAGTTATTAATTGTTAAATTCAAGTAGGAAACGCTTGAGCAAATCAGTTCTCCAAGGTAGTTATCCGCATTGTGATCTCGGATTCCGCAAAAGGTTATCATCATATTGCTCAGTGTCAGAAAGCATGCACATGGCTAACACACCACCTAGCGTTTTACCAATACCTTACTACACCCTTCCCATTCATAGACGGAATACATTTACCATGCCAACACATCAGCGTTGAAAGGGTACACCACACACACATGTGAACCCTAGCGGTCATTTCATTAAGTAACAAATAAGTGATCCTTGATGACTTTGCGTGAACAAGTTGTACTCACGCCAAGGGAGTTGGCCTCTATGGTGGTGTGAACTCCTGAGCAGCCATAGGCCAGCTCAGGGCAGGCAGCACAATGTGATGTGCCCATTCCACCTCAAACAGGGAGACGAGGTTTCTGAAAGGAATACGGGGACATTAGTATGGCGGTCCATCTGAATAAATAAGACATTTACCGTCTGCCTATAATGGTAAATGTAGTAAAATATTGGGCCCAATGGTTTGTGCGTTGTAAGCTTTGGTAAACCAACCAAAGTAAGCTACTTTAATAGGGACTCGTTCTACATTGTATCGATAGCCTATTGTCTTGTTTATGAGCCTATTGTATATGATCGATCATGCCTGCTTGTGGTATAAAAACAGAGACACGAGACCAAGTATCTACTATCAAGAAATTAATATAAAATGGGAACGTCCGGTCACCCTAAAATAGAAAAACCCTTGGTCAAAGTCACTACTACACGCAAAGTCAGGAAATAAAACTAAATTAGAAAATCTGACAAGAAACAAGCCAATTATAATTAAGCTCTTGATAATGGGGAGAATACGGTACAACATGAAGAAACGATGCATGTTTAACTTATTTGCGGAAGTTGCACATTATTCAGATGGGTAAGTACATGGGCCATTTCAAAGTAGAACGTTACACTTTTAATAAGGCCAAATGCATTATTCACTCAAATACAACTGATCGGGCCAACGGTCAAAATTAAAGAGTTGAAAGTACAACTTAACCAGACGGTGCGTTTCGCACGTGGTTGAAGTGTGGCCCGTCAACACGCCGCCCACCGTAGGCAGACACGTGTGCTCATCAGGCTAGCATGCTAACGGCCATGTGCTCACACGTGCTAGCAGCCCGGCTAGCATGCCGGCCGGGGGAAACCTTTAGCCACACTTCAGGTCGTTATTTCGGCAGCTCGTCAGTAAACACCGCTAGACCCACCGAGACTGGGACCACAGATCGTCCCTTTCCCCTCACCACTTTGGTGGCATTACGGCACTTGAATATTTGCATCGCTCCGACTCTGAAAAACGTGGTTACGTAACGGGAATACCACTGCCTAAATGTCGCCGTAGACCCATGTGTCTAAACGTCTGTGCAGCAGATATACGATATTCCCGATTAAACTGTTAGAGTAATAACGGCAACACTACATAAATAAACATCGCCATATAGCTTACCGGCGTCCTTTGTACGTAGCCTCCGCTGTTGGCTTTCCGGCAGTGGAAGCAGTTAAAACCAAAGTGGCTAACTTTATTTAAAAGTCGTCTCCTCTGCTGTAGCGAAGTAAATGGCTGGGTGGAGATCGGTGGTTGTTTTATATGTCCATGTTACGGTGGGTGCCATTGCTCATTGGTTGGTCCAGCTCTCTGTACGTGATTGGTCTAGACCGGGCGGCACGCGCCCACCACATTAAAGGTAGACTGAGAGAGGGTCATGCATTGTAGCGTTATCCCGGTCTAGCGCAACGCAATTTCCGGTCTCTGACTTCACACGAGACGTGTACGTCAGTTCACGGTCCCCGAAACGAGAATCAGAACATGCCAAGAACAACGACAATGAGAATAAATATGGAGTTGTTTCACAAAGAAATATCCGTAACCTGTAACGGATATCCCAGGGCAATTGCTTGAGCTTATCAGCCATTTTTTTCAAGGGGGTGGGCTGTTTTAAATTGAGCCAAATAGTTCATCCAGTACATAAGAGCAGTTGTGTCTACGTGATACGCCGCTATACGGCGTATACCCACTAACAACGCTCCAGGATTTCCGTATACCCACCTTAAAAATGCGCAAGGATACGTAACAATATAGTTTGGTGACCGCACTTTCACATCAGTGATTTTGTTTCGCAATTACCGGGTAGAGCATAACTGCAATAAAATGAGTTTTGCAGGGGAACGCATCTCCTCCATTCACACTGCCATTCATAATATTCACCCCGTGCGCGCTGTGTTACGAAGCGCGAGGGGCTTTGAGAGACCAGTACCTGACGTCACCTACCAACCAACACAGTTGCTTGACGGTCATTTCCCCGGTTCAACAGTAGCTTGGTAGCGTTAGTTTAAGATTTGCTAACGTTAATTTAGAAATTATAATCACTATTCTATAGTATTGTAATTTTAGCAATATGAAACGAAGGCGAACAACACTCTTTCAGTGTTTTCGTAAGCCTGGCCCTGAAGCTACTGCCGCTTCGGATGCAACTACTACAGAAAAGGAGTCTGATATTACACCTGCTGTGAAAGTCGCACAAGTTGGCAGAATGCAGGATTGTTGGTATGCGTATTGAATTATATCACTTAGGCTACTGCCATATCTAGTGTAACTGAAGTTAGCTAGTTGGTGTGTGTGTGTCCAATAGTCAACAGAATACAATGTTTTGATCCCTCTGTATATCTCCTTGTTCCTTCTAGATGAGGCCTCCTGCCTTGTGGACTGAGTCAGGCTAAGTTAGGTAAATGTCAGCCAACATGGAAAGCTGGTATAAACAATTGAAATTCAGTCAATTACTATATGCAAATAAGAGTATAGTTAATTCATGGTCATCTTAAAGGTGCAGTAATTTCAGACTTTTGCACTATTAACTTGCTATATGGTATGTTAGATATCAATAGTTAGCTATAATTAGAGCTATTGAAAGAGTGGAATATTTGTCTTTCATCTCCTTTTCATGCATTGGTGCAAAAATTGTAACAGTTCATTAAATAATTTTCAGTGGATTTTGGCCTTGTTCAGCAGGTGCTTATGAAATATGTTTTAAATCTCCCCAGCTATACATGTCATTGGCTGTTAGTCTTGTGTTGCTTATGAATTGTTGATAACATATACCCAGTCTTTCAGAATGCTCTCAATTGTGTGGATGCATGTACTGTATGCGTCAGTGAGTGTGGTGGTGGCGCTTATGGGTTGTCGCTCCGGGACAAGGTCTGTCAATGGGAATACCTGGTAAAATACAGGTTAAATTAAAACGTCAACGGCTGACCTTTTTGGAAAGTTGTCTTGTAAAGCTTGGCCCTTGTGGTTTTTGCACCCGCCTTCTTTTTCCTGGTCATTGTATTTTGTCCATTAAGCTAGTCCCTACATAACCACAGAAGCTACACTGCCTCACTGGATTTTTACATTATTCCCAGACATTTGGTACAAAGATACCATGCAAATGGCCAAGCATCACCATGGGGCAGCTGGCAATATTAGCCAGCCCTCTAACAAGCAATATTTAATAGGGGGACCTGTAAATCAAGCCATTGTAGGCAACCAAGAGACATGGAAGTTTTGTAATTGCTTGTTTTATTTATAATTTACAAACATTTCAGAATTTTAATCTACATTTGTTCTTGGCCTTCGAAAGGAATAAGTCATTTTGTGACCCAGTCCTTCTGCTAACCAAGGTTGCTCTAGCACCGAGAATGTTTGGACAGCCAGTGAATGCGGCATACCAGTATAATTGGACAGTGCAGCAGCACAAATCAACCCCTGCATCTCTCGATCTACTCAAAACCACAAGGAAAGTGAAGACAGTACACAGTTGTGGGACGTTTGGATTTTATTTATCAAACGGCTGTACATCTATTTGCCTTTCTTGGCCTTAATCTTCCTCAGGTAGAACTCAAGCTCCTTGCCCTCCAGCACGTAACCATCTGCCCTGCCACACTGGCCAGGTCTGGAGGCAATGCAAGCTGTTTAAAAAGAGGAAGGGTAAAAATGTATTTAGACAATGCAGTTTTGAGATTTGTGAAAATATTGTAATCTCCATTAAAAATCGTCTTTATAGATATTTGACTTACCAAGAAGTTTGCCCTGCTGGAACTGCTCCTCCAAGAGGGGGCTGACTTTGCAGGTCTTTCTGCGCTCATCAATCTTCTTCTGAATCTTTTTTGACCTCTTCTTGTTCAGAATCTCTTCCTCCTCAGTGGTCTACAGGCACACAATTTAAAAAAAGTTAGATTCTGCAAGGAAACACTTCCAGCACCACCTTTAGCATGTTATAGCACTCATACAGTTTCAACTTTGACTATGGCCTTCCTCAGAGTCACTAATATCATCGCAAACATTCAGTAGCAGAACTGGACAAGTTATCATCACTGAAAGGCCACGTTTGTGGGCTCCAACCACAGCACAAAACACTATAAATGACTTTTAGCATTAAAAATGATGTCAACTATCCTTACCAGCTTGGCTCCCTTCTTGCGTCCCATAGGAGTGGCATAGTGAGCCTCATACCACTGCCTGAAGGGAAGACTGTCAACAAGGACAATGCAGTTCTTCACCAGGGTCTTGGTTCTCACCAGCTCGTTGTTGGAGGCATTGTAGACCACATCAATAATCCTGGTCTTGCGTGTGCAGCCTGAAAAACAGTATAAGCACAATGTTTAGCTGGATGTACATGCAATTGTTGGGGACATTTTTAGTAAAGGTTTTCAGTAGCTAGAAGTTATCTTCATGGAAAGGTGTGCCATACATGCTGTAAATATTACTGCCAATTAATGCATCATTTATCAAGTTTGAGTTGATTGTATTGACCACCGAAGATTTAAGTGCATCCAGCAGAAAATGTTAATTATCAATAGAAATGTATATTAAATCAAATCTTACACTCTGAGCCCCAAGAAAAGTTGCCGACATCCAGCCTCAGAGCCCTGTATTTCTTGTTCCCACCACGGACCCTCACTGTGTGGATACGGCGAGGTCCGATCTGTTAAAAAGGCAAGTCTGATTAATCAATTCATCCATGCAATTTGCAACCACACGCACCACAAACATGCATTGCAGCGTGTCAGAGTAACTATGACAAGTCCTGGCATTGGTAGGCACGATTTGAACCAAAACGGTCAAACAAATACCCACCTAAGGTCAAGTTTTCATCACCCACGCCATAACAACCCCCCCCCCCAGTGCTACATACCTTTGTGTTTGCTGGTGGGCGCCCAAGCTCATACTTCCTTTTCTTATGGTAGGGCTTGCGTTTACCACCGGTCTTGCGGCGTTTATGCCAGTTGTCCCTCGAGATACCTGGTGGAGAATAGATGAGAATAGTAGCAGTGGTTAATTGGGCGAGTAGTTATTAATTGTTAAATTCAAGTAGGAAACGCTTGAGCAAATCAGTTCTCCAAGGTAGTTATCCGCATTGTGATCTCGGATTCCGCAAAAGGTTATCATCATATTGCGCAGTGTCGGAAAGCATGCACATGGCTAACACACCACCTAGCGTTCTACCAATACCGTAGACTGGGGTAGACGAAGGCTTTGCTCCAAGATTACCGCTAACTCAGAAAACATTTTAGAGTAATGTATACATACCAATAAGTTATTTGTCGATTTTGTCGAAATATCTATATTTTACAATCTCACAACAGTGTACGTTAGCATGCTAGTTAGCCTGAATACAGCACTCCTCCAGCGGTCTGCTGACTTATGTTCCCATTCAAAAAGGGTAAGAAATGTGAAGATGCCCAGATAACACATAAAGTCAATATATGCACATATGAAGTCGCCGATATCGATTTACTAACATATATATAGTCCGTTGTTGTTTTAAAAGACATCGTTGAGTAGCAATTGCTTTACGGCCCATGCGAGTAGCCATCTTGGTACAAGAGAGCCGTCAGTTTCCACAAATCTACTTTTAACCAAAAACATCAAAATACGATTAACAATTTGACCCCATCTATGTTCAGATAGCATTTAGCTGGTCTATTATAAACCGTTAATGCCATATTGGTGATGTCTAGACCCTGATGGACTAGGATTCTCTCTCCAACCAGAGCATGAAAACACGTACCCATTCTCAGGCGCCGGCTAGAAAGAGAACCCGCAAGGGATCATGGGGAAGTTTGAAGCCATATCTTCTCGCGAGAAAATCCGGTATTTGCTGTTTCTTCTTCTGGGTAATACTACGCTCATGTCGTTCATAGCGCCACCCAAAGGCACTATATCCATGCATTACATCAATTTAGCCAGGTCAACCCTGTTTCATATTTTTATTATTTCGCAATTATCTGAACATTTCCTATCCACATATCAAATTAGTCGTATCTTCTACATTACTTTATAAATATGACACTTACATAAGTGATCGTCAGCATCCAACAACATTTCAATGAGGCGTTGTCTAAAAAGTACTACTACATACATAAAAACCACTACTTAGCTCAAATTCTGCCCTCAATTTATTATTAAAGTATTAATGCTTTAGTATTACAGTAAATACAAGTAAATTACTACTACTACTACTTAGTACTTGAGTAAAGGTATCCAAGTTCTTATCAACCTGAACCTTGGATAAATGTTGCTCGCTACTTTTCTAGTTCATGATCTGTCATCTCTGTACATACACTCCTCCTGCTCTTGTAATGTAAATGTTCTGGTGTGTTTGGTGCATTAAGACGTTGTTGTTGGAACCACCATACGTTCCCAGATTATAATGTGACATGTCCATTGTCCACATTGGTGTCATAGCAGGATAAACACGGATGCAGCCGTCAACTATATTATTGTCAATATTTAAGCCACTAGAATGGTCTGTACGGGTGCTCTGGCATACCTTTAAATAAATTAGACGCTAATTCAATGTAGTGTGAGAGACAAATGCATACCTTCCTTTTATGAAAACTAAAACACACAACATACATATTTTGAAGCCATACAGTCCTTTATTATATACAGTCATGAATAATTGGCAAAAGTGTAGATATGGTGGTCATTTTGGCAAGTGATTCTGTGCGAACGAGTAAATATGTGTTCCCATATAGTCACGAGGATGTGAGATCACTCTTCCCAGGGGCTCATGTCGGTGTCGATAGCAACACAGTTGTAAGCAGCATAGCGCAGTTTCTCCTCACAAACCTTTGCACTGTGGGAGAGAACAGTGGACAAAAACACAAGAGAATCACCATCCATCTTTCCAAATCTTCAATTAAAAGCAATACTGTACATTTAACAGTTACAAGAATGCCAATGTTTCCTTAAAGTGTGAGTGAACCCCCTGTTTAAGCCCGAATTCGAACACTGAGATTTAAAATACACACACACACACACACACACACACACACACACACACACACACACACACACACACACACACACACACACACACACACACACACACACACACACACACACACACACACACACACACACACACACACACACACACACACACGGCTTATGTGGTCCTTGCCTTGGGTAGTTGGGTAAATAGAGGGTGCTGGAGCATGTGGAAGACTGTGGAAGAGCGTCTGTCGTTTCAGACCTAGCGAGGACGGGGGAACAAAGTCAAAATAATAAAACACACATTGTTTGAAAGCATGTGAGGAGATTATGATTAAGAGAATTTGACCATATAAACTGGAGTACCCTAGTTTGTCAGGAAAGATGTAGATGGGGGCAGGAAGACGGCTTCTCCCAGTCACAAACCTCAGAAACCTGCTGCGATCCTCTGAAACAAACAGGTCAAAAAGCCAAGTCACAATGTATATTCATTGCATACTTGTAATACTGCAACAATTTACCAAACAAAACACAGAGGCAGGGCCATCCGTTGCCATTTCTGACGGCATCACCTGGGGACCAGTTTTATTAGAATGAATAACTTTAAATCACAAGAGATAGCTATGCTTTTGATAAATGTTTCCACCTAGCGACATTACTTGCATGTCATTTAAAATAAACCACTAAACCAACGGGTGAACATACCATTGGTGAAGTTCTGCAGGGCCTCCCATAAGTACTGCACCCTGACGTCTGACTGCTCCAGGTCCTCGTAGCGTGCTGAGAAACGTGGATTGAGAAACCATCAGGGCTGCTGCTCCAAATTATTAATTATTAATGATTCATTAGCGAAATTAATCATGTAGTCTAAAACATGAAGATATCTATAATATATATAACTTGTTAATATCTAGAACGTGTGACAGAAATTCAAATGTCTATCACAAGTCACCAGAGCCCAAAGTGACGTAAGGCCAATCAATCATCCAAAATGTTCTATTCATTTTCTATTGATCGATTAATCGGTCCAGCACTAGAATACATCAACACTTTAGTGGTTTTCCCTGTGTTGCTTTGCAACCATTTTGCTGTCTTGAGGAACTATATTGCTTGGGGGAAGAATGATGAACTGTTTTCAATAAATTATTGCACTTTATCATGCTGTGGTTATTTTGTGAAATCTTACTAGGTAGTTATAGTAACTGTTTTAGTAACTGTTTTATAAAAGCAAAAAGCCAAGAGAGAATGTGATTTACAGTGATTTTAGAACAGTTAGGGGACGGCATGAGGTGCCGGGACACTTACTGAGTCGTTTGAGGGCCTCCACGGTGATCTCTGGGTCTCCACACACCTTCTTCTCCACCTCCTGCCAGGTGAGCAGGTCCAACACCGCCTGGGGAACCACCTTCAAGAGCCCCGCCTGCATGGCTGCAGTCTGGACACACACACACACACACACACACACACACACACACACACACACACACACACACACACACACACACACACACACACACACACACACACACACACACACACACACACACACACACACACACACACACACACACACACACACACACACACACGATGCATTATCCACATACAGAGGTGGACCTAATAGGAAACAAGTCCCTGTATTTTACATCCTTGAACACCGGAGCAAAACCAAGAGGCACCACGTATTGCGTTGCTCATTACATCTACGTTTAGTAGACCCTTTTATCCAAAGCGAGTGAGACGACTGAGAATAATCAAAGCAAACAACGAAATTGAAGCAGCTACATAAAACACACACACACACACACACACACACACACACACACACACACACACACACACACACACACACACACACACACACACACACACACACACACACACACACACACACACACACACACACACACACAGCTGCTTGCTCTCCTCTAGGCGAGCTTTCTGCACACACACTACCTGCTGCTTGCTCTCCTCCAGGCGAGCTTTCTGCACCAGTCGGATGAAGGCGGCGCGGTCCTCGTAGCGCACGGCCACGCTGCTGCCGCCAGGGATTAGCTCCACCGTCTGGCCATCGCTCAGCAGTGTGGTGTACACCAGCTCCTCGCCAAACCTGAACTCAAATGTGCCCTGGTCCATGCTGCCCATGGCCTCCAGCAGCTTGACCTGGTGCCACCAGGGTCAGACAAGAACATGTGTTACAATGTGACACGTCTCTTCCTCTATGACTGGCACACATACCGACACTGGGGTTACAGGCAATAAGCAGGATAATATACACCAAGCCGGTCATTATTGCAAAATAAACGTAATAAAATAAATTCGTCAGGGACCTGCAATTGTCTGGGTTTATGACCGACTCGCTCTACATTATCCCTTCCATATTAACTTGTGTTGGAAGTTGTGTTGCTGACCAGAACAGAGTCCACCGCGGGGAAGTCTTTACTCCAGCTCACTTCCTCTCCGCTCAGCTGTTTCCACACCAGCCCAGGGAGAGCCAGCACCTGCAGGAGCCCAGCACAAACATAATGACACACTGTCTGTCTGGTTTCATTCAACATCGATATTAAATAGGATCTACCAAACAGTGTTTGGTAGGGGTGGACAAATAAAAATCGATTCACTTAAGTAATATGATTTTTTAAAAACTTTTTAACAGTATGTTTATTGTTTTCACATTAAATGCAAACAAGTACACTGCATCAACAGTAGCATGTAACCTTCCCTTAAATTCTCCCAGCATAGCAATGATGCTGCTGAAATAAAAGTCAGATAGACTGACTGACATGTTTTTGGAAATATGCCTCATGATATACAATCTCTAGAAGTGTATGATTCAACTTTTCCCATGGTCTAGTAAAAGTAAAACGAAAATCGCAATAAATCGTAATATCAAATCGTAATACTTCGGGAGATAAGCATATCGTCCAAGCCCTAGTATTTGGTTTATTACACCACACCGCTTCTACTTTAGCCTCTCTTAGAATCCAAAAGGTGAAAAGGCTTTTCCACATCACATTGTGGAATAAGCTGCCACAAATGCTTCATTCTTCAGAATCTGTACTTACTTTTAAAACCTGCCTAAAAACCCACCTTTTTAATCTGGCTTTTCAAAGTTCTTATCACTTCTTTTTTTTTTTTAAATCTTCTATCCTTTTATTATCTTACTTTATCCTTTGCAATGAATGTAATGTATTGTTTTATTGTTTTTATCTGTAAAGAACTTTGTACCTTTGCTTGAAAAGTGCTATAGAACTCAAGTTCATTACATTCTGATTCATATTTTGAGTCACACTGCATTCATGCACTGTGGCGACACTAACCAGGAAGTCTTTTCCTCGGAGGGCGGCGCCCATGAGCTGGCCGATCCACTCAAACTTGTGGAACTCCTTGCAGGATGGGTTGGGTACGTAGTAGTCCCGCGCCTCACCGCTGCCCTGGAACCAAGCATTACGCAAGTATCTCTGGTTATGTGTTTGGGTAGAGTCCCCCACCCACTATCAACATTTAAAAAATGCCTTCTTGCGCACTTCTGGTTTTATGTAGGGCGGGGCTATAACCCATGAGGCCCGCGTGCGAGGGTACCTGGTTGGACGTGCGAGTGAAAAAAGGCAGAGGCATAGGACACTCGGCCGAGCTGGGGCAGAGCTCCTCAGACATGTCCGCCAGGCTGTCCCTGAAGCCGCCTCCTTGATCAATGATCCCTTCGGCGATGAACTTGCACTCCCACCACTGATCGTACCTGGCGGGCCACCTGAACGAGAAGGGAAGAGATGATGTGACCGGTTCTGGGCCTTGCTTGTTCCAGGTGAATCCATAGTGAATGTTTGCATGCGTTTGATTATGAGGGGTGTGGCCATACAAGGAGAGTTATACCTGTAATCCAAAGTCTTCTCAAATTTATCGGATGGCTTTAAACCCTCGTACACCTGTGCAAACAAATTACAACATTTTATAAGGCTTTTTTTTATACATCCGCAGAACGCATTTCACACAGACATCATTGCCTTAAATGACCATCTATTCATGGATGTTAAAGTTTAAGTGAACCCCCAGTTTCAGCTCGAATTCAAACACTTAAGATTTAAAAAAATATAACATCTACATCAACCACTCCCCAGACGGAGCTCCACACATAAGATTTTACACCTGTTTATTCTAAATTATGCTATTATTTTAGTAACAGTGACAAAATGGCATAGACGACTATGTTCAAGATCATAGAAGATACTAAGATACTAAAAAAAACAAGACTTTGGTTTGACTATTGACTAGAAGACAGTAACGGTAACTATTGACCACCAGGACCTGGGTGAACAAGGCATTCTTGCAGCTGGGCTCCAGGGAAGGGTTGTCCCTGTGCTCCATGGCCAGCCGCCGGTTGATGTAGAGGCGGGGCATGAAGTTGGGCTTGCTGGTCTCAGAGTCCTTCAGGCACTGTGTGATCAGGGCGGAGCGCCGCTTGGAAAGCAGTAGGAACTGTTTGATACTCTGTATTAAGAATGGGGAATTGCATTTTTTTTTTTTTTTAATGTTATGCCTGACAAACAGTATATTTATTGTTTTCACATTAAATGCATTAAAAAAGTACACAACATCAACAGTAGCATGTGACCTTCCCTTAAACCCTCCCAGTATAGCAATGATGCAGCATATCGTCCCAGCCCTACTCTGGATGGGTTTTTATCATGAATCAGTTCACCGATTACCGTCACATGGCAGAACTTCTGTCCATTGTGCACGTAATCTGTGTGGTGGTAAACGGGCTGACTCACCTTGATGTGGTTGAAGGTGCCCAGGCTGTAGTCCCAGGCTGGCACCAAGTGAGGCAGCAAGTTATCCAGGAGAGAGATGAACCTGTGGGGTGTACAGACACGCAACCCGAGACACAAGGCATTGTCAATACAATATGTACTTAGTATTGTAGCACAACTTCGCTGACCTCAGTTGAACTAATTAATTGACCTGTACCATTATTCACACTTGATTAGCAAGTGACAAGTGTTGCATTAACATTAACACGTTACTGGCTTAGCTGAAATATGTATTGCCCATTTTTCACTGTTTTTATGCATGCTTACTCCAGTATCGCTTGGGCACGGTATTTCACATTGGTGATTTGTCCAGTAGTTCATTCAATGAAGTGAGGGCTTATGCGTCACATTTCATTCAAAAAGCCAGGTAAATTGATGGGCAACATTCCCCTAAAAACTTCAGAGATTTTGGACCTTTGGATGACCAGGGCTCTGCGGTAGAGAACTTCGGGGGGAGTGCCCTCCAGTCTGGGGTAGCGCACCAAGTTGCAGGACTGGAAGACATCTGCGTTCAGGCCCAGGTCTCGCTCACATGAAGACTTGATCTTCAGGCCTCGGATCCGCACGTCTATGCCCTCGTCTGGAATCAACCACAGGTTTGATGTCAATATGTTAATATCCATCAACAGCAGTTTCAGAAATTACCTGGGAGGTGGAATATGGAGCTGATAATGTCACATATTCATACCCCTGCATTCCTCTATCCGGACCTCAATGACAGGCAGGTGTGATGTCATGTCTTCCAGAACGCAGACCTCTCCAATCAGATTGCTACAGAAACAAGACACAGCAGCGCCGGGTTCAAAACAACAAACCACAACTGATAATTTCAAAATAAAGTGATTGAATGGATGCTCACCTGCAAATATCTCATGTTATTATTGTTATGCAATGGTATGTATCATGACTTGTAAGGGATAAGCATAATCCTTTCTCAGTTAGTAATTGGACGTTCTTTTTAGATATGAATGGGGATATTAGATGCACATAAAATACATTGCTGTATATACCCATCCATAAATAATACTACTATATAATAAACAGAAACAATTTGAACCACAACAATTTCTATTATTAACACTCACTCGTCTATGGTGACATCACTCAGCTTCTTCAGATTGTCCCCCTCGCCTCCGGACACGGTCACTCTCTTGGGCATGTAGTTGTCGTCCGTGGCGTCCACTGTCAGGATCAGCTTGCTAGAGGACACAAGGGGACAGCAAGAGGCAAATATCAATAATTCTAAATCCCATGTATTCAGCGTTTGATCAGTGTTGATCAAAATAGCGCAGATAAACTAGGGGTGTTCAGCAGTTGTCACTAGGGGTGTCATGATTCCAATTTTAAATTGAAGATCAATCGAAATGAGCTCACGATTTTGATTATCGAAATCAAAAGCAGGATCTGAATTTTATTTATTTTTTAAGCGTGTTTGTGGGGCTGTCATCTAGTGGCTCTTCTTTTTGTTTTTGTGTTAAACAGTTATTTCACCAATTTGGTGAAATACATTTTTGTTATATTTTAAATAAATGATTTACCATACCATGTAACCTATCTTTTTAAAGAAGAATTTGAAGTTGTCGGGGCATAAAACCAATGATCTGTAGATTTTTACCAAAGATTTGAGTCTAGCTGTCAGTGCTAAATGTATTTATTTATTTATTTAATTTTTTAAATCGTCTTTTAATCGTTTGTTCGAAAATGTAATCGAATTGCGGATTTGGAGAATCGTGACACCCATAGTGGGCACAGACCATTATGTAGCCTGGCATCGCCAGACTAATTCGCAAATGCGTATTAGTCTGGAACCTCTCAGTTCATTTTCGATTTCCAAGGGGCGTTATCCACAGGCACAGACCAAAAATGCCTCTGGACGCAATTGGATAAACCTACAAGCCAATCACAGCAACGAAACGTGTGATGTTAATTAAACTTTTACCAAATCCTGTCTGAAGTATGGCAAACATCTTTCTTATCAACAAAAGCTTCTAGTGCAGCGGCAGCCATCTTGGTTGTTTACAAAAATGCCTCAACGGCACTCCTCTGTACAGTCATTGTATCAAACCCGCCACATATTAGATAAATGGTTGTAATTGGCCTGACCCGGGCCAGATCAGCTCAGCTGGAAATATGTCTGAATGGTAGGGGGGCCAGACGTATCTTAGCAAACAGAACATGAGCTTGCAGATTATTTTCGTTCCCAGGCTAACAGATATGGAAACATGGGCAAGAATACAAAATAGGTGGCCACAAGTGACCACCATCACATAGTAACAGTATGTGGCACTTACTTGACCACGGTGCCTCTCTTCATGTGCAGGCGGATCCAGTGTTGGCCCTGCATGCCATCACTCTCCCAGTACGTCTCCGTATCTCCGTCAGTCAGACAGCTTGCTCCACCACTCGGGTCCTCCTGAACAACAAATAGCATTTAGCTTCACACACGCACATGCACCAAGTAGCTTTTAGTATTGCTACTCTACTGAGACTCGTACTGATTTAGTCTGAATGGTGCTGCCGACTGCTGTGCCAATCCATTTAGACATCTAAAGCTGCAATGTAGTAAACCAAAAGCAAACCAGGCCATCCAGGAATCATTTTGAGAGGTTGATTGCATTGCGACTGCAAAAAAAGTTCCTATAATTGTGAACATTGACTGTATCATCCCACACCACGACAACATCGGCACAAAAAAAAGCTTAAATTTTTTTTTAAAAAAGACAACGTGAGGACGATCGTATTACTCACCGAGCATGAAGACACATCAATGCTGGTCACACACTGCTTCACACTGCCTAGGTTCTCGTCCTCTTTCCCGATGTGGTCATAGAAGTAGTGCACCAGGTCCTCGTCACTCTCGTACGTCCAGGTGGGCGGCACATGCCTTAGACAAGACAGCTCACTTTCAAATACACGCAGAGACTAATCGTTTCCTCACTCCAACCCTTACTCAACAAGTATTACAATGGGTGGGTGATCGAGATGATTTTGAGAGTGGGTGGGTGACATACTTGAAACAAAATCAAGTCAAACTTTTCCCCAAATTCAGGCCCCCAATACAGCACTGCCTGCAACTTGTCAGCAATAACAGGTATGACTGCGTCTTGTCTCATTAGCGAACAGCCCACAAATCACACTGACTACATTGTACCCTGTCTGGAATATTAGTAGAGGGTTAAAAACATGACACTGACATTGCATGTGGGTTTCTATATTGTATAACAGGGCCTTTAGAGCGAGTGCGATAGAGAGTGAGTGAGTTAGAGAGCGAGTGAGTTAGAGAGCGAGTGAGTCAGAGTAAACAACGACAACTCACCTGAGCTTCTGGACGGCGGCCGGGTCGCCGTCCGCCACCTTGGGCTTGGTGCCGAGGTGCAGGGCGTTCTCCACGTCCACCACGTGCTCCCAGCGGCCGCAGGGCTTGTGGTCGTACCCGAACAGCTGCTGATGCCGACTCAGGGTCTCTGGGGACTCAACGGGCACCAGGCGGTCGCCGCCCTCCGTGTGCTTGCACACCAGGATCCAGCCTTCGTCCAGCTCCTGGCCCCCGCGGTGCTCCTCCAGCTGGTCCTAACCATTAGTTTCATAGTCCAACGATCATTTTTCAGATTAATCGATCAATTATCTAGTCTTTATCTGACAGGCAGCCAAGAAAAACTATTAAGTATTCATTTTATAATAAACCATGAAATAAACATTTGAATTTCCGAAGCATCAAGCCGCAAAGGCTTAGTATTTGTACTTGAATTGTACTTAAACGACCTAAACGATTATTGATTCGATTAATTTACTGGTTTGATTCAGACACAAAGGCTGCACATATAGGGGTAATGGATAGTTTGTGACCTGGGTAATCTATATCTATAGCTTTAAGGTTGTGTTTTATTACAATACCAGTAGTTTTAATATAAGCCTATTTTGGAAATGAATACAGAACTACATTCTGACTTGGAGAACATTCTGTATGTATTTTCTTGGTCAAGCAAAAGAAACGGCTAACTACAGCAGTCTCAAATATGTACATCAATAAGTGGATTCAATGACCCTCTGAGTTGAGTGAAGTGCACATGCAGTGGTGCCAGATTTACAACTTGATGTTGTAAAATGTTGTACAAGTGATCTTGTTGGGACATCAGACGCCTACCTTGTTTAACTTCACCCAAAGGCCTTGGCTGTTGCAGTACTCCTCGCCAGTGGTCCGTATGCACGTCCCCTTCTTTGGTTCAATGTTGTACTTGCATAATTTCTTGTTATGGGTGGTTGAAGGGGTTTCAAACACGGAGACCACGGTCTTCCCAGGAGTACTACCGGTGCCGGCAGACGTGCTGGACGACGCGGACGAGGGGGACGATGAATCTTTGCAGATCTTATAACATACCTCGTTGGGTACATAACATAAGCTCTGCGGTACGGGCTCGCTCCTCCTGAAGCTCTCGATGCACTGGTTGAGGAAGCGGATCCGGCCCAGCAGCACATGAGGACTGTCCCCCAGCGCCATGGTGGTGTGGCCGTCAGCAGCGCAGCATCAACAGTTAACACGGCGGCGGGCGTCCCCTGACATTACACTTTTCCAGTGCTTGTTTGTTTGCAGCGGTTCCCCTTTTCACACAAAGCAGAACATTCGTATGAATGAACCACAGCCAACACACACACACACAAGCAATGTACGCCTCTGAGACTAGAGCAGGGCTGGTTTTACAATGGCTAATCTCATTCCCACTGTTTGTCTCCGACTAGGGTCCTAAAGGGCGAAACGCCTATACACTAATCATTCAGATTAACGATAGCGAGAAAAAAACATGCTTGCTAAAGCTGCCACCCATTGGCTTTCACACATTAGTACAGCGAACTAGCTAACGTGAACAAGCTACTTCGCCCAACATTAGCTAATATAAGCTACAAAACCAACTTGAGTCAAAGCGAATGGCTTGAGGTTGCTATACGACATCAACGGTCACAACTTACCTACAATTAATTGGACATTTCAACCATAATATGTCAACATTGTCGAGAGTCTTTAGGGATTTACAGGGTATGTACTTTGGTAAAGCGAAAGTTCACGGAAATACGTTGTCATTTATTTTGACCCTTTTTGTGATCCGTCATTCAAATTTCAAAGTAAAAGTCTTTCACTACTATCTCTTAACCAACCTATTGCGACCCAGTCTTAACATACAATAAATATTAAATATTGCACACAGACAGTCATAGATAATGTATAACGAATAATCGCATTTATTATGAATGTTTTTTTTATTTTGTATAATGCATCATATTACTACATCAAATGTGTCAATATCAAAACAAAATGATAAATAAGCTATGTTATAAAAACAGTGTATAGAATGCTTAAACAAATACATAAACCTTAAATGCCATGTCCTCTAAGTGTAATAGCTGCCTGTTCATGTGCTTTCTGAGTCCACTTGAGTAAGGGCAGAGACTTCGTCACCGCTGCCGTTAACGCGGTGGTCCTCCCCAACCGGGCGCCTCAAGCTTTCCAGCCATGATGGGAGACCCGCCCCTCCAGTGGCTCCTCCCCCTCCCTCCCGCCGCAGGCCGTCCAGCCCCGCCCCCAGGGAGCCCCTGGCCTGCAGCACCTCAGGGTTCAAAGGTCGGTCCTGCAGCTGGTGCCTCTGGAGCTCCTCAGTGCTCATCCTGCATAATCCACAGACGCCAGAAACATTATTTTAATTTAAAAAAACAACCATTTTATTTCTTTTTTTACTTTTTATTTTCTTACTTATTGGCAGAGGCATTTTGGGCTGGTTGGCCTTCCTCAGTGTTCAAATTGAAAGCTCACAAACAGGTGTTTTCAAACCAACAAACTAAAATATGTCGATAATAATCGGCATATTTTGTTTGTTTACTTACGGCAACTACTTAAGGCAATCAATTATGCTAATGACTGTTGCCAATGTCGTTATAAAAACACCCGTGTTTGTGATTTAACTTAACTCTGAGGATAACCAGCCGAAATGCATATAAAAATAAGAAGAAAGAAACTGAGTGCGGATAGGCCTATCTATGTTATCTATATTAGCCAAGCACCAATAAACACAAAACCCTTTTTTTGGGTGAGGACTCTTTGTTTTTTTGTTTTAAAAAAAAATGCCAAGTAACAATTAATTGTCTCACACTGATGACCAGTGAGTTGTGCTGATGGTTCTGCAGAGTCCAATCCCGCATTATAAATCTCACATCATGTCATTTTATTAAAACCCATGGTTGACTCAAAATACTAACGGTGGGACTTTCTCAACCTGTAATGTCCGCCTGTGCTGAATTGGTGGCAGAACAGAATAGAGCTGAACTGAGCAACCAGAGCCAGAGACCCATCAGTTCACCTCATGTCATAGGCGGAGCCATTGAAGACGGGCCTCTGGGACTCGCCGATGGAGGACTGTGTGTACGGGACAGAGAAGCACGCCTGAGCCCAGTGCTTGTCCTTCACCATGGGGGGAAGGTTCTGGTACATGTCGTCCACGGCCAACATGGACACCTAGAATAAGAGTAGAGAGGGACGACGCCACTGGCACAAAACCGCCCTCAAAATGCTCTAGTATGAAAGTAGTAGGCCTCAAGGGTCAACAGCATTGCTGTTATATAAATAAAAACATAACACAACATCAATAAACAAATAAACAACCTGAATGTTTCGGTCTATCAGTTGGTTGGTTTCAAAGTCGTCGTCATCCTCTCCAAACGGATTGATGATCAACTCCCCAACCTGCGGAACAGTCATGCCTCATCAAGGTGGTTTATTGTGGTGGCCTCTCACTCTGTCTACCGGTCCCTGGTGGTGGTCAGGGTCAGGTGATGTGTGGTTCACCTGGGCAGGCTTGGCCTGGAGCTCTACAAGGTCAGCCACCTCAGGCCCTCGGTCTCTCATTCCCCCACAAGCAGTCTGGCTGCCACCACTATTTGGGTTGTCTGTTTCCACATACATGTTCCATACGTCCACACACCACACACCACTACTGATGTTACAGACCTCACACTTCATAGGATCCTTTAGTAAAAGTCCTCTTTTGTTGAAATAAAACCTTTTGATTTAGTTATTGGCGTGCGTGGTCTCCCTTTTTGTGTGGCCTCGGAGCCTGGTCGTAACAACAGGCTACCTCTCCCATAGACTGTGTGCCCCCCTTGTCTGTGTGTATATTACTATATTATTATATTACTACCTTGAGCCACCCGGCGTAGAAGAAGAACTGGAGCAGTGTGAACACGGGGATGTACATGTCCAATTTATGGTCCTTGTAGCCCTTCTCTGGGTTTAGGAACTGCCGTCCAATTAGGCAGAAAGCAAAGAAGGAGTACACTGCAGCAGTTACTACCTGGGTAGAGAGCAAATACATCAGAAATGGTCACACATTTCATCACATAAAAGTAAAAGGTTACAGCGAAAAAGCTATGTCTTTCTTTTCTTCAAGCTGATTGAACTCATGAATTGCATTGTTTGTATAACACAGTTATATAGTAATAGAGAACAAGTGATACAGTGTCTCTAAGCGGTCATACCTGTGTGTAGACCAGAGGGATGCTGATCCAGTCGTAGTGGAACAAGAGGCTACATTTGGCTCTGTACCTATTGAGCTCCTGTGAACACAGTAATTTAATGTTTTAATTAAATTATATTATATTTTATTATATTATATTATTTTTTTGCATATAATTTCTCCCTATTTAATGAAAAATACTAAATCACATTTGGCCAGCTTTGATTAATAATGGACCAAAAACGTGTATTGTGTACGTTATTATGGTTTATTTTCCAATTTGAGGAGAAAAGGGGAAATCACGTACTTCCATGAGGAGTTTAAGTGCAACGTCGCTCCTGACTCGACCCTCTTCTCTGGCCTCGGCTGCCAGGTTGGAGAACCACGTGAGGGGCATCCAGTACTTGTTGAAATCAGAGTGAAGGGACTCCAGCTTTTCCAGATCCGTTGTCGTCATAAACCCTGCGTATACATGGCGATGTGTAAGAATCGACGTGTAGGCCTGAGCAGTGCGGCGTGGCCATGGGACACTTTCAATTTTAGAATAACAAGGAAAAAATAAAATCTTATTACAGTCAAGCAAAGGCAATAGAGAGTTTATAGGGTACATTTTAGAAGCTTATCAGAACCATTTGACAATGTTTTAAAGTGTCTTATTTCTTATCATGAGATATTTAAATACATAAATATAGTGACTACTGAAGCAAGCACAGCTCCTCACCAGCGTCCACAATGTGCTCCAGGGAGGGGAACCGCTTGCGGACCCTCGTGCTGATGGAGCGCAAGATGAGGACAGACGACAGGTTGGCGTATCTCAGGAGCGTGCGGCGCAGCAGGCGTCCTCGCTCGTCCACGCCGTGCACGCTCCCGGACACCACCATCATCAAGTTGTCGGGCAGCGGGAAGCTGGTGTACTGACCCCACCAGCGGTTGAAGGCCAAGGTCACGTAAAATCCTGTTGTCGTCGTGGTTGTTTTCATAGAACCGTCAAAAGTTGAATTAAAAAAAAAAGTAAAACAAGTTTTGTAATGATTTAATAAAATAATAAAACATGAATTTTAATGATAACACATTAATTACCTAAATGTAATTAAATACCAGAATGTAATTTCAGTAGGCCTAATTTGAAAAAGTACAACGTTTTTAAAAATTAAAAAAAAGTATTGTTCAAGTGACTTTGGTGGCACGGTGAGTTGGGCTTACCCAGCACGAAAGACACCGGGATGAAGCTGGTGTTGGTGAACTGGTCACAGTAGAGGGCTATGCGCTCAAACAGTGCCTGCTGCCTCGGTGTGAGCATACATCTAAACACAGAAGAGATCAAATGATCAATGCCAAAATTCTGACAGAGGTTCAGCATGTCTCAAACAAACTTAAAGAAAAGATCAATGGTTTTACCTGTAAAAGACACTGACAAAGGTGTACAACCCACAATACACCAGGATCTCCTTGTAAAGCAGCCGGTAGATGCTCCCTTTCCACCTGAAGAGGAGCTTAGAGAAGCCACCGAATCTAGCATTGGCCACCTCTAGGGAGTAGGACACCGTCATAGCTACAAATCCTAGATATATTAAGACCAATTTTAGACAAATACTAGAGTATAGGCTAATTGATGACAAAGCTCTTACAAAGGATGAGGCTAAAGATGACATAATTACTGAAGTCTTACCTGTAAGCTCTACCGTATGATAACATGAGTTGTTCCCTTGGGTCTCTTTTTAAACCCCTCCTGTTAGATGTCATGATCCATAACTCATCATTCAAAATTTATTGCCTGGGAATCCGATTTCTAAGAGGTATACAATCAGCTGTGACCTATAGTATTAGCTCATTATAAGAGAACATAGGAAGTTGTTTTTATGTTTTAATAACTCGGGTCACTCATTAACAACTTTTGGCACTTTGGTGTTATTTTTAATTCATTTGTATTAGAATTTCTAATGACATTTCTAATTTAGAAATGTCTGTTAAAGTAAATAAATATGTTACACATTTTATTTCTATTTCTTTGTATATGTAAGCATTTTTGTACCCCAGTTTCCCATTAGAAAGTTGTTGGAGTGAATGTGACACAATGGCTGTTAGCACAAAGCAACTCATTGTTCTGGTTCAGATTAATACACTGAACATTGAAAGTAGATTGAGAACAACTTCATGTCATGACCACATACCTGAATACACACACACACACACACACACACACACACACACACACACACACACACACACACACACACACACACACACACACACACACACACACACACACACACACACACACACACACACACACACACACACACACCTCGCCACCAACTCCCTCATTGGCCAACCCTCCTAGCTGACTTATTTGTTCTTCACATCGTTTTTCCTGCCAAACTCAGAGCTTCCTTCTCCAGGGCAGTTTTATTATCCTCCCCAGTTTGCCTGTCCTGACAGCGGATATTTATGGGGGCAATCTGTCCTTCTTTACCATCTGATTAGCAGACACACCAGCAGAGATTTCCCTGTTCCCTTCATGGGCTCCTACATAGCTGTACAGACTGGAAAAAAAGACGATAGAGCCTTTTTATTGCATTGGTTAGCAATGTGTGGTTGTCTATAAACAACATATTTGTCACATATTCAGCTATTTTTTCTGGTTCATCTGATACAGCGCAGTTTATATTATGAACACAAGATGGCACTGGTGGGATTGATGTGATCTTGTATAGGCTTACGTAATACGTAAAGGTAATACTATTAGGTTATGATTATATGAATAGATAAACCTTTATATATATATATATGAGTCAAATATCAAATATCTATTGACTCTTTCAGATGTACATCTGTTCATATTTTGGATTGGATGTCATTATAGTTGGGTTAATAAATGCAACATTGGCCGACATGAATATCCATAAATAGTTGGTAGACCAAACAGCCAACACTTGACAACTAGTTTCCTCTTGGTTTGCCCATGTTCACAAAGTGTGGTAGTGGTTGTGGTTGCGGTGGTGGACTTGTGTAACACCAGTGATTGGCATGGCTTTAATGGCATGAGTTGTGTATTTGTAATGTTGAACAAATAAAGGCCTACTCTGTGGGCAGAGAGAACTGCCCACAGAACTGCCAACTGTTTTTGGAAAGTTTCAGGAAGGCAGTTTCGTGCTGATTGTTTAGGTAACCCAATGCTATAATTACCACTCACAGCCACTCACAGTAAGCGAACCAGAGACGGCATTCAGGTATAGCCGAGACTGGATTAGGATATTTGACCTTTTTTTTTTTTTTACCAGAATCGTATATCAGAATGAACATAGTTATTTTAGCCATATCTTAAGTATAAGATCTCTTTATATATGTGATGTATTTGTTAACCATTTCTGCATTTATTTCCGAGAAAGCACACAGATAAACTGTGTTTTATAGACAATTACTGATCAGATCACTTTTTCATCCAAACCAGGGACAGAAATGTTACAAAACCTTTATTTTAGAAAACATTTACTTACAAGACAAAATAACATGAAAAAACTAAAACGCATTGGCAAATACGGAGGCACTATGATATGCTTTGTTTACAAAAAGCTTCAATGGGCAAATGCGAGTGCAGAAGCTCTTTTTAATTTAAACATTAAACACTGTGGCTGTTGTGTTTAGCAACAACACACACCGCTACAGACCCGCCAAGAGTTATGTTTCCATCTTAACCTCATTATAAAATTGCATTAATGCTAAGATTAAAAAGAATAATTTACAGTCAAATACATGAAATAAGTCAAAATTAAATTAGGGGCATCTTGAGAAAACAATGCACTCAAATGTGTGTACCACCTTACACTGGGAGCACCAGGTGAGAGAGATGTGTATCTCAAACCTGCATGTACCAGCATGGGGACTGCCATGGCCATTGTTATACACCCAGACACACATATGGTATAAGGATAACTATTTATTTATGGCCCTAGCTTGTTCTCAGGCCCAATGTAAGTGATGTTGAAGGATGTTCATCTGGAAAAACCAGTGTGGAAAGGAATTTAAATTAATTGAGGTCAGACTGTAGGTTTGTTTTGCTTGGGTAAATGGAACGTAAGCTATACATAAATACTAAATACATTCAACGTTAAAAACTCTCACTGAAACATTCAGTGCAAAAAAAAAACCTGAGCTGTATTCAAAATGAGCCGTTAGCAGTTTTGAAAAGGTAGACTCTCTTTGTCAAATCTGACCTCTGGTCCCAGTGGAAAAGCACAGGATTAATTCACTTCCTGTCACACACACACACACACACACGCACACACACACACATATACACACACACACACACACATTGTGACAGGCCTGTATTCAGACCAGACTGATAACTTGACCTCTTTTTCTGGCTGACTTTTCTCTACCCCCCCCCCCCCCCCCCCATAACACATGCAAATTCACACACATCACAATGCAATGTATGAAGGAGTGTTGTGCACACAAACACACACACACACACACACAAAAACACACACCCATACATACCCACATACACACACTCAGACAGACACAAGTACACACACACACACACACTCCCGTCCCCGGGGGAGAGGTCACGCGAGGTCGATGCTCTCGTATTCGCCGTGGTCCGAGTCCCCCAGGTCCATGCCTGGCACCAGGCTATAGTACTCTGTGGACTGCGCCAGGTATGCCTTCTCCCGATTGGCTGAATCCTTCAGCACCTCGCTCACGCTCACCACGTCGTCCAGCTCCGCCCTCTGGCTGCTGCCTTCGCCGTCTCCATCGCCACCCATCACTGCGTCCCCCGGCAGTCCACACCGGTGGCTCCCCCCTTCCTCCGTGGAGGTGACGGAGGTGCGGGAGCCCCGCAAGGAGGAGCCCATCCTCGCCTCCACCTCCACCTCCTCGCAGATGTCCCTGGTGCTGCCCAGCAGGGCAGAGGCGGGGCGGAGCAGCAGCTGGTTCTTCAGGATCCCGCCCCCTCTGTCCGTGCCTGCAGCCGCAGCGCTGCTGCAGACGAGCGAGGGGTTGCCGTTGGCACCGGGCCGATGCTTGTTCTGCAGGCGGTCGTGACCGGCCAACGCCTTCTGGTTCCGCTGCTTCTTATTCTTCCTCTTCTTGGCGCCGAAGGTGGCGTCCTTCTTCCTCTTGCGCTTCCTCCCGCAGCACCAGCAGAGCACCAGGCCCACAAGGATGAGGAGTGGGAGGAGGATGAAGAGCGCCGTCAGACCCGGTGGCCGGCACACGTCGGCGGCACTCACCGAGCGCACGGCCGCCCCCGCCACCTTCCAGGGAGAGTCGCACGTCAGGTTCCCCACCAGGTCCAGCGGGCTGCGGCTGCCACTGCCCGCCGTCCCATTGTCCCCCTCGGTCACCGTGGGGCCCAGCAGCAGCTCCACCAGCGCACAGGAGCAGTCCCACGGGTTGTTGCCCAGCTCCAGCCTCCTCAGAAGGGGGAACCTGAGCACAGAGGACGCCGGACCCAGAGACTGCAGCCGGTTCCCCCCTAGGTCCAGCTGGCGCAGGTCACCGGAGCCCCGGAGCAGGCCCTCAGGGAGCTGTCGCAGCTGGTTCCAGCCCAGGTCCAGCACCTGCAGGCTTGGCTGCTGGGCCAGGAAGTCTTGGGGCAGCGTCACCAGTCTATTGTGGTGCAGGATGGACTTCTTTGAGTTGAGTTGTGGCACCTGCGAAGCTCAGGTCAATGTGAGTGATGTTACAGTGGGACAGGTCCAGGATCTCCAGCGGATGTCGGCTGCCGTTACTGTTGTGGAACCCGGACCAGGACACACGGGCCAGGGCGGAGCCGGAGTAGTTGAGACAGCAGGCCTCTCCGGGTATCTCTGCGGGGAGACGGGTCAGAACAATGGCTGCTGGACAGACGCATCCCTGGGTGAGGCCATGCTGAGCCAACATGATGAGACCCAGCAGCAGCACCAGGAAACCCCTCCGGCATGTTTTCTCTAAGAGGAAAGCACACACAAAACACACAGCAAATATGGTTTGTGACCGAGTTATAGTAAACTCACGGGGGTGCTGTGATCGCTGCATCTGTTTCTCCACTGTTTGCTCCTCCACTGCTTTAATAATATCCTCCTCGACCACCTTCTGTCTGTCTCTCTGTCTGTCTGTCTGTCTGTCTGTCTGTCTCTCTGTCACTCTGTCACTCTGTCACTCACTCACTCACACACACACACACACACACAAATCCAGATGGCGTTCACCTATACCAGAGACCTGCAGAGTTGATGGGTACTTGCGCCTAGCAACGCACTCTTTGGAAGCCTGGTTGTTGTTACCGGCGTTGGCATTGTCATGGTGACAGGTATGTCTAGGGATCAGGAGTCCAACTCGGTATCGTGGGAGAGGGGACAGGTGCTTACATCTGCTCCTTGGTTTAATTGAACCACATTGTTTTTGTGAAATACTAATAATGCTAATGCCTATTAGAAAAGAGATATGACAAAATGTCAAATGGGTGACTGACTTGTTTTGAATATTGTTTGTTTATTTATGTGTATGCATTTATTTCCAGAGTGGAGAGAAATGCTTAACTTCACATCGTCAACTTCACATAATATTGGCTACACCACCATGACTTCCTTTTGAACCGGACAGGAAATCCCAATTGGAAAGAGAGAGAGAGAGAGAGAGAGAGAGAGAGAGAGAGAGAGAGAGAGAGAGAGAGAGAGAGAGGGAGGCAAGGGGAGCCATTGTGATGACATCATATGTTAGCTCACTCTCCACCCCGATGAGGTCGTTGGAAAGCTGCATTACAGTAAAGTTGAAAGGATGGGTGTGTGTGTGTGTGTGTGTGTGTGTGTGTGGGGGGGGGGGGGGGGGGGGGTGGGGTGGGGGGGGGGGGGGGCAGGGGGCAGATGGGCTTTGGACAAGAGTTAGGAGTGATCAAACACAAGCCTGTCAGTATCTGCAGATAGCGCTAAAGGTCAAAGTGTTACTACTACAGAGACGATTAGGGCCACAGAGCAAAAAGCACTTACACAAGAGGTGGATGTCCGAACCAACGATATCCTAGCATTCATATTGTGAAGGATAATAATAGCCTGTATTGTGATAGATATAATTAATGAACAACAATTAAAGCCAGCTGGGCCAAAAAGAGAGCTACCTCTGAGTTTTTCCGCTTGTAGCACGTCAGGATTAGTTTAGGATTGGTTGTCTAAAAAAGTAAAAGATTTCATGAACACACAAATATGAGAAAAAGCATCTTTATTTCTGTAGGTATTCATCACATTAGATATTAGTCCCATTAGGCATCCAGTCTCTCCTTCCTGTTAGGCCACAGCACTTCATCAACATCACACCTGATGTCTTGCCTTTCAAGGCACAGAGGGAAAAACCTCCTGGCGTGTCACAGCCACCCACGGCAGTCCTCAACTGTGATGTTTATAGTCATTTGGCTTGAGGAAGGGTGAATAGGGTAGCATTATGCTTGTGAGTAGTTAGTGCTCACAATTTGTACTTGGGATGGAATTGACAGCATGTGTTCTCTGTTACTCTTCAAAGTGACTCACTCCTATCCCCCATCATGCTGGCCTTCTCTTATGTACAAACACAATGGTCATTGTACAAAGTATTTTGCATTCAATGATTTACCCAATGAAAAACTGTATGAATGGGAGCGGTACAATCTGTTTGACTGGCATGTCATAATTGAATGAGAAATGCATCTACACAATGACAATTGCGTTTAGTGTTTTGCATTTTGTGTGAACACAATGAGAAATGAAATAGTGTAGTGGCCAGTTGTTACACATTTGGTAAATGTGTCTAAGCAATTGAGAAAAACTGTATATTATCAGTAAGAAAGAAAGAAAGAAAGAAAGAAAGAAAGAAAGAAAGAAAGAAAGAAAGAAAGAAAGAAAGGCTGTTTGCATGCAACATATGAGAACAGATACAATCTTTTACTGTAGCAACAACAACAACAAAAGTAAAATGATAAAGCACATGTTTTGGCTTGATGGTATATAGCAACGTAGGCAACTTGTCATGGCCTACATTAAAACGACCATATTTGGACTGCTATTGCTCCAGTTTGATGATTGATATTCCCAGTCCGTTAAGCTGGCGAGGTGTGTAAAGGTTACATTTAATGATGACCTGCTACTAAACCCCCACTCCCCGATGATAAGACTTCTTATCCTATCCTGTCTCGTCGGTATGAACCTACATATTCTGAACACTGAGAAATGACTTCCTAACTCACTGGAATTTGATATCTGACGCACACACACACACACACACACACACGCGCACACACACGCACGCACACACACACACGCACACGCACGCACACACACACACACGCACACACACACACACACACGCACACACACACACACACACACACACACACGCACGCGCACTAAAAGTGCACACATGGCTGTGTTTGTTTGATTCACTCCAGCCGTAAGTCTGGATGTTTCTCGGCCTAAATCAACAACCGCCCGCCAGCCGTTGTTATTCAAACAGTGGCTTCCTTGGGAACGTCTCCTTTTGGAGTGTGTGTGTGTGTGTGTGTGTGTGAAATTAAGTTTTATTCTGCAGCAGCCATGATCTCACTGTGTAACAATGCTGTGCGCTACATCCTCCCAGCAGCCTATAGTTTCCTCCAGATAACGGCCCCTTGCTCTTAGTCCTTAAATAGGTGTAGCCTACATCTACGTTTTACTCATACACATGTAAAGTAGACGGCGCACAAACTCATTTCTAGGCCATATATAGGCCTCATTTTTTTTAAATCAAGGCTGCTCATTAATAATGACAAAATAAACCGCTTATCATTTATAAAGCGTGATCTACTCAATGCACACTTTCACTTTATGTCCATAGTATTTCACCGCTGGCCTCGCCATTAAAAGGGATTTTAAGTCGGTCTTACCTTTGATTGCCATGACGGCAACCTGTTGCTCTCCCCGCTATGAGCTCCCCATGGGAGGCGAAGAGATGTGATGTAGCCTATAGGTCTCAAACGTGGAGGGTGAACACACACCACGCATCACTTCGACCGCACCACCTCTCCTGGATGTGGTCTGCAGGGCGTGTCGCTCCTCCGCTCACCCTGCAGCTCCGACTGGAATGTGGAAATTCAGCTTCCCGTGTGTGTGTGTGTGTGTGTGTGTGTGTGTGTGTGTGTGTGTGTGTGTGTGTGCTGGCATATCCATTTACTGCGCTCAATTGTTAACGCACAGGTTGCGGTCTAACTTGTTGCTGGTGTGATGAGGTCGCACTGCTGTCTGCTGGACGGCCGCTGTATAGCTCCTCTGAAACAGAGGCTCACACGGCTTGGTTTAAATTATTTTTTTTAATATATCTCATCTTTTGTTGATTCAGCATTATAAAGAAGAAACACATGGCACAAGAGCTCCATATAATCCAGCACAATGGTTACATGCAATCACAATAATAGGAAACAATAACAGAAACATCGTTTCTGTTATTGTGATCATTCAATACAAAAGTCAATGTAAACATCTTTGGAGTGCATAATGTAAATATCCATGCTTCCTTCTCTTGCAATGGAAAAACATTTAAAAACTTTTAGAAAAACAGTTTGAACAATGAAGTAGGCTATATAAAAACGTTATAAAAAATGTAGGTTATAGGCTATAAAAACGGTAGTGTTCGTTATCTCTCCTTTTGTAAATGTTTGTCAAGTCTTGGCTAGAGCTGAGCAGGCGGACCTCTGTTCAGCCATTGGTCCTCTTTGGTCATCATTTGTTGGTGACGACAACACAGATATGAAACAGTAGAGTCCGTTTGACTCCAGCAGCAGTACAGGCCACTACCTCATCTGAACACCAGGGGGCGGTGCTGGTCTTCCACGATCAGCCTGCCCTGTCGGCTGGACAATTCTCATCCAGAGAAAGTGTGTGAGGAAGGGAAACAGGTCCAAAATGCCTTGCTCGAGGACCCCGTCCATACAACGTTCAAATGATGAATGATGAAAGAATGAATGACATCATGGAGTCCACCGTTCTGACCGCCCCCAGCCAGATGACCCATTACAACAGAGTGCATAATTAATCCAAACGCTGCACTTGGAAACGATTACAGGTTATAGTGACACGTCACGTGCATGGTTGGACAGAACAGTCATGACGATGTATTTTATTCCCATGCTGCACTTGGCCTCTGGTGACTATGGAGACTAGTGGAGCCATGCCATGACCTGGAATGAACACACAACTCATGTAGCGTTGGTATAACGCCACTCTACAGGTGTGCTGTTATGAACAGAAATACACCTATGCTGATAAAACTGGTGGCATATAGGCTTGATACAGGCTTAAGTAAGGTATTTATTATGATTGATTATATTTTAGCCATTAAACCGTGATGACCCCAGACTAACGGGTCTAAGCCGCCATGCTCAGTAAAAATAACGGATTGATACTCAGTACCAGCCGATACTGGAAGACTAGAACTCAGTCACAGTACGGTCAGGCAAAAAAGTGATGCTGGTGCAATTCTAAATTGAAATTTGAAATTTGTTTGAACGTGTCTGCAACCATTTGGACCGATAAAAGAAAGTTTGGACTGATTGGAGTTTGGCATTACTGGATTTTGATTGGGCTCCATGTCGTGGCATCAGGAGTCCAGGTAGATGGAATAGATCTGACTCAGGCAGCGGTCGACCCCGCCGGTCTGAAACAGGAAGCTGTCATCTGGGCAGGGTGGAGAGCCAGAGTAGCCCCCACCCGCTTGCCCCTGGAGGTCCCGCAACAAGTCAAATCCTGGGGAGGGAAGAGAAAAAGAAAGAGACTTGGGATCGGCAGGACGTCCTGGTTGTGAATGTCCAAAAGCTCACTGGTCAAATCACTCCACTATTTGGAGTCAGTCATGTGGCTTTGCTCATTGGCAACCAACACAGGCTGAGTGTTGTTCTCCTGACATTCACTATATAGTTCACTAATTGGGGCATCAAACACTTGAAATCTGAGTGTACAAATCTTGTTTCCTATATGCGCTATACTTAATACCCATAATGCACCGTAAAAGCAGTGTACAACTGATGTACACTATTTCCGCACTATATCCCATGATGTATCACAGTTTTCATCTCCATCTGATTCCTCTGGTGACATCTGACACGTGTTGGCTTGTTTACACGTCACGGCGAAAGATTTGCGGCGCATAATAATTAGTCCTTCAATTCCCCCTATTCCCTGTCTAACCTGTTCCCTCAATAATGTACTACAGAGTGAGTACAGACAAAGTTAGCAAGTCCCAGATCGGGCTCTAATCCAGCCCTTTAAACACCAATTCAAGAAAGTCGATCCTCATTATCGTTCGACGTTGCAGCGGGAACTTGCCCAGAATACACAACGGCGAAATTTGGTGAATGGCTATCCAACTAAAACTGTGAAGGAAGAAACACCAAGCCTGGCCTCTAAGGATGGGGTGATTGTGAAAGTAAGGACTGTCTAATCCCATCACTGCCCCGAGCTCTCTAAGCAGGTCACCGCGATGACGACGTCAGCGAGGCCTGTGAGGGCTCAGGCGTCAGGCCTCAGGGTTGAGACAAGGCCGTGTATGTACAGCTAGTGAGTCACAGCAGCTGGCCGAGTGCAGAGCTCAAGACATGGCAAGAACCAATGTTTTCAAAACATGGAATCGAACGATGATTTGATACTGCACATTTTTTACTGCAACGCTAACTAGATCTTTATGTGTTTATGCTTTATTTGCTGCTATTTGTTTTGCATTTATTTACTGCTTAACAGTAACTTATCATCATCTCCATCTATCAATTTTGGTAAAAACAAAAGGTCAAAAGGTTATCATACAGCAACAGAGAGGAACAGGAAATGCCTGTCTCTGTTTTCTGCCTTCTCCGTTGCGAAAGGTGCAAACTTGTGGAAATTGATTGGTGCAGAAACAGGAAGAGAGAGCAGCTCCTCCAAAGTGGTTGTAATTCAAAGAATGTTTTGTTTACTACCACTAGTTGGCGACAGTAAGTCAGGTTTGACAGAAAATTCATGAAAACAACATTATGCAATAATGTATTGTGAGTTTTGGGGTTCATTCTCCTTTAAGCAGTACCTGCTGTTGTTTTATATTGTGTTAGAAATGTTTGCAACTGGGTCAAAATTGCCACAAAATATGGTAAGCACATTAAACATGCTACTTTTCATTTATGTCTTTTTCTCTTCAAAACAAATGGATAGTCGGCCAAATGTTATTGGAGCTGTTTGTAATTAAAGACATCATGGGAAATTAAGCCTTCATTCCAAGAAACATTACTGTTATTATAAAGAATTGTACAAATAAAGTGTTAACCAACAGCACAGCACACATGAACACACACGTACATAACAATATAAATATCTTTTTATTCACAAAAAACGTTTCAATGTTTTAATGTTTTAACATGAACTTACCTGTAGAATGTGATGCCAAGTGGTTTGTGAGATAGTTGGTGACATCGAAGTCTCCATCTGTTATTGGTTGAGCCATCTTTTCATTTCCATAAAGACAAGCTTAAAAAGGTCAGGAAGCAAAACGTTCAGAATGATAATGAAATATTAACCAATCAAACAAACAAAACTATTCGGTAATGAGGTACGACACGACTACTACACAACTATACCGTTTAAAAGAATGAATACAATCTTACTTGTACTTTTAATTTAAAAAAAGAAAAAAAAGAAAAGTTTTGTGTACAAACGCAACACCACTGAATCTGTTTTAAATGAATTTCACGCCACAACAACAACAACTGGTGTTCCTAACCTTGATGCTCTGGCAGCACCTCGTGGTGCCGGCCGCTCACTTTGTGATAGCCATGGTGTGTAACTGGTCTGATGCCGGGCTGCAGGTCTGGTGGCGGGGCCGGGCAGTCCAGCACCGTGGCCCTCGATGCTGGGGCCTCGTTGGCCAGGAATGACGAGGAAGATGAAGATGCCAGTCTGCACACACACACACACACACACACACACACACACACACACACACACACACACACACACACACACACACACACACACACACACACACTGAGCCTCCTTTCCTCTGTATGGAGTCTTGCCACATCAACAACAACCAGACCATTTAAATGCAATACTTTTCATACTTGTTGAACATAGCACACTTCTAAAATGACTACCAATAGCACTAATACTACTACTACTACAACTACTACTACAACTACTACTACAACTACTACTACTACTACAACTACTACTACAACTACTACTACTACTACTACTACTACAACTACTACTACAACTACTACTACTACTACTACTACTACTACTACTACTACAACTACTACTACTACTACTACTACTACTACTACTACTACTACTACAACTACTACTACTACTACTACTACTACTACTACTACTACTACAACTACTACTACTACTACTACTACTACTACTACTACTAGAACTACTACTACAACTACTACTACAACTACTACTACTACTACTACTACTACTACTACTACTACTACTAGAACTACTACTACTACTACTACTACAACTACTACTACTACAACAACTACTACTAATACTACTACTACGACTACTACTACTATTACTACTACTACTACTACTACTACTACTACTACTACTACTACAACTACTACAACTACTACTACCACTACCACTACTACTACTACCACTACAACAACTACTACTACTACTACTACTACTACCACTACTACTACTACTACTACTACTACTACTACTACGACTACCACTACTACTACCATTACTACTACTACTACTACTACTACTACTACTACTACTACTAATAATAATAGGCCTAATACCACTACTTTTGCTACTACTAATAGTAGCAGTAGTAATGAAACTGAGTGTTCATGTCTTTAGACTTGGGCACACACTAAGCAGAGCAAAGCCATTGGCTGAAATTCATTTTGATAGCCGTCAGTTGTCAAAAGTTTACTGTTACAACGTCAACCATTTTTATTTTCTCTCTGCACCGCAACTGTTACTGGGCACGAAAAACCAACAAAAAAGCCCAAAACAAAACACAGCTTAACCTATAAGTAAAACCTATTTTTCCATCTCGGGAGGCGGAGGAGGTGGAGGACGAGGAAGGAGAGTAAATACAGGCAGTCTTTGTAAAAAAAAACCTGTATCCATTGCCATGGTGACGGAATGTGCTGACTGTGCGCAAACAGCGCTCTGACTCAACATGGAAACGAATGAGTCAGTGGAGCCAAGTTGAAAAAAACAACGACAAAAAAGCACTGGAATCTGTCTCTAAGGAGATAGGAAGCGTAAAAAAAAAAAAGTCCCAGTATGGTATTTGACTTCCCCCCCCCCCCCCCCCCCCCCCCCCCAGCCCCTCTCTCGTTTTTGAAAAAGTACGCACTGGGCCATTTCATGCGGGCCTGGAGAACTGTCTTGGATGATCTCCCCCAGATTATTGGTCCCCTGGGGGGCCCGGACGGCCTTGGTTTGGGGCCTGACGGGGGGGGGACTTCAGAGGGCTTCATAAACAAGCCAGGCCTTGTCAGAAGTACTGATGGCTCCTGGCCTATGCTTCCCTTTCCATATGACCGGCCATAAAAAGAGGAACTATTTGGGGATTTCTTTACATATCTATCATCCCCCCCCCCCCCCCATGTCAAATGGCCTTACGGTAAATTCAACAGTCTCTGTTTTCGGAGTCGAAACACAATAAAAGTCCAAATTAATCAGATGTGTTTTTTATGTTTGGTTTAAACCGACTGATACAACGAACAGATGGCCGGTGGTTTGGTCGAGCTAATAAAGTGCAGGCTTAGCGTAAGGTAATGTAAACAAAGTGGGCCTTTGATATACTGCGACTGTTCAAATGAATGGTGTACCGCGGCGATGACGAACGCGCCCAGAGAATTGGACACTTCAGCAACATTCCTCCCGGACGGCTTCGCTAATGGCCGTCGAGCTCATTCAGGAGACCCTGATGAGTCGCTCGCATTCTTCCACGATGCTTCAAGCGAACATAGCCGGGACGTCTAGAGCCGTGCGCTATGTGGTTTATGCCCCCCCACACCACACCACCCATTTGACATCTTTTTTTTGTGGTCGGTGTGTGTCTCTGTGTTTTCAGCATCACACAGGTTTCGCAGCGACGAAAAGCGCCCGAGGTAAAGAGAGAAAAAAAACTGTCAGCACAACTTCAGGAAACAGTTACAGTGGTCATCTTTTTTTCCTCTATATTTTCACAACTAACCCCTTTCATCACTCTCTCATCTCTCATCGTCTCTCCAACTCTCTCTCTTCTGTTTCTTTACACCCCTGCCACCATTCTTTCTTTGAGAATGTAATCCCCTCACTTCTCGCTCTCTTTTTCCTGTCACACCATCACCTCTGCTCTCTCTCTCTCTCTCTCTCTCTCTCTCTCTCTCTCTCTCTCTCTCTCCATCCCTCTGTATCTCTCTCTACCTCTCTCTCTCTCTCTCTCTCTCTCTCTCTCTCTCTCTCTATCTCTGTATCTTTCCACTGCTGTATCTCTGTATCACTGTATCTCTCTCTCTCTCTCTCTTTAACGACTACCAGCTGCTTTTCTTCACACACAGAGAGTGAGGGTGGGGGGGGGATGTGAAACGAGAGGAGATCTCTCCTAGCACTGTCATCCCATGGTCCGTACTGTACGTTCGTTCGGCTTCGACGTCTTAATCCACCGCACCGCCATCCCTTTTCCACGGCCGTGGCGAGTTGAGTGACGCCTCGCGGGAGAGCTTTTTTTGGATGCCACCAAAAAACACGCTATTTTCAGCTTTGACTGCATGGCGAGAGTTCCTGTAGACTCTGCACACGCACAGCGTATCATATATAGCACAGTTTTGTCCCCATTCAAACGTACTCTGGTAAAGGCTGAGTGATGGAAAAGTACCGGCTCCTCCCCCTTCAATATGCCAGGTGATTTCACTCCAGGTAATTGCTTGCAGCTTACAGACTTGCTAATTACCATAGCAAATAGGATTGACTCGAAATACTGAAGAGCAAATATTGTTTGCCTTCCATCTGGCTGAAGGTCAACTAAATCACACGTTCCCAACCTTTTTCAACCTTTTTCAACCTTTTTCGGCGCACTTCAACATCTCAAAAGTGTTTGCGGCCTGCGGCCGACCTAAAGTACGGTGTTTCAGAACCCGAAAATGACCCAATTATCAAAAGAAGCCAAACATGGTTACTCGGGTACCATATGATGCATTTCATCCGAAGAATATGATTAACATTGTTTTTATGAAAAAAAATATATTTTTATTAAAAAAACTAAAGAATTTCATCAATAATTTGGCAGACCACCTGCAGTACCCTCAAGGACCACTAGTGAGCCATGGCCCACAGGTGGGAAGTGCTGAACTTCCAGAGGTCAGAGGTGAAGGTCTGTGTATAGCCAACATAGACTAGTGAAGTCCGTAGTAGTCTCTAATAGTCTCTGGTACGAGGTACTGAATTAATCAGGAAGCCAGAGATGGCTTGGCTCTTTTTCACATGCACGAGAAACAAGATAGAGATTCTGAGAAACCCAGCTGTTATGAACTCCGTGGCTCAGCCGTGCCTCATCATCAGTATTTGTCCTTCCACACACACACTGTGTAAAATTCTGGTAGAGAGTAAACGTTCTGCGCCAGAGCCATCTGACATCGCAAACTCAAAAGTACAACAAGAGCATGAAAAAACAAATACCGCAAAGCACACAAACAAGCTGCGCAGTTAAAAAAAATTATATAAACGTCCTCCGTGGCTGAGCTTTGCGCTCAAAGGCCCTGCCAAGGTAGAATAATTAAGAGATGTCAGAACGCCTGGATGGATTCAGCCACGCTGAACCGCATGCCTCCTCGCTATGAGCTCAGAGCTCTGTGCTGGTGAAAGCAAAGATGACTTACTTTCACTTGTTGGACACACCACTTAGTCAAAGGAGCTGGGGAGGGAAGGGGGCTGCTGCCTTGCTGCTATTGGGTTTGGCAGGTTATCACGCGCTGTGGCCGCAACCACCGCTCTTAACTCAATGTGAAGATTGTGCCGTGCGACGATGTCGACGAGCGGCCTCCAACAGGTCCTCAAGGTCGATGGGATCTGATGAACGCAGCGTGGCTCCGCCCAGAAAACAGACAGCAGCCGCACTGTGGACTGTGTAATTCCCGTTTTTAAAAACATGTTATTAAGGTCTTTTAACGTCTGAATCGATGTACTGTGCGACTGTGTGTGAGGTTTAGAGAAAAATGTCGCTTTTGATCAAAATATCCTCGACATGAGAAGAAAAAAAAAGAAAAGAAAAGTGTTTAATTACTGGACACACTGATGGAAAATAAGGTCTCAAGATGTTACATCGGTATTATATCACACAAATGTTAAATTGGCACAATCAACTTGATATTAATCCTCGACACACTGTTGTTATTGTGTGTGTTGTGCCAACCAGAATAAAATAACCAGCGGGGCTTAAATCAGAAAAGATTTGCTGCCTAATTATCGCCAGAACCGCGGCCTTGGAGCCCCTCAGCTGTGACTACTGCAGGTCTTACTCTGTATATTTTATTGTGCTGTGTGACATGAGCTTAGCGGAGCTTCCAGCATACACACACTCACACTCACACACACACACACACACACACACACACACACACACACACACACACACACACACACACACACACAAACACATACACTGGCACACATGTGCCATGGCCTCCACTTGGCCAATCATAGCGACCGCAAGTGCATTAACTCTAGTTATGGTGACACACACACATCCCCGGCCTCTCTCTACAAACGTGCTTCATGGTGCGGTGATTGAGCAAAGTGGGTATTTAGTCCTTGAAATTAGGCAAGGCGAGGCCACCAGGAAATAGCCTGTGCAGTGCATGTAGTAGATGGAGGCCATGGATAGATAGATAGATAGATAGATAGATAGATAGATAGATAGATAGATAGATAGATAGATAGATAGATAGATAGATAGATAGATAGATAGACAGATCATCCCAACACCACCTACCCTCTACTCTCTACCTCTACCCTCTCACCACCTACCAATTAGATTCTCTACAAATTGCAGAGAGGGCTGATAGGAATTTCCACACAATTCAATTCTCATTTAAGTAAAACTATTATATTTTCAAGCATGAATATAGCATATATTATGTGAATATTATGTGCACGCGTTTTCAGTTCCATCTGTCTGTCACATTTTAAAAAGAAAGCTGTTAGAGGCTGAAATGTGACGGTGTGTGGACTGGCAACATGTTTGGAAAAGGAAGGCGTCGCAAACAAGAACGTGGAGCTGCAGGGTTTGTTTCCATTCACAATTCACTCTTTGTCTATTTTACTCATTAGCTTTACATTCAGTATTAATGCTTAAGAAAAACCGAATGTGTTTTGCAGATATGAACAGTGTTACTGTTCACATCACACATTGATTGAATGGTCAAATTGTGCAAAACATTTGTCTTCAATTCCACTCAAAGTAAGAAACGACAGTGTTTCAAAGTTATTCATCGACCCTGACATTATCAATGAGCGTATACACGTAGAGATGCAAACTGAACACTTATGTTCAAAAAGACTTCCCCCCCCCCCAAACATATGAATCTACTTATTCACTACAGGAGTAAGTATAAAAATGTCCCCTGGGGGGACCTGTACTGCTCCAATGAACCAAGCATCACCAGGCAGATTTAGCTTGTGTTTTTTGGTCTGGTGGTACTACTCACGCTGCTCCCGCACGCCCAGGGCTCGTAAGGGAGGGCAGGGGGCTGTCGGCCCCCATGGAAGCCTCCAGCCCGACGTAACCGGATCGGGCCTCTGGAGGCGGGGCTAGGAACTGGGAGCCAGTCCTCTTGTGGAGCGCACCGCTGCTGGAGTACATGTCTGCAAGACACACGGACGCCATCAGCCCAATGTGTAGGAGACATAATGGTGTGTCATTAAATTATTTTTAACACACACACACACACACTCACACACAAGCACGTGTGCACACACACACACACACACACACACACACACACACACACACACACACACACACACATTATGACATTATGATTATGACATATTGTCATAATCTTTACATAATATAAAATATGCCTTTTTTTCATGTAGTATGCAGTGCTCCAGGTTATTCGGTACAATCGGCGTGCACAGATAGGAGCGTGGTCCCTCCTGGGCATCTTTCAACACTAGAAACACTGACACACTTGTTTCACCCTGAGCAAACATAGCTCTCGCGCGCGATGTGCCGTTTCTGAGGCTTTGCCCTCAAAAGGTCTTCTGGGTAAAACTGCAAGTAGTCTGAAGTAATCGACATGGACAGCTCTCTCTTGGACGCTCCTAACCCCCGCCACCGCCACCCCTGCTCCCTCCCTCCCTCCCTCCCTCCCTCCCTCTCCTACTCCTCCTTGCCAGCTGAGACTCAGTGCAGCTGACAGTTTCTTGAGCCGGGTTCAGCCATTCAAAGAAAATGCATGTACAAAAAAAAGTGTAAAAAAAGAAGAAGAAAAAAGGAGCTTGGCTGGAAAAAACTGTTTACAATCAGAGAGCAAAGGATAGGAGAGTAGAGGAGCAAAGGAGATGAGGAGGAGAGGAGGATATGAGAGTAGAGGAGCAAAGGAAACGAGGAGAAGAGGAGCAAAGGAGACAAGGAGAGGAGGAGAGTAAAGTAGAGGAGCAAAGGAGACGAGGAGGAGAGGAAGAGAGGAGGAGAGGAGAGGAGCAAAGGAGATGATGAGGAGAGAAGATTAGAGGAGCAAAGGAGATGAGGAGGAGAGGAGGAGCAAAGGAGACAAGGAGGAGAGAGGGGGAGAGGAAAGTAGAGGCACAAAGGAGACAAGCAGAAGAGGACGATAAGAGAGTAGAGTAGTAGAAGAGGAGAAGAGGAGACAAGGAGAAGAGGAAGAGTGGAGGAGAGGAAGGGAGAAGGAGAGTAGAGGAGGAAAAGAGGAGAGGCGAAGAAATGAAAGGGAGAGGGGGAGACAAAGAGGAGATAGAAAAGAAAGGAGAGAAGAGGAACGGATAAGAGGGATAGGATGTGAGAGAAGAGGAGAAGAGAGGAGAGGAGAAGGAAATAGAAAGTCTAAGGCTCAAGCTGAACCTGCCCTCAGTTTCAGCTTGTTAGCTGGTCAAAATAAAAAAACAAAACAGCATGAACAAGCAAGTGAGTAAGTTGGAGCAGTGCTGCCATGTTAACCTATTTTATTTCCTCATGCCTTCATGCATTGCCTTGAAATGTTTAGTTGTCCCTCATTCCTCATCAGGTTGTGCCTTAAGTGTTCTTTATCTATGCATTGCACTGCCGAGCACAACCGTAGCTTTTTAATCTGTGCTGGTTTTGGTATTTGTGGTAATTGTTTTCATTACTTTGTGCATTTTCTCGGTATAGCACTTTGAGCTGCATTGTCATGTATGGAAGGTTATATAAAAAAAGCTTATCATCATCATCATCATCATCATCATCATCATCATCATCATCATCATCATCATCATCATCATCATCATCATCATCATTCTTATTATTATGACGGCGTACACCTGCAAAGCCGTCTATGCCGGACATTAGGGAGTGGTTGCCTTTCATCCCGGCCAAAGAGTTCTGTGGGTTGCCGACGGCGACGCCACTTCCGGTGGAGGCGTGGAGGTGCTGCCTGGCGAGACAGTAGCTCAACATGTCCGACTCCAACACGATGGGCAGTGTAGCCTATACCAGACGGAGGAGAAGAAGATACGTGGAAATGTAAGCAGAGTAATGACACACAATTTGTTTCATTTATTAATACACAATTTTAAGGTTACCGTTTGATTCAGTTTTTCAATTCCTCACTCACTATGACATTGTGCACTTCAATCTAGACTACATGAAGAATTGATTTTGGGCTTAAAACAAATAAAAAGAGTGAGACTATGGTATGCAAATCCCGTCCCACAACAAGATCAGAATTATCGATTTAGTTTTACATTTCGACAGATATTACTGAACACAATCTTCTTTTGATTATTATTTTTTTTGTTAGCGAATGCTCAAGAGACAGCAATTCAACAGCAATATGATTCACTAGTACAACAGTAAACACCAAAGAATCTGCGTGCGTGAGTGTGAGGATGTGCAATTATATCAAAGCTGCTGCTTAGCTGTCTATAACAACATGTTTTCACCCTACGGCAAATGATTAACGTATTGTCTTTCTTATTGCCTTTCTATTACTCAGATCTATTAAAGCTGCAGTGTGTTTTCATCACAACAGCAATTCTTCCTGTTCCATTCTGACAGAAATGCCACTTTGTAGGAGATGCCTGGTTCTCGTTCTTTTGTTTTTGTTTTCTTTTCGCTTTAGTCCAGCTTTAGCCCGGTACCAAAATCCCCAAATCTTGTTGGGTGACACTATCCAACAATTTTTTGCAACAAAGTCAATGTTTATTATGCAGCTTCACGACAACGTCCCCATGGTCCATAGCAGCTTCCAAAACGAGTCGGAACAGGGATTTAAGAAAAACAACAGACCCAACTATAACCTAACCATACACCCACCCAACCACACACCCATTACACCCACACACCCATTACACCCACACACCCAACCACACACCCATTACATCCAACCAACCACACACCCATTACACCCACACACCCAACCACACACCCATTACATCCAACCAACCACACACCCATTACACCCACCCAACCACACACCCATTACACCCACCCAACCACACACCCATTACACCCAACCACACACCCATTACACCCACCCAACCACACACCCATTACACCCAACCACACACCCATTACACCCAACCAACCACACACCCATTACACCCAACCAACCACACACCCATTACACCCAACCAAACATACACCCATTACACCCAACCAACCACACACCCATTACACCCAACCAAACACACACCCATTACACCCAACCAACCACACACCCATTACACCCAACCACACACCCATTACACCCAACCAACCACACACCCATTACACCCACCCAACCACACACCCATTACACCCAACCACACACCCATTACACCCAACCAACCACACACCCATTACACCCACCCAACCACACACCCATTACACCCAACCACACACCCATTACACCCAACCAACCACACACCCATTACACCCAACCAACCACACACCCATTACACCCAACCAAACACACACCCATTACACCCAACCAACCACACACCCATTACACCCAACCACACACCCATTACACCCAACCACACACCCATTACACCCAACCAACCACACACCCATTACACCCAAGCAACCAACCAAAGGCCATAGTACCACAGAACGTTCATAGGGCCGATGGGCCATAGACAGTTCGTATTCCAGCTGTACATTTCCCATAATCATTGCGCGTTTCCATTTTCTGTGTTTCCGGAACAATATGAAATGTGTCAGTGTCAATGCAAACAGTTTGTTTGTATGTTTTACCTCTTCCTGCTAAATGACAAATAGGCACCGGATACATCACATATGAAGTGTATACAGGAAGATGCATTATACATTCACAACAAAAAGGGTCTTGATGAGGAAGTTTCATGCCGAGCCATGCTTTGTGTGACACTGGTACGCGAGCGCCAGGTACGCACCAGCAGAGTCTGTTCCACTTCCATGTATGACTATGAATTGGCCTTAACTAACCAACAACACAGTCAACCAACCAACTAACCAACTAAACAACCAACTAACCAACCAACCACACAACCAACTGCCCAAACACAAAAAACAAGAAAAGAAAATCAAAAAAATGCTCTCAGAAAAAGACAAAAAGCACAAATGAGCCAGAGTTTTGGGAATTGGGTATTCTTGGCCTGTAATGGGTGTGACGCATCAGTTTGTCGCTGGAACGCTGAGATGAATTTACCAGCAGTTTAGTAGTTTACTACTAAGCTCTCTAGGCCAAGCTGCGTTAGCCATGTCACAACTTACACACCAGGTTCTGTTTAAGTGTGTTTCTGTGTGACGTGCATGGGAATACAAGGACAAGCTCCAACGTGGATGACGCTCCATAGAAAACAAACAGATCCCAGATAGCACTGGGGGAGGGGGGGGGTCACAGAACAATAGCTTTACTATTCTCACTTCCAGGGATGAGTGTGTGTGAGTGTGTGAGTGTGTGTGTGTGTGTGTTTGTGTGTTTAATATGGTTCCTTTTGTAGTAAATCATTCTATTGTAGCAAACATCACACACATGTGCACACACGCATATTGTACCGTCTTTTTTATTCATACAACTATTTTTTATTTATATAACTGGGCACTGTTTCTCTTCAGGGTAGCTAAGATAATTGCACAGATGTCCTTTTGCGTGCATATGTGTGTGTGTGTGTGTGTGTGTGTGTGTGTGCGTGCGTGTGCATGTATGCGCAGTCGTGGGTGTGTGCATGTGTTTTTCTGTTTGTGTCCTACGAGAGAGTCAGGAAGGTGCACAGTGTTGAGGTGTGTGTGGTACCTGGGCCTCTCTCTCCTGGTGGCTCTTGGTCGAGTGAGACTTGACGTGCTTGCGGAGGGAGCTGGGGTCCGTGTAGCGCTTGGTGCAGCCGGGGACCTGGCAGGCGTACGGCTTCTGTGAGCCAGGTCACAACCAGTAGTTTAGTTTAACACCATATTCATAGATTTATGTTTTCCCTTCATTATTTTATTATGTATTTATTTATTTGTTCTTTTCTCCCTTGACTTTCATGTGAATTGTCATTATTGTTACATGTGTGTCTGTTTTATTAAGAAATAGGTAAATTATTGCTTTGTATTGCTTGGGAACTGTAAACGTTGTCTGAAATAAAAAAAAAACAACTAAAAGTTTGAAGTTGAATAAATACAATACTTTAGGACTCACTTCACTTTTCATCGGTTTGCGTGAGGGGGAAAAGGAAAAAACTGGTCGTAAAATAAAAATTAAATGTAGTTAACATAAAATAATTTTTGCATTTCTTATTAAAACACAAGAATACAAAATGTATGTATAGCATTCATATAGTAAATTGTAAGCACACACTACACAGGCAGGAATAAAAATCTAAGATCTTTGTTGATTCTGTAGCAGGATTTAAAGTCACAATTTCATAAATGTCAGATCCAACATACATTCAGATGTGAAGAAAACAGTTATAGCGAACAAAATGTGTCCGTGTGGCACAACTTCTGCTCAATGTTGCTGCCCTCTGACCACTTAAAATGAAAATAATAAGTAATAAATCAACTTCAGTTTCAGGTATATCTGCCAAAAGAAGCCTATCCAGCTATCTGTCCCACAAACACAAACTGCCACATCACAAAGCTTGACAGCAACCTAGTTGAAGCCAGTTATTGCAGTAATATCTATCACATGACGTATCCCAGAAAGATGGAACTTCTTATTGTATCTATGGAATATAGATTCATCAATCTGCAGTTATGTTCCAAACTAATAATAAAATAAAACAGTGTCATAAATCGGCAGCACTCTGACACCAGTTTCCACTCCATGATTGAGCACTCGATGTTCGAGGCCAGCTGTTAATCCCACGTTTATCAACCGGTTCAAAACCATTAAACAAAATTGAGGAAAATGGCTTATGTCTCATGTTGTATTGCCCACATAATTTCATGAACAGTTCTATCCTCTATCCCCAAGACACAGCAATGAAATAGGATATGTGTTATTACTGGAATATTCCCCGCCACTGCATCATTACGAACGGTAAAACAAAGCTTTATGGCAGGAATCTGGTAATAGCATGTTGATGCACCGTGCTGAGGAACGCTTTAATATATCTGTATGCTGTTGTGTGCTCAATAAAATAAAAAGGAAGAGAGCAATGGGAGACTGGCACTACCAATTAATGGTCTGTATGTGTGTGTGTGAGCATGCTTGCAAGCGTTCATGCATTTTGCCTGGACTGTTGTGTGATATCCATAAATATTCATAAACATCAAAGTGGAATGGATGGCACATCGTCCCTTACGTCACCATGAAGCTTCTGATTTTCCACCCTAGTACTTAAATAGGCACGCAACACCAGTCAGACAGCAACTTGCGCACTATAGGGGCCTGCTCATGTACTTTAGGGGCCTGCTCATGTACTTTAGGGGCCTGCTCATGTACTTTAGGGACCTGCTCATGTACTTTAGGGGCCTGCTCATGTACTTTAGGGGCCTGCTCATGCAGCTACGATGCAGGAGTCAAACTCAACAAGTGCGACCAGAGGGCTGAGATTGTCTTTTTGTTTTTTTTACTGATGTGCTTATGACATCACTTCCTATTTGACATCACTGGTCATACTGGCCAGATTATCTCGTAAATGCCGTATATTTAATTTGATTTGTATTTGAATATATGGCAATCGGGATGCCTCTGTGTGTGCGTGTTTTTGTTGTGTGTGTATATGTGTGATTGTCATGTGTGTGTGTGTTTTTCACATGCGTGTGTGTGTGTTTGTCACGTGTGTGTGTGTTTGTCATTTGTGTGTACGTGTGTGTGTGCGTGTGTGTGCCAGGCCAACTGACCGTGTCCAGGTGGGTGCGCTGGTGCTTGGCGCGGTCGCTAGAGTTGCTGAAGGCCTTGAGGCAGCCGGGGTGTTGGCAGACGTAGGGCTTCTCCCCTGTGTGGCTGCGCAGGTGGATCTTCAGGTTCTCCAGGCGCGAGAAGGCCTTGGAGCAGCCCTCGAACTGCCAGAAACACACGCAAAACGAGCACAGTCTCAAACCGCTGGGGCCATGGAGCTATCATCAAACGCAATGGACCTTTTTCAAAGAGGCATCATAGGACTAACCAGCACGCCCTCTTCGCTCTCTCGATGCTGGGCTCCTGTTCATTCCTTCAGTTAAAAAAAAAATCTGTTGGCTTCAGAGCAACCTACCGGTCACCTTATCTCTGGGATGGCCTTCCATTACATGTTGAAGAAGCACGTTCAGTGGAAATCAAGACTGAAAACCGACCTTTGTTCATTCATTACAGCCTAGAACTAAGTCAGGTCCATCTGCTTTTCAAACATTCCTTTAACTTCGATGTTTTTAATGTGGTTGTTATATTTGTTATTATATTTAAACATCCTTTAACGTTGATGCTTTTAATGCGGTTGTTTTATTTTAACTATTTGATTTGCTTGCTGTATGTTTTGTCCTATAGTACTCTTTTAAATGGTAATAATAATAATAATAATAATAAATTTTATTTATAATGTACTTTATATTTTAGCAATCTCAAAGTGCTACAGAGTAAAAAGATGGTGTATTGTAAGTGTATTGGGACCATGATGCATGGTGATTCTGCACTTTAGCAGACTAAACTAGTGAAGATAACCGTGTCCTGGTGCATAACAGTATCAGTCCAGTAGTTACTGTTATGAGAGACACCTGTGTTTGTCCTACGATGACACCGCTGTGAAAAGGGTGTATGGTTTATCGTGTGGGCCCCATGGATGATCGTTGCATTTATAGCCAATATTTTCATTTTTTCATTTTTCTTTCTTCCATTTTTAAAAAATCCATCAAAGAACAGATCATCGGTATGGGTACAGTTGGGGATGTATTTCACAAGGAAAACATTGAATTCTGTTGGATACCGAGCCAAGGGATCCAGAGATACCTACTGTATACAAACATACACACAAGCACCATGACACCATGGAAACGATACCAATACAAACACTCACCACACGCGCGCACACACACACACACACACACACACACACACACACACACACACACACACACACACACACACACACACACACACACACACACACACACACACACACTCAGAGATTGCTAAAAGTGTGAGAAGAGGTCCTGTGGTGGACTCTGGTAATAGCGTTTTCCTTGGCCGTGCGCCAAGCTTAAAAGTAAATGTTACACTCTGCTAGCATCCAGCGCGCCTCGCAGGTAGCCGCAGTACAAACAGTGTGTCCTGCGACATGGCTTTCACACAAATGTTACTTCTCTTCAACACGGCAGAAAATGTAAAAATGTAAAGTCAAATGAACGAAGTGAACTTTTTCAATAAATCCTCGTAGATAAAAATGTATGTGCTGAGTGTGTGCTGAGTTTCTTTGTTTTTATGACTTGACAACGTCACTGTTATTATTAGAATTGCAAAATGCTATGTTTTCTTTCAAGAAAAATACTTTATTTATAATAGCCCATGGAATAACGGCCAATCATTGTTTGGTGAAAATAAATCTAAACAATTTAAGAATGTGGATATAATACAGAGTAGCTCTGCTGACATTTGATGCTTATGAGATTAGGATGTGGTTTTGGACTGGGACATAGTGTTTTGACAATCAATCGTTAAAATAGCTTTGGTTCCTAAGAATCCAACCCAGGTAATAATACAGTATATAGTAATACAGTGTTTATTGTAATAAACAATGACAGCCTCTTCCCAGCCAGTCCACAACGAGTGAGGGACTGCACTTACCTAGTGTTCATTCCATGGGTTTTATTTGGTCTGGCTAATGAGCCAATAAATGTCATTCGGTTCATTTACTTTAACAAGCTCTGATATAAAACACATAGACAGCACTGCAATTAATCCAACGCTAGAGAGCAAACAGAACGCCTGCAAGAGAAAAAACAACAACAATACAACGGATCGACCTGCTGTGATGGTTTAATGGATTATGGTTAATGGTTATCACAGCAATACTAACATACAAATACACACCTACATGCGCTTACACATGCACACACACACACACACACACACACACACACACACACACACACACACACACACACACACACACACACACACACACACACACACACACACATACGTGTCTGCGCACACACACACACACACACACACACACACGCACACACATGTCCATGTAGTATGGGTGAATGTGGGCCATATTATGTCATATACTGGAGTAATCGGATAGCCATCAACATTTCAACTGGGACATCATGAAGCATTTTAACACGCTATGTAAAATGAGCTTCCAGAGCGCCACACTCCCAGTACGTTAGTTACCTTTATTGGGCATTGAGTTATTTGTATGGAAATGTTTGAACCAAAGGACACTAATGCATATGCAGTTAATCTCACCCATTACAATTCACCCCCTGTGGCAATGACAGTTTAAAAGCTATGAAACGAAAAAAAAAGAAAGAAATAACACAATGAAACTATATCCATCAGAATATACGTGTCCGCTAAGAAGAAACACATTTCCTGTGTCTTTCGCCGGGTACCAAATTAAGCACAGCTTTATCTTAGCTTCTCAGATGTAATCAATTTATGGACTTTGTCATCAGCATGGGTTTGAATCTCCGCAAGGCCTCTCTGTATGCTAAAGATGGGAATAGTATATTACTGAGAATGCTCTGTCCATTTCTCTTCCCCAAACATACCACAAGGTTGACGTCAGTGTTCTGCAAAGACATCAATTTTAGTGACATTCCTATGCTTTTCTTTAGACTGCATTTCTCTAACCTCAAGAACCTTAAAATATTCACTAATGCGTGGATTTTGGGCTCAGATTCAACAGAGACAAAGATCATTTGTAATATTTTTAGGTGACTTTTTTATATCCCAGTTGTGTCCAAACATCACGGTTAGGTGTTGTGTCTGACGGCATGCGTCTGGATATTAATGTTTTTACACATTGAAGCTTGTGTGAGTTCTGTGGTAACAACATAGGCATGGTGGCGGGGATTCTTCTGTCATTAATTGAGGGAAAAGTTCTAGAGAATTTGTACAGCCTGAAAAATGACTGCTCAACTTGAGCCCTGACGTTATGAGCCGGTAAATGAGGAGGAATTCATTAGAAAACACTGAGTTTATTCATAAGAATTATTAATTTTTCCATTTGGCTGCCACAGCAATGACTTGATTCTTGATTTTTGGCTTCAGAAGCATAGAATAATGAAACGACAGCTTCCGCATTAGGACTTTTAAGCATGCCTTTCAAGTGTGATTAATAACTCCTTTCTGTCATGAATGCATCTTATTAATCATGCAACACTCCACATTAATATGTTTACAAGCTGGCTGCATATGAGGTCATTTTAAGGCACAAATGTAATTTTAATACGAAACATATCCCTGCGATTTAAAATTGTGGATTAGGGAGTGAGAGCTAGCATGGGAGTGGAGTGATGGGGAGATTAATAGGGGGTGTTGCTAACACCTCATTGATAGCCTCATGGAGATTGCTTTTACAAGAAATACACAGGTTCCTTATGTGACAGTTGGATTCAGACCATTTACAATTGCCCAGTTTGCATTTCAGAGAGTATAACACTTAACAGAACTGAGGGTGAAGGGTGCTTGGTGTCATGGTTGAGCCTCATATGAAACAAGTCATATTAATAATAGTTGAACATGACACAAATGTGGGTTGTTTGTCACTCCCCCCCCCCCCCCAAGAACCATGAGGCAACATTGCCAGCCACTATGTCACAGGTGGACAACGTTATATTTGATTTGCAAATATTGTACATCATCTCGTGAACAAAGGTTTATCTTCCAGGTTGGAAACCACTGGTGTCAAGGTAAGATGGAGAGGGCTAAATGGTTTCTTAAATAAGGTAAAAAATACATTATTTAAATATGTAGGCCTAACTAGAAAGTCATGTTAACAATCACAATCACGTCGGCAGAGGAGAAGGACTTACCATACATTTATTAGGCTTTTCCCCTGAATGCACCCTCATGTGAATGAGCAGCTTGTAGCGGGCATTGAAAGGCTTGTGGCGCCGCACGCAGCCCGCCCACAAACACGTGAACTCCTCCCCCTTGCGCTGGTCGATGTGCGCCTTTTCGATGTGCCTGACCAGCTCCTCCTGGTGCCCGTAGGTGGCGCAACACTCCACCCAGTGGCAGAGCTGGCCCTCCGGCCCTTCCGGAGTACCATTGGTCCCGGGGGTGCCGGAGCGCCGCGGGGAAAGGAGAGGCGCCCCGGCGATCGGACCCTCATGCGGAGCCGGGTGGCTCTGCTCCACCGGGGCATGCTGGCTCTGGTAGAATTGCCCCCCTCTCTGTTGACAGTCTGGCGGGAACAACTCCACTTTGCAGGGCGCCAGGTTGTCCGCAGGCTCCTGCTTTA